>VYXB01010567.1:2730394-2830443 GCA_013397135.1 Pachyramphus minor
CCCGCCCGCTGGCTCTTCTCCGTCCCCTCCCGCACCAACACAGGGGATGCGCGGGATAAGGATCGCTGAGGGTCCCGGGTAGCCACGCCGGGAACAGCCCTGACGCCCGGGAGGATGCTGCAGCAGGCAGCGTCATCCATGTTCATAAATCTTACAGATGTTTTGCTCCCCGCTTGCTCGAAGTTTTGACCTTGTCTCCTCTGCATCAATCTCGAATTGACCACGTTTCTGACTTCCTGTTTTTCTTTATTCGCCTTTCCCCCCCCACACCTCCTTCGCATCTTTTTAATTCCCCCCCTCCTCCCCCGTCTTTTCCATTCTCCCTCTCCCCTGTCCCCGTTTTCCCACCAGACTCTGAATACCCCAAGCCCCTAGACCGCAGACTCTGGGCTTTAAAATGGTTTTGTCAAGGGCAAAAGAGCTTTTTTCTAGGTTTCAAATCGCTATTAAGTGTCGCCAGCAGCTTATTGGAAGGTGCGGTGCATTAAACTAAATCCGTGGCTAGTATTACATAATATGTTCTCGAATGTACATAAAAGATGATTGTAATTCCATCTGGATTTCTGTTGATATTAGCAAACCACTCGAGATTTCCTCTTGCGGTTTAATGGGCTTCTCAAAACCTTTGACTGGTGCTGGATCAAACAGATTATGATTTAGGAAAGGGTAAAGCACACGCACTCATGACATCGTAGGAATTAGTGAAAGAAGAAAAAAAAAGAACTTAGTAGGTCATCTGCCTAATCCATCTTCCAAAAGAGAGTAGGAATGTCCCCCATACCATAATTTATGGGTTTTCTTTCAAATGCTCCAAATATGTGGCTTCCTCATCGCCCATAGGAATTTAGGTCAAGCTGCCTGAGAGGGAATTTCGTAGCATCTTGGGATTTAGCATCCACTACTGTTATTCCAAGAGGTTTATTTCTTTTCCTGAACAGCACAACTGTGCCATTGCAGTTGGTCATTTATTTCTTGCCCATCATCACGGAAGGATTTTGGCCATCGCTTTCCCCAGGTTGAGAGCCCAGGGACAAGAACAGCTCGGAAAATGTCAATGCCATGCTCAGCGTGGCCAAAAGAGTGAGTCAAATATCAGGACTTGTTAAGAGAGCAGTGGAGAGGAAAACAGATTTTACATTGGTCTGTAAATGTGTGCTGGACCCGCACTTTTAATACTGCTGGAATTCTGGTCTCACCTTTTTAAAAAGGATACAGTAGAACTGGAAAAGATTTAGAGCAGGCTAGCAGTGATGATCCATGGTTTGAAAGGGTTTTCCAGTTAGGTACATGCAGCCTGATGAGAGGCACCTGAGGGGAGGTGTGACAGAGGTTCCTCAAATCTCAAGCAGCATGGAGAGCGTGAGCAAGGACTGATGGCCCTGGCTTCCAGCAAAAAAAGCAGAGGCCATTAAATGAAGGTAAAAGGCAACTGATTTGCCTGACTGTGTACAGGGGTGATGCTTCACACAAACACAACTGTGGAGCCCTTTGCCATCTGACAGCAGGCAGTTGATGTCATTTTGAGGGGAGAATAAATGAATTTACAGGAGAGAAATCCATGGAGAGCAGCCAAATCACAGCTGGTTCAGAAAGGTCCCTCCATGACAAATGGTTCATGGCTGGACTTGCTCTGTTCTTGCACTCTCCCCTAGGTGTACACTGATAGTTACTGGTTACCTTCCAGCGATGAATACACCTCTCAGATTTAATGTCATCTATGTGTTAATTTTGTGCTGCCCATAGCTTTCCTAATGCCCTCACAGCTTTCAGTGGGAGAATGTCAATGCTGTAGCAACACACGAGTTGGTACAATTATTGGAAGTTGGAATCATCGAAACCCACTGGGAAAACCATCTTTATGCATTGAGTCACTGAAGAGAGACAGTCACTGGTTGCAAAGAAGTTTCTGTCACCCTTCTAAAATGTGACAGAAGTAATCAAATATATCTGTGGCCTGGGGACAGTGACCTTAATTTAAAATCAATCAAAAATCCTTCTGTCAATGGCAGCTGATTGCCCTGTTTGCTTTCAGACTAATGCCCTCCCAGGCCTGCCATTGTCAGTGTTGTTACACAAGTGGGTAAGCATTGTGTTGTCTTCTTGTGTCCCCACTTCCTCCATGTCTTTGAAGCCGAGATAGCATGGTCTCAAACAGTTTTATGTGTTCCTGACAGAGGACTTTTTTCTATGCATTAGTTTGTAAATCTGTACATATATGCCTCAGCATGGCTTCTTTATCCATGCAGCTTCTCCAGAATTTGCCAGTTCAATATTACATCTTACAAAAAACTTGCTCTGGTGAGGTGGGTTGCCACACAGCAAACTGTAGCAAGAATGAAAATGAAGGAGCCCAAACTATGTATGTGAGTGACCTTGGTCAAGTGACTCATGGTCATAGTCTTTTATGGGATTGATCCCATAGATTGTTTTCACACTGTTTATGCAGAAAAATGTATTCAGGTAGATCAGGATAGTCACCATTTGCCTGTCATGTTGCTCCACCTCTGCCTAAATCTCAGCATGAATTCAGGCATATGGCACTTCTGAACTCCCATATAAACTTTGTTCTAAAATTGGATGTCTAAGGTAACCATATAGAAAGGACTTGCATGAAACTTACGTATTGCCTGTGCTGACAGCAAAACAAAGGGGTGTACTCTTTCCTCTCGCAAAGCGTGTAAAGCAATCAGCAGTATCATTCATCTGGCCCTATTACTTGATCTTGTAGAAACACTTTGATCCTGTGGCAGTACTACACAGCATCAAAATTAATGCTGCCAGGTGGGATTGCTAACATAGCAATCCAGGATGTGATGCAAGCTTCAAATGGGAATCACAAATTCTATGTAAGCACCCACACCGCAAATACTGGGTGGGGAGAACTGACAGACGAGTGCACACACACTGTCTCTTGGGAACATTTGGAACCCAGCAAGAATGCTCATTGCACCTGAAAGGGGGATTCTGAGCAGATGCAAGATTCATCGTGACAGAAGTAATTTTCAGGTTTTCCGCTCATAATATATAGACAGTAGTAAGCCTGTGGCAAGTCCAAATTGAGTACTGAGCAGCTTTTAAATTGTTTAAGGCATTATCTATTATAAGGAAGTTTATAAAGCTCCATCTCCATTATTTGAGTTTTCACGAGGTCATAATCCACTTGACCCTCGTGGTTTATTTCATCACTATTGTCCCTCAGAGGAATTATAACCTTTACCATTACCACTTGCTAAATATATCAAGAGGTTTTAGTGATATTATCATAAATCACCAAGCTCAGCTTTGTTGCTTCTAACATGACTACAGTATGTACAGCTTTTTGATGCAGTGATTGTCAGCCTGACCTAGTTATTTTTTTTAAATACATCCTAACATATATGAATGTGTATTTGATTTCTTTTTGCATTTAAAAATTTCCTTTTTCTGAGGTTGTCTAAACTTCAAGTGCAGGCTTTTTAGGCAGTTTCCGGGATCAAACATGAAAAATACAAACTCAATGATATTGAAATAAAGCACAGAGACTTCAGGTAACTTAAGGTATTCTCACAATTCTTCCTCTTTTCAATTAAATGTATGAGTATTCATTAAAAATCATATTGTAATTTGATCATCTTGAAAGCAGTTAGTGAGAAGACCAAAGCTATCACAGGTAAGCCAGATACATTACTATGTGGCTTTTTAAAAGGATAAGCTATAGGGAAGTTAATGGAAAGTGAGGATTTTGGATAAGAGTAATGCATATAATTATGGTGCTTTTTACAGTTCAATCTGTTTTCTAGCAGAAAGTGGGTCCCATGTCAGCCCCCTCAAAGTTCTTAAAGAGAATTTGCCATAGCCAATGTACAGTTGCAGTACATTGCAGTACTGGCCTCAAACACTTTTTGACAAGACATACCTTGTTAAACAGTTACTGTGATCCAGTCAAACTACTTCTGGCTTCAAGAAAGATTCACCAGTACTGCAAATCAGGCTTACTTGCTGGAACCTAAAAATTCTTTGTAGCAACACCTGAAAAGAAGCTTATCTGTCTGACATGATATTGTGGGGCATGTCTTGGCATACAATACCATTTCTGATGATGCATGGCAAAACACCTGGAACCAAAAATATCTCATCTGATAAAACCCTGGGAATCCATCTTTGGGGAGGTGGAGGAGGAGTTATCTCTTTTCGTTCTACAGACCCTTCTGCTGTCACAGATGGGGGAATAGGGGTGCACTTCAACATCCCCCACCTCTCCACAGGCTTGCATGTCTACAGTGTATTAATTTACATCTGAGCTAGTCACTCTTCAACCTTTATGGTCAGCCAAGAGAAATAAGCACTTCTAGGATGTAATTCATTTGACCTTCCATAGACATCTACTTTAGAAAGAGATAAATCACTTCCCCAAGTGTAAATGTTTCTCTGTTGAACACAAAAGGACCAGAGGGTGATTAGTTCAGAGGTATGTGTCTATAACACAGGCTACGTGTAATTAGGCAAATCTCAAACAGATTTTTCTACATTACTCCTCTCATAGTGGCTGTTGAAGTGTTTTACAAAGATTTTTGTTTCTGTATTGTGAATATATAAAATAACATATTTTCCTCCTTCTTTTACAGTCTTTTATTTTTGAGAAACATTACGTTAGCAGGGCCTGCATGTTGTGTTGGTGTTGGTTATGTTGATGCTCTGTTCAGAATTGTTTTCAGCTGCCTACTGGGAAATTGGCAATTTTCGCACCATTTCACTCCATGAGTCTTGCCAAATATTTGTCTGATTTAATGTAAAGGTGGAAGAGGGGCACATTTTAAACCAAGAAAGTGAATATGGCATTAGAAATATCATTTGTGGCTGTATGTGACTAGAAAGCAAAGATGAATACTCACACATTTTAGTTTTTGTTTGATCGCAGAGTAAATTGAAATACTACTAGTAATGAGAGATCTATGTCAGTAAGAGTCGCTGTACTGCCAATAAGCCCACTGAGCCCATGTACAGTACATCTCAGAAAAGGCCCAAGGCTCAGATGTCTATCTCTATGTTCTTGTATTCCAAACAAGCAGTGAATAATGCATTAGTTTTGCTTCCAGCATCCTATTTTGAATATGCTTTAGCTAGAATTATTAGCTTTCATGTAGTGTATATTGTTAACAGAGGTCATGCTCCACGCCCATCTAGTGCTGTCTCCAGAAGTGCTCTGGCACAGCACACAGAAAGGTTTCACTAGAAATTCTCATTGCTGGTTGCCACCACGAGGTCCCCTGAGATAGCCATATTACAGGGAAAGTGAAAATGTCCCTACAAACATCTGTCCCTTTGCCCAGGAACTCCAATGTGTGTGTTGAGCTGGGCTGAGAACATCTGAAGTTGTGTAATAACAAGTAAATTCCTGGGGCTGCCTTTCACTTGGCCAAGGTGAGAAAAGCCTGAAGAGAGACTTTCTTAAACCCTTAGGTCTTGACGAGGGCCACCAGTGACCCAGTACTGATGGTGCCCCAAGTCATCTACTGAGTGGAAACTTCTGTGAGGAAGGGGTTGCACAGCTGGGTTCTGGGGTAATACCATGGTCTTGGCTGCTGTGAAGTTGTACCACTTTCCCCTTCGGCAGCTGTGGTGGCCTAAAAAGAGAACTAGCTTGCAATGAGTTATGAAGAGAGCATTATTTAGGATAAATGGTATCCTTTGCAAGGGAGTAGGCGTTTACACACACAGACATGTACACACACATGCACATGCACGCATCCCTTAGTTAAGCTTCCACAGCTACCCTTAGTGCAACGCAGCCAGCTGTGAAATCCAAAATAGCAACGAGTGCACATCATACGCCCTCTGTATTACCATTTGAAAGGGACAGTTCCTTGGGAGGATGGGAATTTGACAGGATATGAATATGTCTGAGACTCTATTAGGCACTAATTCAGTAGGACTGGCTGAATGAGATGAAGAAGAAATGAGGAGGAGAGAATCTCTCCAAATTTGAGCTGATTGGTAATTTTGATGAAAGCCCTTTAGTCTCATTCAGTGATTGTTAATTACCTCTGGAAATTAACGTTTATTTTTCTCTTCAGGAAATGTTGTTCGCCTGCCAACACAGAAAGATTAATTAAATTCTTCCATGGATGAAGGTGAAAGTAGGGTCCTTGTGGTCAGTGCACATTTTGGCTGTGAATGCAGGGATATCCCCTTTTGAAAAGAGCAGTCCAGCTCTTTCCTCTTGAGTTTCTCAGAGGAAAGTAGCGTGTCCTTAGCCTTCTGGAGTGAGGTTGGCCTGTCAGGTGCTTTCACTAGGAAAGTCTGTGTGTAGGAGAGGTGTGAAAGATGGGAGAGAAAGAACATTGATGACTAGGGTTAAACAGCTTGGAAGTAAATTAAGGGAAGCCTCATGCACCGCTAAAGGAGAAATAGCTAATAATTTGTGACAAAGATACCTCTGCTTAAATCAAAGGGAACCCTCAACTTAGATCCATATATTCAGAGTATCACAAAAGTTAATTGATTCAAAAAAGGAATGACTTGAACCTCCATAATCTATGCCAGCTTCTCCTACCAGTTCTCATTTATTTGATCTTGGCTTAGCCTCAAAAGCTGCTTTTGTCAGCACTAATGATGGCCCTTCCACTGCTCAAGAGTTTATTTCCAATATCCACTATTATGCTGTTCACTCCTGCTGTGCAGAAGAAAAAAAAAGGAAAGAAAGAGCAAGGCAGTGTCCCAGGGAAACTCCTGTGTGGGGTTGGTGTGGGAATTTGACTGAGTTCTTGATTTAAAGCTATCAAACAAATATCTAGGAGTAGTTGTTAAAAATCAGATATCATGAAAGGAAAGGAAGGCTCTGTTCCTCAATCTATTTTTTTTTCTGATGGAAAGACACTGCATTAAGTCTTAATGATAGATTAAATAGATGGAAAGTCACTTGGAAGTCCAGTGGGCAGAGAGATTTCAGGCTGCCTCTGTCAGGCTCACAGGGAGGAAATAAGGCAGCTGAGAAGAAGCTCAGAGTCAGGAAGGAGGCAGATAGGTCAAACGGACAGGCTTTCCAGAAGCAACTTAGCTGAGAGAAAACAAGCAGCTGCAGTCAATCAAAGCCAGCAGGGCAGCCAGCTCCAGAGCTTGCTCCCACTTTGCAGCATAAGCCAAACCACCCCATGGGGAGCTGCTCTTGTGCTCCCATCTTCCATGCAGCACCAGGGCAGCAAGCTGGCATCACCAAGTGGTCTTACCAGGAGTGTGACAGCTGGTTTGGGAGAAGGATGCCAGTCGGCATGTCATCCTTCCCATCTGCAAAAACTGTGGGAAGCTTTTGCCCCACACCTCTGTCCTTGTGCAAGGTTCATCTGGGTACTGGACTGCAGACCTCAAAAATTAGGTGTCCAGGAGAACCAAGAATTTTAGGTCTGATCCTGGTCTTAGGTGGGGATATTCTTCACGCATTTGCCAAGATCAGCAACAGACCAAATGAAAAATGCAGCCCTTGCTGACCTGACTTGCTTTGATCAGAGGGAGTCCTGCTTGACAGAGGTGTAGGATACCATCCTGTAGGTTTATTCAGCAACACTGAAGGGTTACACTTTGAAGACTCTGTCATGGGTGAAAGACAAGTCCATTTTGGCTCTTGACTGTTCCCTGTACAAATTGAAGAGGAAATAATATTTTGGCCCATTGCTGAATCTCACACAGGTTACAGATTTCACTATTGGTCTCCTTTGCAGTGTGTTTTGAGATCAATATGGGAAAGCACAGCAAGATACCAGTATTTGTTATATTTTGCATAAACTATAATGTCAGATGTTGGTACCAGCCAATGGTAACATCTTTTGGGTGCAATAGATGTATTAGCAAGGGAATCAGTAGGGGAAAAGCATTGCAAATTATGAAGACCGGCATCAAGAAGCAAGTGAAACAGAGATGAGATGGAAAAGAGTAAGAATGTCACATAGGATACATCTGTTCAATGGCCAGTCTGAAAAACAAAGAAAAAGAAGAGATTTTTCTGTACAGTCTAGCCAGCCTAGAATCCTTTTTATAACTTTTAAATAATGTCACACATGGAACAAATATATAATTTCTAAAGAATAACACGGAAAGTTATGTTCTTATGAATGCTTTCTATTTCTTTCCAAGCTAAATCTGTTTACCAAGTTGGACTCAATTCTGCAAGTTACTTCTTCAAAACTAAATTTTTTGACAAATTTGTTGTTTGCCAGAAACGTTCTCCAAGTTTTAATAAAAAAAAAAAAACAACAAAACCAAACAACTAAAATTCAATGGATTGGAAAGAGTCCAGTAGGCTTTGGTTCAGGCCTTGTAAAGCAGCAAAGAAACAGTTTCTGAATGCCTTAGTAGAGCATATGACTTTTCAGTCTTCCACAGTCTCTGCGTAGAAGAAGGGAGCTAAACACATGGAGGAATAACTAGTTAGATTTGTTTCATCTTCAGTTAAGAAGGCAAGCTTCCTTTAGCCTCTGGCACAGACATCAGGTTGCCATCATTATAGTCACAAAAACTTTTTCATCTTCTGTGATACAGAAATCCAAATGTCCCAAAGGATATTAAAAGGTAAGTAAATAACTCCATGTACAGAAGAAATGAATTCTCATAAGTGAAACAGAGAAAACTGGGGCTACCTGAAGTAATTCTCTCCTATTTGAACTTGCTTTTAGCTTGTCTGCCTTCATCTAATCATATTATAGCACATAGGAACATAGAGGTGCTATGATAACAGCTCTCATGGCCAGTGTGATTTTCAGGCTGATGAAGCTAAAAAGCAGTGTTTGAAGTCTAATGGCAAGCTAGAGAGAAAATATCTATTAGACATGTTAGGCAAGCAGTGTATCCAGTTCCTCAAAAATATTGGTTTGAATGTTGTCTTCTGAGACAGAAAGAAAGATACAGTGATATAGACATCTATACATGCAATGGAAAGAAAGATATATGTCTTTATATGTAAGTTGATGCTAGTGCTGGACAAACGGTTCAAAACTGTGTCAGAGATGCATATGCATGTTTTTACATGTGCTTCTTGCTACACCTTTCTTTTTCCTGTCCAGAAGTGTAATATTAACTGCTCATCTTCTAACAGTTGCCACACTCTCTTCCTAAAAACTCAGGGAGCATTGGCCTCTCTGGCTGTTGGGATTTTGTGACAGCTCCTACAAGAGAGCATGAGTAATATTCGGAGCCTGGCACCCCGTGTCATTGTGATTCCACAAGACATTATTTTCTGATGCAAACACACCCTGACCTCCAGAGCACTCAATATATCAAATGTGTAATGTATGCAGAAACAATCCCAATAAGGAAGGAGATAAATAAATTTGTTATGATTTTAATGGTATGCATTTTAAATGTCACTTTCGCTGAGCAATTAGGGTCTGAAGAGAGTGACCTTTGCACAGTGCTTAAATTGTCCTGAGGCATGGTACTTCTCCATGCATTTATTACTGCCTTGCATGATGAAGTGTAGGTGGTACAAAGTAAGTCTGTCATTTGTGGTAGGTACCTTTCTGGCTTAGACACACAACAAAAGCAAGATGGTGCAAACCTTTTGCCACAGGAATGCCATGTGACAAGCAAGGGATATTGAAATGCATTGCACATGTGTGCCCTTTGACATGCATATGCACAGATGCAGGACGGGAGGGGTCTCTGTCTGAAGAGCAGAGAACAAAGGGGACCAAACCACCTGCCCAAAATGTGGCATTCTGCTCTTCCCCTTGCTTCCCAGGTGAGCAGTGCGGTCTCTAGCCAAGCCTGGTGAGATGGACCATGTTGTCTATCTGGGCATGGGAACACTGTCTTTTCCTCACTTATCCCTGCCACTGGATTCTGCTACAAGGCCAACAGCTTCCAGAGGGTGCAGCACACCATCTATTCTCAGGCATATCCACCCTCTGAATAATGTTTAAAGTATTTTATCTTCTTACTGAAGCCAAGAAGAGAGGTTTTAACTTGTGAGATATAGGCCCACGGGCCTCTCATTACCAACAGCAGTCTCAAAGGCCATGTGTTAGGCAGAGGAGTGACTCCCAAGGTAAGGCAGTCCCTCTGTGGTAGCTACCACTGCAAAGGGGAAGCAAAGCCACAGGCAGTCACCTTCCACCTCCTGTGCATCTGCTGGTAGCGTGAACAGTTCAAGTATGGGAAGTGCCTGCACCTTAGGTCTAGGGCTATTAAGTATTTGTTTTACCGCTGAGCCATTTTAGTATGTGACAAAATGCAATTGCAAGTAGGAACTATTAAAATACAGGACTCTGTTTTGGCAAGAAAGAATATTGCAATAATGTAGTAATGGGCAAAGTCTACCTTCCAACTGCGCCTTTGTAAGCACTGCCATAAGTACCAGACATTTTGTGGCATCTGTTAGTTCATAAACAGGGTGATGCATCACCAGAATAAGCAGTAGCTTATAGAGAGCCATTTTTGTCTCTCCTCTTCAATATTTTTCCTTCAATATTTTTAAGAAGCTGGTATTAATAGAAGCTGCACCCCTGGTGGAGGCTGCCAGAGTTGCCTACTGGTCTGACAGGAGTGGGGGAAAGGTGGCAAGAGGACTGATGATTCTGCTTCATCAGGGAAGTCCCTTTCCAAGCTGGAAGGCCAGCCCTGGTAAGGAATATTCAGAAAACCTCCATATCTAATCCATTCTCTGTTTTATTGCTAGCAAGGCTGTCAAGCATTGGGCAGATGGCTAATATTTTCTTTCACTATCAGACTCTGTTGGATTCAGACCAATGATGTAAATATAAACAGCCCTGGCTCTCAGTCACCAAAGCCTCCTGCCACCAGCCCTCCCAGAGAGATGTTATTTAAATGAACTAGGGAAGTGGGCATGATTGAGTAAAACAAACCAATTTGCCACACAAACTGGAAAGCTGATCTCTTGAACCAAGTACTCAATTTTGCTGTCACTAGCTCACATCCGAGGGGATTTAGTTCTGTGTTTACTACATGCCTGGTGCTCGGTGGCTTTGCAGGGCAGGAGAGGTGTTGGAGTATTTAGGATAGTGTGTGTTTTAGGCCATCTGGCATGTTTGAACCACATATGGAGCTCCTGCAACATTGAATGATTGGAACCCAAACCTGGTGGTCTGCCCAAGTCTATCTGTATTTCCATGTTGTGAGTCCCTCTCTGGGGCTGATTCCAGTGAGTCCGGGGAAAATTCAAATAATTGATTAACAGCTTCATAGTTCTTTGTGCCACTTCTTTTCAGTGTGCCCATATGTGTGATTTGCTGCCATCAGTTTTGCACTGTCCTTCCATTCCAAGGCTCTGATGCATTCACTGTTGCTGCCATGGGGTGTTAAAGCCTGCTACAGCCCAGGTAAGGATACATGTATGAAGGTGCCTAACACTACTTCCCCATGACTAAGCATTCCCCTATGAGGAAGAATCACTCATGGGTCACTATAATTCACATCCTCTTTACCTGTCCTACCCATGTGGTGTTAGGAGGAGAGGGACTGGTCTTACCACTGGCGCAAAGCCATGGTGGAGAAGCACTCATGACCTCACAGTAGCTGAGGACCGCATCATCCCATCCTGGTCAGGGCATTTTCAATGCAGCACCCATCCTCCTGCCTCATATCATGCTCCTCCACATCCTCATGACTTATCTTTCCTGAGCAGCAGCAGCATCAGTGGCAAGTTTAATCCTTTTCAATTTGCTCTTCTTATGGCAATGCCTACACCATTGGGGTCCACAAGGCATTGGGAGGCCGTGTCAATAACCCTGCTTTGTATTTTTTTCCAGTCACAGCATAGAAAAGCAGAATATAACAGAGTAGATGATGAATGCTGCAAGTCCAAAAATTGCTACTTTCTAGTCTTAACTGTTTAAAATCTTGGCTTCTGGACAATCTCCTGTTTCAGAGTGGAGAGACCTCATGGCATCTTCATTCCCAGCTGGAAGGAAGACCTTAAATCATAGAATTATGTAGCATTAATAGGAGAAATAACTCCTCCAATCTCCAGCAGCATGTTCCACCTGGACATTTGTAGGTACGTAGCAATCCTATGTATCATTGGAGAGGTACTTAGTTTTTATGACAGCATTTTTGCTTGCTTGTTTACATAGTTGCATGTCTCAGATCTTTCTTTCTGGATTTTTCGGTTGGTTTGTTACACCAAATGTAAGCGCATAGAGATGGAATGTTGTTGGCATTATTCTAGGTCTTGCTACATCTTGAATGCCTGTACATCTGTTGTAGAGCAGTGGCTTCAGACACAGAGGGAAAAACAAAAAAAAAAAAAGAGAACTTCTACAGATTTCTGGATCATGTATTAAAAATGATTCTGAAATATTATCACAGATTACTTTAATTCTGCCATAGACAAACTGTATTTCAATGATCACTGGAAAGGAAAAGGCAAAAATGAGCAGGGAGACTGATAAGAAAGAGAGTATACAAATTATATGTAGAGATATTCAAGGCTCTCATTTAAAATATTGAGTATGGAAAGGGAGTCTACTCTGGGTGGGGTTTAGCTTCATGTTTTACATTTACAGTGTTCCACAGAATATCTGGAATTCAGCCTATGCTGCCTTTGAGAGGTAAAATAAATACAGGCAAAATAAATAGAGTGAATACAATAAAACAAGGCTAACTTGTATCTAGACTTCTGAGAGATTTCCTTTGTTTTTTAGTCAGAAATTTCTAAATGCATAGGCTTTTTTAATACAAAAAATAAGCCAGACAGAAAATTCTTCTTCCCCCCTCCGGTGATTTTTCTCAACCACTTGTGCTTTCACTGTGCTGCCAGAGTAGCTGGGAGACAATTGGAGGTTATTTTTAGACTGGCTCACTCTGTAAAGCTGACATTTGTAGGTTAGGCGTACCAGTTGCTGATTGCTCCTTCTTCTGCATCTTCCTTAAATATTCCCCTTCTAAACAGTCGGACAATCCCCTTCCTCCTTCCCGAGTGTTTCCCCGTAAGTTCCAAAGCACTAAACCCACGTTCTGTCTGTCAACATTTTCTGTCTAGCTGAGTTAAAAGCATCATTTAAGAGGCGCAGGCAGCTCATGTTCCCTCAGGCAGCTGGAAAAACCCAACGCGACGCAGTGCTTCTGCACCTCAAATCTGTTCCTAATGGAGCACAACATGCTCAGCATCCCTCTAAAGCACAGAGGAGAACCAGCATCTGGGCCATGCTGAGGGTCAGATTCACATTCCAAGGGTCGCTGTAAGGTGCACATCAGCATGTCCTCTCTGCTTGTAATCCTCTCCCGGAAAACGGGCACCAAGAGGAATTTGGCTGCCCGCATCCTATGCACCCCAGAGGAGGGGATGCCAGGAGCACCGTGAGATGTGGCCTGCATTTCTAGGCCTTGCCTCTTGACATCCTTGTCCACTGAAGGTGGAGAAAATGAGCTATGTTCAAAAGCAAAATTGCTGATGAGTCCTGCCTCTGGGGAATTATTCAAATGTGGGCATGCAAGCATTCCTGGTGAAAGCCATTGCAAAAAAGGGAGGAACATATGGCATCCCACAAGCAGCATCCCATGGGAGCTGGGGTGCAAACCCCTGGGATGGATCTGGCCACTGGTTCGGGGAGCTGGAGGTGTCCTGGTGTTTAAAAGGTACTCTGCACTATAGTTCTTCACTAGTGTTAAGCCTTAGCATTTAGCAGCATGGCAAATTTAAATCACTGAGCTTTCAACCCTGAACTCTTTCGATCTGATGAAGTTTACACAAAAAAAAAAAGAGTTTCTAAGCCCAAGGAGGAAAGATGCTTGGTAAAATCAGAATTCAATGAGAGATTAGGTTATGAAACTGCCATTAATTTACTCTATATTGTAATCTCAAATCCTTCTAATATATTTGGCATGCTGCAATTCAAACATTATTTTCCACTTAAATTAAGGCTGCAGAGAAATCCCTTTTCCAGTAAACCTCTTTCTTTTCCTGATGCTTTTTGTTTTTTAATGAATATCTTCATGCAAACTGCAGATTAAATAAATCCAGGCACATAATCTTTTGGGAAAAAATCCATTTTTTTTTCCAGCAGACCCCACATGTGGGCCTCATGCCAGGTAAAATCTAGTGTTCAGTCTAGTGAAATCCATCCTCAGCCACCCTGTGAAGTCAGAGCTCTGCTGTTCTACTCAGTACAATGCTGCTACTGGGGTTTATAAGCACAAGGGTGACCGTGGACCTGCACAATGCTGATGCCAAATTACCAGGACATATCATCCTTTTCTGACCTGATGATGCATATTCCCACCATGGTCCATTCAGGACAACCCCAAAATGTACTTGCAAAAAGCTGGATGGGGGGAGACAAAACACATTGCTGCTGGATCTGCACCTCCTTCTGTGTAACCCAACTACATGAGTGGCTGGGAAACACTTGGCTGATCCTTTACACCAGCATCACCCACACAGAACTGGATTGCTTTACCAGAAACAAGTGCTATTCTTATCTCATTAAAGAGGGAAGTTGGAGCATGTCTGGGAGACCGGAACAATTTAGGCATCACTGAGGTTTAAGCAGGCTTTGGAGAGAGGCATGGCTGAGTGGGGTGACCAAATAGAAGAACAGACAGCAACTTAAAGGAAAACAAAAAACCCTACAAGATGCTTATTTTCTTAGCTCTTTACTTTCTCTTGGAATGAGGTCAAGTGAAAATATTATTAGACTTTCTCTATTTTAATGAGCTTTCAAAAGCCCCAGCAATGCAGTACTCTTGGTTGACATAGGAGAGCACACTGAGGGAAGCAGTGCATCACCCAGGTCAGTCAGTGTATCTTGGTTCATACTTGTAGGAGGCCCAAGTTGTTGTAGCTCTACCATTTTGGAAATATTCTATCTCAGGATCAGCTCTGTGCGGAATTCTGGGAGCATCTCCTGCTCTTGTGTGCACTGGAGGGGAAACCTGAGCCCAGCAGTGGGAGATGTGCTGTCTCTGTTCATTTCTCTGGCAGTAAGCAGGACTGTGCCTATATTTAATAAATGTACACCTGTTATTTTATTTCCCAGAAGTGTTCTCTGTGATGCTACAGACCCCATGAGGGCACAAAAGCTTCCTCTCCGTACAACAGCAAAATAATATCATGAAGGTCCTGATGGTAGGGTCCCTCTCACTCATCACTACCTCCAGTTGGGCAGAAACAAACCTCCTGAAAATTCAGATCCTAAAAGCACTAAATGAAAATCAAAAGCAGAAATTAGGAAGGAAGGAAATGTGTTAACTAGTTAATTAACTGATTGATGTTACTTCGTTGTTTCTTACCCCACTGTCGGCATCAGTTCAGTGAAATGTGCTTTCAAGAGAAATGATGCTAATTAAGTACATGACAGAGTAGCCCAGGTAATAATTAGCAAGGGGTAAAGTGACCATTGGCTGGGAATTTTTTTGTCAGGCCTGCAGCTAAGTAATATATTTGTTTGTCTTCCCGAACCTTGGGCTACCTAAAAAGATCTTCACTAAATGTAACGTCCAGATCCCCCCTGGCTTAAAAAGCAGCAGAAATCCAAGATACAACCAGCATTCATTTTCTATTATGCAAATACAACTTCACAGTGTGACACATCTGTAAAGCTTCATTTGGTTCCCCCCTGGCACAGTAAGCATCTGCAGCTTTAATGTCTTTGATATACTGTTTTTGATTAGATTAAAGATGATATTTATAGTAATTTCAGTAATGTCATTAGCTGTCACTGGAGTATCCTCCAACATTTTGTTTCCTCCATATGTTTTGCAGAAGGGATAATGAAATTTGACGGTCCTGCAGCTTGGGTATAATAGCCTTGTTTGGGAGCAGGGTTATATGGGATCAGGAACTACTCTTCAAGTGAAAACAGTGGCAATTTGTGGGCTCTGTAAGCTGCATATGACAGGCTTGCCCTCTGTGCTACCACTGTGTCCTTCCATCTTCATCCCTCCACAGACAAGCTCCTCTTCCCTGTCAGCTGGCTGAAAATGGGTTGCTTGTCTGTGGGGTCAGGTCAGGAGGGACGGATGGAAGGATGGACAGATGGCAGGGTAAAACAAAGACTGACTACAGATCGCCATTATATTTAGCAGAGAGGAAAATCCTGGGGAATATGATGACAAGCAATAAATACCTTAAGTTTAACAGTTTAAACAAAGGTGGGGAATTATTTATAGTAGGACAGAGAGTGTTGGCCAAAGGTCAAGGAAAGGAAAACTTTGTTTAGACCTTTTCTGGGGGTGGGAAGTAACTGGCATGTAGCCCAGTGAGGGACTCAAGACGAGAGAGGCCAAGGCACTTGTCTGTGGCCATGTAAGATGAGTAAGACCATGGGTTGTGGTTACATGGTGACAGTCCTGAGAGTGGCAGAGGGAAGCTGGGCACACAACCAAGAGATTTTCTCTTCCTTCTCTGATCCTGAGCCTCATTCTGCAGAGGACAGATGCAACTCTCCAACGACACTCCCACGTGACTCTGTGTAGTTATTTGTGGGATTAAACACTTCAATTTTGGGACTGTTCCAGCTTCACATTCTTAAAGTCTCAAATATACCATATTACTTGAAAGAGTAAGTATAGCACTGGCATTTATGGTGGGCAGTGGGCATACTGGAGTTAAATTATTATTGCAGAACTCAATGTACAAATATTAGCTCCCCAAGAGGTGGTGAGTGAAAGTATATGTGCAAGTGACTCTGCTTAATAAAAGAAGATTGATTGACTTTGCATTAATCTTTCAATTTAATTTTGCAGAAAAAAGATTAATAAAAAACTCCACAAATATAGCCCAGGAGCATTTAGGGGGACAAAAAAAAGAAAATCCCATGAAAAATATATAGATAGGTTGAAGTGTTGCACTTAACAGTGCATTCCTAACTTGTGCATGCTGAAGATCTGACCCACTGTAACACGGCTGTAAGCAGAGATGGGTCTGGCCCCAATGGGGAGGGATTTGGAGAAAGTGAGGGAGAGAGCTCTCACTAGTCTCTGGAGCATCCCTGCTGGGAGCAGATGGGGAACATACAGCCCAGTGACCTTCCCTGGTGGGGCTAGAGGTGATGGAGGCATCAGATTGACGTTGGACCAGAGATCTGGGCATGGCCTCCTGAGTCTTCCCAGGGTGATGTCGCCTTGATAAGTTTAGCACCAAAAAAAGAGAGACATTGTAATTCAGAACTTGCTGAGCCCCACAGTTTAAGGCGAGTTTTCCCCCAACATGAACTGATGAAATCTGTGTTAGTTTAAATGGGCATGGCATGAGCACATCACAAGGGGATATCAACCACTGTGGTGGATCCAAACCTTGTATTCAGCTGGTGTGCTGCTCTGAGCTAAGAGCAATACTCCGGTCATAATAACTTTGTTTTTGTCCTTTTTAACCAAAGAGGAGAAGCTTGCCAGGGGACTGTAACACAGGCTCTTCAAGCCAATTGACTTTCTCTGGCTTCATACTAGCTTAAGCTGAAAGCAAATGATCGTCTGATCGGTCTAATCACAGCTAGTAAGTCCTTTCAAGCAGCAGTTCCCTTGGGAACAGCATATATTTTGCAATCAAACTGTATTTCACCACTAGATCTCTATACAAAGGTAAATAGGGCAACCAGCCTTTTTTTTTTTTTTTTCCAAATGCATTTTGCATTTGTGACAATGAAAATGTCATTTGAAAATGCAAAATTGAAATCTTGCTTGGAAACTGTCAAATACAGTAATTTATGTTTCTTAAAATTAATCCTTCTTTCCAAATTCTGGTTCAAAAGATATGCAAATCATGCTTATGTATTTTTGCATGTAGTCACAGATATATGAAATATATTCATATCAGTATATTTGAAGATACACTCATATTTGCATATAGCCACTACATTAACTTAGTGAATATTTTCATTTATCACCAGAGCCAATTTGTAGGAACAATAGTAATCCATCTATTTATCTAAGATGTGTGCATACATCTGTAGCTCTGTCTCCTTTGCTGTCGGCTTCCCCTTTGCACTTATTCTTTTAAACTCCCCAGACACTTTCCACTCCTTCTTTTATTCATTTTTGTCGCTGAAACACCCATCCCACGTTCATTCAGGTCTGGTTTACCTTACTTCAGAAGTTAATTTCGCTGGCTCCCTCACTTCTACCCCAAGCAAGCCCCCTCCTTCAATGGGCTCAGCCTGGGGGGTGCAGGGCTCTCAGCCCAGGGCTGGCCCAACATAGCTCAGAAGATGTGCCCACCTCTGATCATCCCATGGCTACCCCACATCCTCCTGCATTCCCACCACACAGGGATACCATGAGCTCCTCACACTGAACGTTAGGGGTTTGGAAGGAGAAATGATGATTGTTTTCAGATCCTTCTCCGTTCTGATTAACGTCTCATATGGAAGAAGTTTATGTAAAGCTGATGTTCACAGGCTCTGCATTATGCAATATCATTCTCTGCTAAACAATTCTTGTCAACACCTATAGTCTGTTTCTTTGTTGGACTCTTGGTGAAAATTGTTGGAACTCGTGTTTTAGTGTTCCCTCTTCCATTATTTATAATATCCTCAGTTACAAGTGACAACTAACCAAAACATTTCTTGGTAGATCTTTTAATTTTCTGTATATTTTAAGCATGAAGTTTGCTCTTTTTAAAGTAGAGGATGCTTAGCCTAACAATCTCAAAATGTAATTAAAACACAAAATCAGGAAATTTTATAGCTGTCTTCCAGATGTTGTCAAGATTTCCTGTGAGGTAAAAGAGATGTAATCTGTTTCTGAAGTCCTTGCAGCTTTCTGCAAAGTTCACCCTCTCAAGCTGCCAGAATTTACTGTCTGCTGAATATTTTTGGGAAGAATAAGGAGATGATCCTTTTAACTTCATCTGTTACAGCCAACAGAGGTTATGAGCCAGTGTCCAAGCCATACAAGGTGTTCCCATCCGCATAAGCTTTGTCGGCTATCAACCACCCTCATCTTCTTGCCCCTCATCATGCTCCTCATTAGCTTGTGTCATGGACTGATTTATGACCATCTCTTCAGCAAGGATAACCTACATCTCTCCACCCTGTTAGGCAGCCTGTGGTGCCTGAGGAATACCCAGACTGAACTCCCTCGCAGAGCCCTGTCACCTGCTATCGACCTCTGTCTCTGTTTGAGATCAGACTATGACTCCTTCACAGCCCTTTGAGCAGCAGGGCAGCACTGGCTGCCTGCCCTCAATTTTCTCAGCAGACTCACTAGAGTGCCACAGTTACAGGGTTGCCCTTTATTCTATCCCAACAGGCTAAACCAAGCCTTTCAGGCAGAATCAGTTGCTTACACCAGTGCAGGTCTGATGCTTCCAACCAGCCTGCTCACTGAAGAATCATAGAATCATTGAATCAGTGGTTTGGTTGTACCTTAAAGATCATCTAGTTCCAAATCCCCTGCCAAGGACAAGGACACCTTCCATGGACAGGGACACCTTCCACTAGACCAGGTTGTCCAGAGCCCCATCCAGTCTGGCCTCAAACACTTCCAGGGATGGGACATCCACTGCTTCTCTGGGCAACCTGTTCCATTGCCTCACCACTCCAACAGAGTAGCAGAGGACTTTTACAACCTGTAAATCATAACAACAAAACTTGCCATGGCCAGTCTCAGCCCCAGCTTGTGCATACTCCTATTGTCTCTACCAGAGCTGCTCAGGAACCAGGATTTTACCATTCAGGAATTTCCAGTGCAGGGGGAAGGAGCAACCCTGAGCCCCAGCAGGAAGAGCTGCATCCTGCAGTGCCCCAGGAAATCCAGGACCCCTTCAAAATAAGTTGCAGAACTGCCAAGACATCATGTTGTGGTGTGTTTAATTTCCTTTTTGTTTTCACTCACACATGAAAGGGTATTTGTGTATGAACACACCAACACAAAAACCATCAAAATGACGTGAGATGGAACTGAATGGAGATGGAAAATTTCAATGTTTTCTTGTCTGCCAACATTGGTATCAACATTATTCCACAAAATATTTAGTTGAAACTACATTTTGCCACAGAACTATTTGATCTAAGGGGTATTTTTAATGTATTTCCCCCCAGCTGTTAGTTTAGTTTTGCTTCTTTATCTGAGTCCCGAAGAGCAAGCATGTGTTTCAAATTGTAATAATTTTGGTATGAGCTCCTCACCTGCATGATGTGACTGGCAAATGAGCAACTCAATTTGCACCTCGTGGTCTACATATGATGCCGCTGTGACAGGACTGCCAGGATGTGCTCAGTGCCGGCGGCTCGGAGTGTGCCGATTGAATCCCCCCGCCTCCAAGCCCCATTTCAGAACATCGCCTCCAAATCCCCCGCTCTGCAAAAGCTCGGGGGACCTGCAGGCTTCCCTGGTAATCTCCCAGTAGTCCAAAATCACACTTCAGGGGGAGGGGAGCAGGGGCTGTGTTGCAGCAAACTGCTTGTGCCTGTGCAGGGTTTGGCTAATTCCGGAGTTAACCTCTTTCCTTGGGCATCCTCACCTGCAAACTGAGGAATGACAACACAGTACAGAGGGGCAATAGGGTAAGGATTAACTGCAATGCCACTTTGAAGTGCTATATACATGCCAAATATTATAATCATCCTAAATGTGAGGCTGGGATAATCCATGTATTTTGGCGGCCCTGGAATCCTATTTTACTTCATCTGTTTTAATTAATGAATTTAATTTCACATTATTAGGGAAAACAAGGATAAAAAAATGGAGCCTGCATATGCTTTATTACAAATTATTGTTATCAGCTGCCCCGCAGGACTCCAGTCAGCACTAAATATGAACAATGGTTAAATTACAGGGGTCACAGAATGAGCACAATCAAAATGCAAACACTTTTCTTCCATGTGAGATGGGTAGGGAAAAAAAAAAGAGGAAGAATCCTTGGAACCTCCTTGGAGCCACTAGGACTGCATAGAAGCATACCAAGTAAACTGTAAAACTGATTACTGGGCTCAAAAAGGCTAACATGCAATTTGTGTTCTTTTTATGTAGATTAAATGCATTCACTGCAGCTCATAGAGCTTAGATACTCAGCAGGGATTCAGAGGGCTGGGTATCAGTCAACCACAGCCAGCCACTAAACCACAGGGCAAAATCTGCTATTGTACATTAGAATAGTCACTTAATCTATCTTAATGGGTGAATACCCCATGGGACAAATGCATATTAAAATCAGAAAGTTAGTTGTAATGTTTGAGGAAAGCAATAATTTTTTTTTTTGAGATAACACTGTAAAACATTATTAATGAGTCTGAAATCTTCTCAAACATCTTTATGTTTAGTCCTTGAAAATGCAACTGCCCAGCAGCCCAGATCTATGGACTGGGAGAAAACCCAAAGGCATGAGACACTCACCATAAGGCAGCGTCTGGAATAAACCATGGAGGAACCAAGCAGGATTTCCTTTGGCTAGCTGAAATGGTGATGGGTTTCTGTTGAGAACATAAAACATGCCAAACACAGAAAGTTGTGGACACGGATACCAGAATATAGGTGTTGTTAATAACGGCAGAGCCACCTATCGGGAAAATTACCCCAATAGAGGTAATTTATTAATTTTTTTGTTTGGCAGGATCTACTGCAAGGCCATTCCCCATTTGCAGCAGTGTAGAGAAAGCCCAACTTTTTGCCTGCCTTCTTTCAAGGACTCAGGGTTATTGGAAACTGAGAAGCAGTATTAAAACCTAATCCTCTGTTTGAAAATATTCCTATTTATTCCTATTTATTTTGCTTGTTTCTGAGCTCTCCTTGGCTCCTTCCAGCTTAGATTTCCCCTAAAGAAGAGCTTCTCCTATACACTTATACCCTATTTAGAGTTAATTGGGACTGCCTGCCATCATGGCTCAGAAATAATTACTTTGCCATAATTAGTCTTAAATCAGGATTTTTACACCTGTGCTGAGGATGACTGATCAAAAGGTTGGCATTCCATCATGTGGACCTTGAAATGGTGCAAGGACCCCAACCTCTGTGTACAGCATGTGTAGATACAGTTGGAGGGGGGAGATGCTTTGACAGTCATATGTCAACATTATTTTGGAAAATACTTGGTGAAAAACCCTTCTAAAGCCTACAATGTCCATTCCTCCAAGGCGGGGGAGGAAACGTGTTTCCAGAGGAGCTGGGAAAACAGCAATGCTGCTGTCCCGTGTGTAGGTGAGACGTATTCCAGGTGATGCTGCGCAGTTCTATTTACACCTTCCTCTGGAGAACTTCTTTAATCTCTGCAATACCTTTGTACAATTTCTCCTTAGAACTTTGTATGTCTCAGACAGGAGCACACAGCACAAAAATCTGCTCTTTTCACTCAGCTCCCTTGCATGTGTACACGCACACACATGCTCACACACTCTTCAAGGCACCCCTAGGTGTGATACAGGGACCAGGAACAGAAGCACCTCAAGCCACTTGCACTGTATGGATAAGGGATATCTTCATGCGGATTTCAAACTTCTCTGTGATTCCAGTACCTGATACCACTAAGCTGATGCCCAGGTCAGTCTGCTGTGGCACTTAGGTTGCCAGTCAGGATGGATCAAGTGCAAGGGCAGATGCCAGCACAGGACCAGCCAGGACATACATAGTCCTACTGCAAGCCAGTCCTGCTGGCTTCTGGTAGCAAAGGCAAATGCTGCCTGCAGTGCTGGCACCTAACCAGATGGGATGGTAGGAAGGAAATGGGGTCTGGGAGGCGTGGAGGACTGAGTCCCCTTCATGCTCTGCAGCCAAGCAAACACTTCACTCCTGCCACTTCACTGTGATTTGCATGGCAGATCAGAAGGACAAATTTCTCCATGGATGATTTATTATTCACACCTCAGCAAGCATATTTCATAAAGTAAAGGATTTTTCAGTGCCTCAGCAATCTCCCTTGCTAGGCTTACCAAAAGCTGGGTGCCCAGGTTATGCTGGTTGGCCTTATCTTCACTTGCTGTGCCTCTGCACATCTGGTGGTACTCCAGGACACACAGATATGGCTGAGATTGTCAGTCCCTGGGATGATTTTTGTTGTCTCTAAGAAAGGATCCATTTACCATGCACTTTTCTGCTGCTTAATTCTGTGTTTTCTTTAGGTGAAATACTAATGCAGAACTGCCATAGTCCTTGTTTTCTGTGAGAGTCTCTTGCCCATGTGCCATGTGAAAAGCAGGTTTCTGTTTTGATAATTACAGGTTGCCTATAGACTGCATGGCAGGAACTACATGTTTCTTTCATTCAAACTACCCTGTTTTCAATATAACCTCACAGTCTTTTTCACCTGTTGGTCTTGACCTTCCACAAACAATGAGCAAACCACTAACAGTTGTGAAGTCTGATTTCCTCCTTGCTTCTCTAAGGTCATCAAATTGCATACATCACATGTTGGCTGCATCTGTTTTGCCATTTAATTTTCTTCAATAACTATATCACACATGGAGGTAAAGCATGAACATCTGCTTCAGTACAAGAGCTTCAAGACCAGTCAAAGTCATTGTTATAATTTCACCTTAGAAACTTGTAAAGTCTGCATCCTCCATTCTACTGGGAAATAGGCATTACTATAGCCTATGTTTAACAACCCGTTGCTTAACCCATTGCTGCTCACCACTGTGCCATGAAAAATATACTGTGATTCTCAGACTACAATAACTTTTCTATCTATGCTGTTGAAGAAGGGAAAAATCTGAAACTCATAAGAGATTAGATGATTTTCAAAAACTCAGCCATTTTGCAGGAGGTACTCAGTTTTTCAGTCCATTTTTGGAAAACTAATAAAACTAGCCTTTCTATTACACCATTCAAGTATTAGATACATTTTAAGTGAGGGATTTTCTTCTGCACATGGAATTTATCTTCCAGATATCACTTCTTTTGGTACCATAACTGGAAGATGAAATGATAAAATACACTAAATTACACAGTCTGAGATATTCTGGCTAATGTCTCTATTTTAAAAACCAATGTCCACAGTGGTATTTACAACTCGTGCCTGAAGAATGGCTTATCATTGTTTTCTTTTATTAAAGATGTTTAAAGTATATCTCACTCCTCTCCAAGGGCACAGAATTCCCCAGCACAAAGGAAATCACATGGTTCTCTTTGATCCATACCAGGGAAAAAAACTCCAAATGCCCATCCTTGTGCCAGCCCAACCATGACCTCAGGTCACAGCTATCATCATACTGTCACAGAATCATAGAACTGTAGAATCATTTAGCTTGGAAAAGACATTTAAGTTCATCCAGTCCATCCCTTAACCCAGCACTGCCAAGTCCACCACTAAACCATGTCCCTAATTGCCACATCTACACATCCTTTAATTATCTCCAGGGACCGTGACTCAACTACTGCCATGGACAGCCTGTTCCAATACTTGACAACCCTTTCCCTAAAGAATTTTTCCTGATTTCCAATCTAAACCTCCCATGATGCAACTTGAGTCCATTTCCTCTTGTCCTATCACTTGTTATCTCTGGCAGAAGAGACAGAATCTCATCTTGTTAGAATCTCTTTTCAGGTATTTGTAGAGGTTGGTAAGGTTCACCTAAGCCTCTCCTTCTCCAGGCCAAAAAACCCCAGCTCCCTCAGCCACTCCACTTAAGACTTGTGCTCCAGACCCTTCCCCAGCTCCTTTGCCCTTCTCTGGACATCTTCCATCACCTCAATGTCTTTCTTGAAGTGAGGGGCCCAAAACTGAACATTGTACTTGAGCTGCAGCCTCACCTGTGCTGAGTACAGGGGGACAATCACTGCCCTGGTCCTGATGGCCACAGTATTTCTGACGAGCCAGGGTGCCATTGGCCTTCTTGGCCACCTGGGCACTCTGTTGACTTGTGCTCAGCTAGCTGTGGACCAGTATTCCAGGTCCTTTTCCACAGGGCAGCTTTCCAGCCACTCTAGCCCAAGCCTGTAGCATTGCCTGGGGTTGTTGTGACCCAACTGCAGCACCCAGTACTTGGCCTTGTTGAACCTCATGCAGTTGGCATCGACCCATTGATCCAGCTTGTCCAGATCCCGTCCATACATCCATCCAGGCCACGAGCAGCCAATTTCTCCAGGAGAATTCTGTGGAAAATGGTGTCAAAGGCTTACCCATCTCTGTTGAATTATGGGAGTGTGCTGGTTTTGGCTGCGGTAGAATTAACTTTTTCACAGTGCTTGATATGGGGCTGTGTTTTGGATTTGTGCTGAACACAGGCTTGATAATATAGAGATGTTTTTGTTATTGCTGAGCATGGCTTACACAGTGACCATGCCTTTTCTGCTTTTCATACTGCCACATTACTTGTAGAAAGCGTGGGTAGAGTCCTTCCCAAATCTTTGTTTGCGAAGCCTAGCCATGACTGCCACACTGGCAAGGAAGTTGGGGCTGGGAGGAGACACAGCCGGGACAGGTGACCCCAGCTGAACAAAGGGATATTCCAGACCATATGACATCATGTTCAGTATTTAAAGCTGTGGGGAAGAAGGAAGAAGTGAAGTACATTTGGAATAATGGCTTTTGTCTTCCCAAGTCACCGTTGCGATGGGGTCCTGCTGTCCTGGAGATGGCTGAACACCTGCGTGCCTTTGGGAAACAGTGGATTAATTCTTTGTTTTTCTTTGAGGGTTTTTCTTTGGTTGTGTGCGTGGCTGTTGCTTTTTTAACAACATACAAATATTCTGGTTTTTACCCTTCCAGTTTCCTCCCTGATCCTGCTCGTGGGGGAGTGAGCGAGTGGCTGTAGGAGGCTTGGTTGCTGGCTAGGGTTAAACCACAACAAGGTAAAAGAGGTCTTCATAAGAGAATCAAAAAAAGTTGAATCAATTTGACTTCATCCAAGTGAATTACATGGATTGTGCTACATTAATGTAAAGAAAATGTGTATACACCAGATAACGGTGATGCTACATAGATCAAACATATTATGGAAAAATGAGCAATGAGAGCTTGGAAACTTAAAAGTACTATGACAGCTTCTGTATTCTTTTGCTGGTAAAGGATACAAAAGGACTTGTCATGAATCCAGGTATCCATGCTCACAAAAAACCATAAAACCCCTCTGAAATGAGACAAAATTGTGTTTTCAAAAACAAAGGTCTCTCATACTTAAAGTCCTTTCTGGGAGCTCTTCCAGATCTAAATGGAGTGTCACTAGGAAACAGGAAAGCTCTCTTTCCCAGTGCCACGGCCCTTTCATTTCTCTCCCTGAAAGATTAACTTTGAACATTACATAGTCCGATTGCTTTCCTGTCTTGTGCCATGGTTGTGGTGAAAGGCTGCCATGTCCAAACAGCAGTTCTTTGCTCCCTGTTTGCATTTCTCTGTATGGCTGCAGGATAAAAGCCGTAGGGTCATGGTGATGTTATGTATAAAGGAACTGGTAATGGGTCCAGAATTACATCTTGCTCATCTCAGCACCTGACCATGTAGTGTTTTGTGGTATTCTTTGTGTAGATAAAGGAAAAAAACCCCCCAAACCTCTAGCAGGTGGCTGGGTAGGATTTTTTAGGTTATGGTGGCCTTTCTGGTTTACTTTTCTATTTTTAAATGATTGCTGTTCAGAGGAATGTTAGAGTAAATCCTGAGAGATGGGATAAAAGTCAGAGGGCAGGGGAAGCTGTTGGGCCTGCAATACAAATTCATTTAGCACATTGCTCTGCAATTCATCACTGAGGTCTCACCTCCATATATGTGGTGTGTGCTGCATATTTAGGGACAAGGACGAAACGCAGAGGGAAAATGACTTCCCTCTTCCTTGTACCGACAAGCCAATTTTATAAACTAGGATTTGTTTACTGGCACACAGTACTGCTGACAGAGACACCTGAAAGTGTTTTGACCCATGGATTTTCATGGACATACAGGTAGGCAGCTGGAGTTGTGCCTACCTCAGAACAATGTCTGAAAGGGGCTGCCTGATGTCAGCCCGCTTGGACTCACTTCAGTGCCCAAATTTTGGCTTTTCTGTGAAGCACCTAGTTTTGAAAATAATACAACCAAAGCACAAAGTGAGCAATGTTAACAGCAACAGAACTTCACAAAAATCTGAATGTTTAACTGTTTGATTGCCGAGAGCTTTCCTGAGGTCAAGGGGCACAACGTGCTGCCATGTCACTTGCTCTGGTTCCATGATGGAAGCAACAGAGGAATATGCTGTGCAAATTCCCAGCCAGCTCAGTGCCTCCAGCCAGAGGACATGATAGTGAAGGCTCTGTGTAGGGCATCTTGCAGGTGGGTTGCAAAAAGCAGAGCCCCCTCTGCATGTTCACAGGGTACAAGGAGTGGGCAAAATTGGTTTAAACCTAGATTGGGAAAGTGGAGAAGCAATAAAAGGAAGAAGGTTTGCAGAAAGCCAGAAGTCACAGCTTTTACTTGCTAACCAGCCCCAGATGGGAGAGATTTGTAGTTATGGTGGCTAAGGAAAGTTTTCAAGAGAAATTTAAAGAAAAAGGAAAGATGGGCTTTGCAAAATCTGAAGAATTTTCCTTTGCATGGGGGGATGTGTGAAAGTGGCTGAAGTGAAAACAGCATTCCAGGAGAAAAAGCACAGACCAAGACCAGAAGGAAGGAGCTTCAAAGCTAAAGGACATTGAAGACAAATGTTCGTGGTTTCATATGACTAATGGCCACACAGTCTGCTCTGAGCTGCACATGGCTGTAGCATTGAGGAGTGATGGCCACTTTGCAGGTGGTCATTTTGGTTGTACCACCATCATCACCTTCACTCCTTCTTCCTTAAATCCATGCACTCAACAGAAAACAAATAAACAAAGAAAAGGTTCCTGTTATCTCATCTTGAAAGCTTTGTTAAGATGCTGGCTCAGAATCAGAGGCTTTTACAGAACAAAACTTTGTCACTCTGAACTCCATTTAATTTCCATTTCAATGGGAAAGTTTATTCCTTCATTGAAAATTCAGAATGAACTGCCTTTAGAATATGCTCATTTTCTGGAATGTCCTTAAATCTATCTGTGGCTATATTTATTACAAATCCTTTTCTTCAACTTGCTTGAACTCTGAAAGGGGGAAGGTCAAATGATACAACCTCATAAAATCCCTGTGCAAATGCAGGGACTGTCAGGAAATTTCATAAGTTTAGGATTTCTGGCATTTCAAAAAGAAAAATTGATTGTCCTTTTCCCATTTGCCTGGAGCAGGTGAATGAAGATACTTCTGAAGCAATAATTTATTGTGTCTTTATGGATTCACTGAAGCATTTATGAATATAGCTCAAAGTCTCTTCACATTAGCTGCTTCATATCACACTATTTTACACAGAAAGTCGAAGAGTAAACTTGGCTTTCTGTGCGAAGTCATAAACAGTAGACAACCCTGTGCACAGCAAAACAGGCTGCCTGGTGGTGCATCCAGGGAGGCTTAAAGCTCTTCTTTAACTCCTCCCTGCCCTGCACTGCTCCGGTCTGTTCCATATGTGTGACATGCATTGGTGCCTGGCCTCACTACAGGATGCTCCAACTCTGCTCTACAGCAGTGGATGCGTGTAAGTGAGAGAGGAGTTGGAGACAGGCTGGGCACACATCTGCATGACCTGAGAAGGATGGGGGCTGCAGCACTCGCAGGAGGCTGGAGGCATAGCCCCAGTTTCATTCTGAAGATGTGTTAAATCATCGGTCAAACAGAGGCTGCAAATTGATATCTGCAGCTGACAATGCTCAGGAGGAAATTTCTTTAATTATGCTAGGGAGAGCATGATTAAAGGAGGTGAGAGGGGTAGGTGTGCAGGGTGAGGGACAAAGGGATACTCATTTCTGTCACATCTGGGAGCAATCCTACCGTGACACAGTAGTCTGTCTATCAGCCTTGCTTCTGTGAGGCTTTAATTAAATAAGACAGTTAAGTAGCTATAGTATTAAAGTTTCCAGATTTTGGGGAAAGTGACACCTTGAGGCAAAAAAGTGCTGGGTATCTCTTGCAATGCAAAGCAATGTAACTCAGTGCAGGATCAAGCCCATTGTGTGCTAAGGTCAAACCTTAGCACGTACACATTGGACAAGCCTCTTCTGTTTTCCTCCTTGTAGTGATGTTCACTTTTGTCCATGATGTGGAGATTGAAGTGAAAATAAACATACACATTTCTTATTAATGAAACAGTTTAAATTATTCATACTACAGAGGAGCCTAGGAAATTTGGCCCTTAGTTATTGCAAGAAACTTCAGAACTTGCACCCCAAAATTCAGAGCATGCTTGTAATGCTAATTATTAACCATTTGGAAACACAATTATTTCAATCATCACAGTCAGGTTCCAGAAGGCAGAGCTGAAAGTGCAGTGATACATGTCAGACTTGTTCAGCAATGCATGTATGCCCATGTTGAACTGGTACAAACCACCAGGAAAAGCATGAAGCAAAAGCCAAGCTGGCCCACTGAATGTGTTGGAAGAGTCTGGCATGAAACCTAGATCTGTGTCTGAACTTCATCAGAGAGTTCTTGTCTCTGCACAGTATATACGGGCCTGAAATCCTAGCCTGTGGTTATTCATAATCTGCAACTATTTAAAATCTATAGGCCTAAGTACTTGTGCCCAAGAGTAACATAAAAACCAGCAGAGAAGTCTTCTGAACTAAATCTTTAAGGCCTAGGAAAATCCCAAAAAAATGGAAGTGGTAGAAGGGAATAAAAAGCAAATGAGAAGACAACCAAGAAGACTTTAAAACCAAATTTTGGGCCAATATTTCAGAAAGCTAAGGGAATGATGCAGGAAACACTGAACCAGTTATTTTGGCATTGATCCCAGGCATAGCCCAGGGAAAAACTGACTGGGGGTGCAATCCATAAAAAAAAATGGGAAGATGAGAGCATTAGTAATGCCCATGAACATCACTTTACGGAAACCATAATATATTATGAAACAAAATTTATTTTGCCAAATATACTTGGTAGCATGTTTTTAATAAAATCACAAATCTGTAGGTTACATAAGATGGTATTCCCATAAAGTACCTACATTTTTCTGTTTGGGGAAAAAAAAGCACTAAACAAAGCCAATGCAGCTTTCATTCAAGGAATGATTAATGGGAATGGAGAGATTGAAAAAAACTTGGAAGGAGGGAAAGGTAATCCCATAAAGAGTGGTTTTAGTGGAGTCCAATGGGTGCCTATTCTTGATCTAATGTTATTTAATAAAGGTTTTATAACCTGAACAAAAAGACCTGCTTCTCTGGTGATGATGGCTGATGTAAACCACATGCATTTTCATGTAGGTGTAGGTGAAGTTATGTATTTAGAAAAAAATGGAGTAGATTGGGAGTGAAAAATGGGGGATTGTATTCCGGAAATTTCTGACCCTAAAGCAGACCTGGAAGTAATTTGTGATAAATCATGGAATATGTTGCTTCCAGTATAATGATTTAGCCAGAGCAACAAACAATTTTCAAGAACACTTGAACAAATAGAAACAGAGAAATGGTATGATCCTTGCATACAATGAAATTATCTTTCTGCAAGAGCATTAGTGCTACACTGCATCCAGTTACTGGTGTCCAGACCTCAGCAGAGGTCAACAGGACTTGGGACGTTCCAGGACAGACCCTTGTGCTCTCCTAGTACAGGCTGCAGCAACATGAGCTGATTAGTGTACACAGGTGAAGTTTCAGAGAAGAGCCTTTACGTCCTGTTTAAGAGATATTTCTGTTGAGCTCCTTAGGATGACAGAAAAGGATGAGATGCTCTGGTGCTTCATCTGCATTAGCGAACTGGATGGACTTGAAAACAGTGGGAGGGAAGTAAAGTAGGTAAATGGTTTTATCTCTGCAGTAAGCTTGGGATGACTCTGCAAGTGGTTGCTTACACTCCAAGTAACTCTGACATAGGCCTTTCCTACGATGTAGCCAGAAGGCTCAGAAACAGTCAAAAGGTGTGTTCTGCCCCTCCACCCTCCCACTCACACATATGTATTCAAAGTAAAAACCACTCTGTAAAAAGCCACTCTGCATCTGAGTAGGTAAGCTCTACTGCCTTGTAAGATATTAACCATGAAGTGTGGTGTTTTTGTAACTCAGAATATTTTTACTCAGTTTGTAAAGCACTGATGATACACCTGGCAACATACAATATGTGCTTTAGACCTGAAGAAACGTGATCCAAGATTTCGCGTGACACAGCCCAGCAATACTAGAGTGGGATCCATACCAGAAGGGCTCATTCATACCATCAGTGGTTTGAAAAGCTGCTTCTCAAATGACTAGCTAGTTAGCTTTTACAAAATAAAAAATCTCAGTTCTACAAGTTATTGTGTTATACAAAGAATGGACAAGAAATACGCCTTGGAGAGTAACAGCAAACAGACGCAGTGCTATGTGAAACATACAGCTCATTTTGAGCACCCTTGTCTTAAAGTGCATTGGCTGTTTTTAATGACTATTTTGGTGCACAAAGGATGAAGCCACAGAACTTTGCTTTCTCTAGAAACAAAAGATCCCATAAAAAAAGATCTCCCTTACCGAGAGCCTGGACTCCTTCCTTGGCAGCCGTGGCCATGGGGAGGGACACACTGGGCTCACTCGGACTCGGTGTAGTGAAACAACCAAAGTACCAACCCCAGCAAAGGCAGCAGCAGCTTCCAAGCCCTGCAAGGGGCTGATGTCCCAAGCACATGCTAACTGATGGGTTACATTAAACAGCCAGGACTTTCCCTATACTGTTAATAAAATAGGGAAATGGTGATTCCTCTGGGCTAATTTCTGTGTGATTCATAAGAAGTAGAAACACATGATGCTAGAGTGGAAAGGGAGGGTAACAGACGTGGTTGCAACCAAAAAGCATTTCCACACAAACAATCCCCATCTAACCAGAGCTAATAGTTTCTGTATTTTAAAAACAAAATGGGGGTTTTTATGCATATGTATTGTGTCAGGTATTATGACTATATAGGTGTAAACAAGCCTGCATTGTCTTATTGTCCATAAATAAATACTCAGTAAGTTCAAACTAGGGCTGGATTCATAAAGCAACACTCTCCTAATCTGTATTCGGGTCTCAAGCGTATTATCTGTAATTTACAACCAATTTAAATGGCATTAACAGTCTTCCCCTTATGGGAATTTAAATTTGCATCCTACCATTGAATTAAACACTGATTGCATATTTTCTATAGGGGACGTAATGCTCTTTGAAGCTTGTTTTGAATAATAAAGCATCTATTCATGCACATGGTGCAATGTGTTTCTTTGTCCTGAATGTAATTGAAGTAAAATGTGAGTTAAAGGGATTTTTTCCTCTAGCCACAGGTTTGTTGATTACCATCTATTTTCATCTATTCAAGGTTTTAAAAAGGAAAAGAAAAATACAGTAATCTCTTCCTACATTTGGACCCTCATTTACCACTCAGAGCTTTCTTGAGAGCGTCTGGGATGAACAATCAGAAGGTCAAGTTTCTCCTCCATCTTTGGAGGAGGAGAAGAGGAAAAAGGAATGGAAGAGTGCCCTACACTTCTAAAAAAAAAACAAAAAAACCCCCCGTACAAACAAAAAGCAGAGGGGAGCAGACAACACCACATCTAGCCTCCAGGAGAAAGATCTTGCCTACCTGTCAGGTAACTGTCCTGTATGCTGTCAATCACTGCGAGCCAGGGAAACTACAGAGAGGATGACTTCAACAATAAGGAAGCAAATAAGGTGAAATAACATTGTTGACCTTTTTTATTTGATTTGTAAGGGAGGAATAACTGAAATAAATAATAAACGTGAGTTACTCCTTCCTGGATTTGAAGAACAAGCACAAAGGCATCCTGAAGAAAAGGATTTTGGCTGGTGGCTGTGTGGTTTGCCAGCAGCATGTCTGGTTCCTCCAGCCACAGCCACCCTGCTAGGAAGAGGCAGCCCGGGAGGACTTTCAGAGGGTGACCTGATGCCAGGAGTGAGTGACCAGCTGCAGCAGGAGTGGTGGAAATGTCCCCCAGCATGGCCATCCCTGACACCTTCTCTTATCCCATGCACCTTGCCAGGCTGGAAAGCTCTTCTTGCTAGTGGTGCTCAGTAGACTCAGTAACTCACCTAGAGAAATTGAGTTCTCCTCTAATTCTCTTGTACCATGGCACAGCTGCAAATGAGTTAGTAAAAAACTCCTCTTAAAATCTAGAGGATTTAAGAGATTTTTTCCCCCCCATTTTTCCCCCTAAAGGTGATCTTCATTTTCAGATGCAGGCAGACCTGAGTCTAATAAAGCTGTTGCAGTGTCAATAGCTCTAATATTCATGATCCTGGCATTTATCCAGAAATGACAGAGCACACAAAACATAGTTGATATATTTGGCATTTACGCAGTGGTATAAGTAATGGTTTAGGGCGATTTTTATTTATTTTTTTTATTTTTCACCATTGTCTGCTTTCTACATTTTTGAAAAAGTAGAGTCCGCTTCTGCTCAAACCCATTTTCCTTCAACTCTCATGAAAGCTTTAGAAAAAACAGCAACTACTGGAAACCAGAACTTCATGATCATTTGTGCCTTTCCCTTTCTTAAAAGGTGATTTTATGAGCCCTTGAGGAACAAACACTGCTTAAAAACAGCCGACTGTGTGTTAGGAAGAGGTAGGGAGGATTGCAGACTATGGCCGTGATCCCATTAGGACGAAATGTCAGACAGCAACAGTAACCGTATCTCTGGACTTAGCGAGTTGCTGAAGATTTCTTTACAGGCTATCTTAAATTACTTCAGTTAATATTGTATTGGTGCTATAAAAGCAAGTACCGCCAATGCTGCTGTTGCATGTGTAGCAAACATCAAAGCTGTCCGTAACCACAGTGCCTGGAGATAGCGAGAAGGCAGCGAGATAGTGAGGGACATAAATACCCTCTTTTTTCTTTTGCTTTCCAAAACAGTTTCATCATATCATTTGCACACGAGAGGCCATGGATGGTCCCTGGGCACCTTGAGGGTAATTGCCATGTTCAATTTGCCTCAAATGAATGGCTCAGGAATGATAAATGCTGTTTTATAATCAGTGCGGTGCTGATGGTTCGTAGTATGGGTAGGACACCCCAGACCCCGACCCTCCGCCAGGAAGTCATCCTTCTCCCTTTTATTTCCAGAGGAAAGGAATTACCAGGGCAAAGGAGGTTTATTAGCAGGCACATACCCATCTGTGGGCTCCAGCCCCATGGGCACCTTGTTTAATACCATGCCCTCACTGTTATCTGCTCCCGTGGTGTGACACAGAGAGCCAGAGCAAAAAATTATGCTGATGGGAAGGTCCTGTGGCTGGGAAACGTACATGGGTCAGAAGGAAACACTGGCAATTCATGACACAATGCAAAGCTTAAAGTGAATTAAAGCTTCATGACTTTTAATGCTGGTTCAGGGAGAGCATGGGAGATGCTGGTTGCTCCTGTAAAGCTATTCATGCTCCTGACATTGGAGGCAAACTGCAGCCTGCAGCTACCCTGGAGCAGTATGCAGGCTGGCACAGCTGCCCAGCCTCAAGCACACTGCTGAAACCCTCTCTCTTCCTGACTGTAAGGGAAACCAGGGTCAGTCCTTTCCTCAAAATAGGACGAATTTATAATTTCTTCAGAGTGCTGGCGCACAAAGTGTTTGGAAGGCCTGGGGTGGGCTGCACCATATTCTTTCATTAAAGGCCAAGCTCTGGTTTGCCTCCCTCTTCAGCTGTGCTGTCCCAGTTCTCCCATTCCCGTAGAAGGGAAGTGTGAGTGCCAGGCACTTGGGGAACCTAAGCAGTCTGACTGATCTTCATAATTTTTCCTTTCCTTTCCTAGAAATAAAACAGGGGGTCAGGCCCAATTTGCTTCACAGGTACGATAAATTCAAGTCTAAGTCAGGAACTCTGGTATAGGTGTTGTCCACTCCCTGACAGTCAGGGACAGTGTGCAGTAACTCCACTAGAGATCCTTATTTTAAAATAGCTTAAATTCAGCAATCCTAACTGAGCTGGCTGAAGAGCCTGTGCCTCACTTCTTGTTTGATACACTTTGTCATACTGGGAAAATGCCAGTGTAGAGTGACATGATGGGGAAAGAAAACACACATATCCTCAGGTGTAGAAGTCGCGGCTGGCGCTTTTCAAGAGAGTCACACGCAGCCGCTCCCCAGCATCTTCTTTAGTGATGTGGAAATAAATATGAAATCACTGCTGATAAAGCACCCAAAGAAAGGCAGGAGGGTAAATAAAGCAGAATCACACAGCCAGCTGCACCCAGACAAGCAAAATGTGTTCTACTGCGGGCGAATGGGAAGGAAAAGCGTAGTCTTAAGGGTGATATCTGGGAATGAGGCAGAACAGCAGGACACACATCAACCTTGAAAAAATGCTGGAGGTCATGGTGGACCTAATAAAAATTTGGTAGACTTTTTTTAAACCATGGTGAATTTCTAAAACTTGGGATGAAACTGCACAGGACAATGATGGACTGATAGTTAGGGACATCTTCTAACTAAGATGGGGTACCTTGTAGTACTTCCAACCAGGTTGTGCAGTCTGCCATATAGGAATAAGTCAGTTACATTTGTATGGGAGGGTGGCTTCAGCAGATCTGATAAGCTCTGCTGGCTTTAGACTTTATTCAGCTATGAAATTGTCACACTGCTTTATAATCTATTACAGCAAAATAAGCAAGAGACAGGGTTGAGCTCCCATAGGAAACCCTCTGCCTGCTTTGCAGGCCTTCACAGCATGAATTTGTGTTTAAAGAAAAAAAATAGCAGGACAAAGGTGACAAAGCAGACTCAAACATCACCATCACCATAGCAACAGTGGCATTAGCCTGACACAGCAGCAAAAACCAAAATACACCCTTGCACAGAACATCATGCAAGTTAGGAAATTGCTAGCTCTGTATGGCATAAAATGTAAACAACCAAAATATAAATGACCATAGATCGCTCAGTAAAATGATTAATTGCTATTTAAAAAATGAGTATTCTGCAAATAAGTAGTATCTTTGCAATCTGTAAAATCAATTTCCCTTGACAGTAACAACGGAAGAAAAAACAATCTCCATTTGTATATATTCCAACAATGTGGAAAAGCATCTTTGCTGGAATTTGAACCTACTAAGACACAAATATTGTAGGGATTCCCCGACTGCCCTTTTGCCTCGGCTCCTGCCAGTGGTGCATTCAGCAACATAACTAACATCTGTCACATGTGGCTTGTTCTTTCTCTCCTCTGCTCTCTGAGGAAGGACTGTATGTGCAAGGGAGTATTTTGTGCTGCAGGGTTTTTTTTTTCCTTCTTCTTCCTTAATGTACTCACCAGGCTGCATTTAAACAGGGAAAGTTCAGGCCAAAGAAACACCTGATATGCATGATGGAAAAAAATATTTCTTAGTCCTCTGTGGGATTGGGTACTGCAGCCTGAAACACAAAAGGATTGAGGAAAGTCTCTCTCCTGCCCAGATGAGTTTTGAGGAGACAGCTCACTCAGGGCAGAGCGAGCACTCTCAGAGTTCATCATGTTTGGCAACTGTCTGGATCTTGGTGCTTTTTGAGTGGGTTGAGATGATGAGTGTCAGCAGCGCCTCCCAGATGTATGGACAGGGTGGCAAAGAGGCAGGTGCTGAGCTGGTGTCTTCACTACACTGCGGCAGCAACTCTGCTTGGGGAGATCAGAGGACCAGCACCACTGCTGTTCCCACACAGGCACAGTGATGTTTTAGGTACCGTGGGCCAAGGCTATAAAGACAGTTCTGGAGAGACTGACTCTTTCATCTTAGGGACACCAGAACAGAGAAGAGAGTCTGATGGGTTTGCAGCAGGATGGTTTCTGAAAAAATGCTGAGCTGCAGCCCTCCATCTAGAGAGCGTCCTGCAACCCATTGCCACATCCAGATAGAAGCTGCATGTACAGGATGGGCACTTAGAAAAAAAAAGTATAAAAAAATACAACCCAATGTAAATCAGTAGGAAATAAAATTGCTTTCAACTACCTCTTCTGGAGGCTGGAGGCAGACTTTGCGAGTTGCTGACGGATCCCTGGGCATGTGAGGCCCCCCTTATCCCAGTAGGCAAGCCAAGGGCACTGCTGTCACTCAGTGCTGGCAGGGCAACTAGGAGCAGCTCCTGTCAGCCCACAGGGCCACCTGGCCTCCTGCCTGCATCCCTGCCTGACCGCCGCTGAGCCCAGGAGCTGCCCACACTGCTGCAATCGATGTTTTCTTGTGGCAGCAGCTGAGCACACACGGGCTGGGTGCTGCAAGCAGCGTGGCAAGGCACTCCCAGGACAGCACGGTGAGGGGGATTACTGGGGAGAGAGAATGGGTCCTATCTCCCTGGAACATTGAATGAGCCCAGAGCTGGAGGAGGTAGCCAGTCAAAAAGCAGCAGTCCCACCAATAAAACCTAGAAAAAGTGGAAGTAAAGGTGGATTTTTTCTCATTTCAAATTGTAAAATTGTCAGCCATCTCTAGGTGCTATTAATCACACAGTGCACACCTGAGACATTTTCAGATGTGGTGGAATAACTGCTGCTTTGTGGAATAACTGCGGCTTGCTCTGCAGGGCAGCCAGCCACGAAGATCCCTGGGGGCAGAGGGCTCTCCTAATTACTTTAGAGGGATGAATAACACTTGTGTTGGTTCTGAGCCAGAAAGCCAAACTCCTGAAGTTGGGCAACTCCATCACCTTCACTATAATAATGCGTATGGTGCTGGGATAAATGCAGATGGGAAGAGGAGATGCTATCCAGCTGTATGTGGCTGTTATACATCCTCTTTCCCAGTAGCCTTTTTCCCCACATTATGCACATGTGTATTTAAATTGGTTATAAAACAACAAATGCCCTTACTTTTTATTTAAGTTCGGCTTCGTGACTAGAGATCATTCCACTTCATGTGTGTGATGGAGATGCATCAAATGGGATTCAGTCCTCTTAGACAGGGGTTTATGCTGCCAGGAAGTGGTGCTGAGAACAAGCTTGGCAGTGTTTGGTGGAGGCAACACACACAACTTTGGCAAAAGAAAATAAATTTCTAGTGTGTAAACACCAAATATGTTTTTCTGAGATAGTTATAACTTCCATATACTCATAGGATTTTAATTTTTTTGGTAAAAGTGTTAGCTTGATGTATATTTTTATTGTAATAAGATTGCAACATACTATTTACATTTGCAGTTAGATCCTAATGTTGGTCAGGTGTTTTTAGAAGCCAGCAGCAGTCCATAGAAAAGCAGGTCATGCAAGTGGACAAGTAATATTTGCAGTAAGCTCCCACTGGTCACCAAACCTAATGTCTTCAACACTTTAAAAAATTTCCATAATCAATTAATTCTGTGAAATTACTTTAAAAAAATTAGATAAACCAGAGGCATTTTTCCTCAGGAGATATAAATTCTTTTAAAGACTCAGCTCTGCTCAGGGGCTTATTGCTGCCTGTCCAGGGAAAGAAATACCATGTCCTCTTCAAAGTTACATAAAGATAATTTCAGCTTTCAGTCAGGGAATTAGGAATCAGCGCATCATAGACATTTAAGCTGCTTCCATCTTCTTCAAGAAACATCTGTTTCTCAAGAAGATTACCACAGCTGGTGGAAATGCTATTTTATTTTAGTAATCTAGAAAAAAAAGGAACATGAACTGCCAAGGAAGGGAATACGGTTGCTCTTCCCCTCATCTGCATGAAGCACAGAAATGCCTGGAAGGGTTGCTTGTGAAAAGACAGCCAGCCTTTCCCAGAGGAGCAAAATCTGCTCAGCAGGGGTGCAGCTGCAGCACAGGCCAACCTGTCAGACAGGAGTGGCCAAAGACACTGAGAAGTGGAAGGACTTTCAAATTAAGAGTTATTTAAACCCCTGACAATTACCCATTTACTCCTTTTCTCTCCTCTGTCATGTCAGAAGTTTCCCACTTGTGAACTGCCCTTTTACAGCTGCAGAGAGCACCAGGTTGGTGCTGCAGGGAGGTGGAGGGGTAAGGAGCCAGAAGCCAGCCTCCCTAAAGAAGCAGATGATTTCCACCAGCAGCGGGTTGACACTGAGTACCTCCTTGGGCCTCACAAGCTGAGGTCACTGTTGTTCCTCATGGAACAACATGTCATGGAAAGAAATCCACGAATGCAGAGCCTTCTGCACTGCCTTTCCAATTACCAGGAAAAAACCCCAAACAACTGTCCAGGAAACCAAGGTTGATTTGTTTTCCATTTTTGTGGATGACAGTGTTGAGCAGTCCAAGAAAGCTGACACTATCATGGCAGTTTGGAGGTCATGGCTTTACGCCCTTTGGAGCTGTGCACAAGGAAGGGGTGGATGAGAAATGCCATATTTTGGTATTTCTGCAGCTGTTCCCAAGAGAACCTGTGAAAACCGGAACCCACATTGAGGTGCTCCAGACAGGGCAGTGATGGGGAGCAGTGGCAGGAACACCTCCCAGACCTGGGATGCCTTCAAGGGCCCCCAGGCACCACTAGAGTGGAGGAAACACGATATTTTCATATTTAGGCCTTGGGAAACCCTTTCTCCAGATGTCTCAAATCTAAACCAAACCAGTACCTTTCTTGAAAACTGGGAGCACAAAGAAAGCCATGGGCACTGTTCTCTACTTTGTGATACAGGAGTTCAAAATCACCGCTGATATGAGAGTTTAGATTAGGATGCAGAAATCCACATAAAAGGCTGGTATTACATTGTGCTCCCTACCCATGGCATAGTTTATTTGGCACTAAAATCAGCTTTTTTACTGATAAAGGGAATAAAAGGTATTTCTTGGGCTCCAGACAAAGAAACACATGGGTTTGACACACTGGATATACAGCAATGGCATAGTACCCAGCCTGCCCTCCAAAGAAATAGGTGGAGAATTTTATAAGTATTTCTGTTTCCTCGTTCCTCTGCCAGAAATGATATAAAGGAAGCGGATACATAATTTATATACCTTTCCTATAAACTTTTCCTTGGGGTTTCCCTTATTTAATTTTTTTTTAATGTTTTCACATTAATGTGCTTGGGGGGGGTGTTATTTGCTGCAGAGTTTATTTTTCAATTATTTTCTCACTCTTTGTGGGTTTTCATGGCTTTTAAAATGTATAATATATTGAAAAGGTGCACAGCCTTGTAGAAAAGTGACTGAAAAAGGAAGCGATAGAAGGACATTCCCTCTTACCCACAAGCTACCACTATGGGATTAAACACCTTTCCTTCCCATACTTTACAGAGAAGAGAGACAGAGGAGCATTATCTTCTGTTTTTCATCCACAGCCCTCCTTGGGGAAGGTCTTTTTCAGTGTCATGGCAATAAAGAAGCCAATGGGTTCAGCCACCCAGCCAAGGACGTGCGCTCACACGCCTCCAGGCATTTTCTGGTGTATGGTAACACAGTGCTGCCTCCTCATTCCCAGATTGGGTGCATGGAGTCAGGGACCAAATTGATGCTGATGAAAGAGGGGCACCTGGCTGCTCACTGCCCTCACCATCTTGAAACTGCAGCAAGTTGCCTGCCTGGTGCCTGGATCCCAATTAAGCCAAGTGTTTCATTTCTCACGGGGCCATAGGATAATGATTCGGTCTGGTAGGGACCTCCAGAAGTATCTACCCCAAAGCCAAACCAGCTCTTGGATCACACCAGGCTGCTCAGGGCCTGGTCTTCAAAACCTTCAAGGATGGACCCAGCACAACCTCATGGGGCAACCTGCTCGACTGCCTGGCTGTCCTCATGGGTGAAAGGCTTCTCTTCACACCCAGCCTGACCCTCTTGTTTCAACTCTTGCCCTCCTACCATGCCCCACCACAGAGAGCCTATCTCCATTCTGATGACATTCCTATAGGCATTGGGGAGCTGTTAGGTCTTCCCAAACCTGTGTCTTCTCCAGACTGTACAGGTCCAACTCCATCAGTTTTCACTTAATGCAGGGATGCAAAATACCAGCAAAAATAAGATCCAACTTATCTACAGAAACACAGTGGTTATCCTATGGCATCTTCGTCAGTGGTTTCCTAAACTGTGACAGTTACAGGTGTAGTTAAACAAATAATTTTAAGCTTTCCTTTACCTGAAAATCTTCACCTTTGGATCTGTATCCCCCACCTTTCCCACTGAACTAAGAATCACTGGCCTTGGAGGCTGTAGAGCAAAGGGAGCACACCTCTGACTCTATTACCTGCCAGACCCCATGGAGTAAGAACAGCAGAGGAGATCATGTAATGCAACACCTTAACAATTTTACATTTTTCACTGAGCAGAAGTGACACAATACTCAATTTTAGCCTGGAAATTACCAAGGCAGCCTTAAAGAGTTGGCTTTTTGAACACATGAAATTTCAATCAATCAGTTCTCAACCCAGTCATTCCACTCTCGTAGAGATAAGAGGATAACACAGGTAAGGAGGATTGATTAAAGAAAGTATTTTGGAAATAATATTTAATTAAAAAAATAACCAACAACAACAGAAGTCAAGTGAACCTTTGGAAATCTATGCAAATAGATGAAAGAAGGAAAATGAGACATAGCTCTGGTAAGTGAATGAAGGGAAGTCTTTAAATGGCTTAATAATAGGAACATGTTGGGAAGCAGTGAGGTTAATACAGAAATGACATAAAGCAGTGGGGGGTCTTGGACTAGATTTATTGTGCATACTAATTGGAGGACACTGAACACCAGATAATAGCTGAAGGATGGTGCTTTGGCTCTGTCAACATCCTCTTGTTCACAAAGGATGATCTGGTAGAATTTAATAGCTTCACAATATCCCTGAGAGTGACACTTTAATAGGTAACAAAATGCTGTATTTCAGCACTGTGCAGAGGGAAACGACAAGAAAGCAAGAGTGGAAGGGGTTGTCACCAGAGGTCTAGCTGGCAGCCTCCAGATCTGAAAGCAGTACATTTTCCCCAGCCTCTCTCAGCCTGAGAAAGAGCCCAAGTGTTTATCTGAGGTGATATTAAAGCAAGCTTTAAAACAACAGCACCAACAATTGAGACCACATACATCTTATAAGTCTTTTAATCCTCATAACCTCTCATTGACTGAGAGAGCTCAAGCACTACCTCATTAAAACCTGAAAGTTAATCGGAGCAGGAAAAACAAGCAGCTCTTACCAGTCCTTACTGCCCAAGCTGAGGTAAGTGCAGAAATTACACAGACAGCAAATAGGTTTGTTTTTTCTGTGGTAGGGCCTTACTAGCAATTCACACAACAAATCACGTAGCAATCAATGATGTAGGAGAAGTCATGGTGTGCGAATGTAAGCCTCAGCTCTGCAGTACTCAAGCTCTAGTTACAATGCAGACTTCTGAAGAAGGAAACCATTTCCTTCTGAAGAAGGAAAGGCCCTTAATGTATATTTTTTCCCCCTGTAGCTTTTAACTTGCCAACACAAGAATACTGTTGATAGAGATCAAGTGGCAGTTTCTGAACAAAAGCCTGATAGTCTCAGGAAATCTCATTCCTTAAAATCAAAGTGTGGTGGCTGAGGCAACACTTGAACATTTGAAGCCAGGCACTGGGATGTGAGGCAGGGTGTGTGGAGGAGCTATGCCACAGTGTCAGAGGAGAGCAGTGTCCGTGGGTACTCGGTGGGATGTCCTGCTGCATCTCCAATGGCTCCAGGTGCCTGCAGATAGACAACAGTCCATCACCGACCCCAGAAGCTTGTGCAGAAACACCCTTTTTACCAGCTGAGTATGTCACTGGGCTCCATAGTATTCTGTGGAGTCAGATGTATGCTGACTGCCATGGGAGCCAAAACTCCAGGATACCCATAGTGTTAGCAACTTCTAGATTTCTATGGATTTCTGTGTCAGAAACCGAGTCTCATCTTATCCTCCATTCCTCGGCACTTTCGTCACCCTGGCACTGAATGAAAGAAATAGATATTCTTCCTGCCAGAGCTACCATTTCAGTATCAAAGAACAAGGTATACTGTTTGCTGTGAGGTGTTTATTTTTTTAAGTTGCAATGCGGGGAGGCATGAGAGCATTTGTGCCTGTTGGCCTGACCTCGACAGAGCTCAGAGGTCTGCAGGGTGAGGTGTCATATAAGTCACCATAAATAAAGAGAAGGTACCAGTCAGCACCTGTCTTAAAGAGGTCAAAGCACTTGCATCTCTCCCCATCTGCCTAAGAGGAAGAATAATTTTTAACTGATCTTTCCAGACGGTCGCACATGGTGGATCAGAGGGAGGAAGGCAACTTGGGTGGCTAAGCACCACAAGCCTCTGGCCCCTCTCTCATCCTACCTCCTCTGTGCAGCATCACCACTGAATCTTTTACCTGCTGATTTTTAGCCATACCTTGTTAAATAGGCGCACAGTGTTTTACTCCTGGGAGAATCTGCAAACTGGATGTGCTCAGGGCAGGAAAGAGGAATTTTAATACAAAGTAAATTTACTGGCAAAGGATGTGTCTGTATCATGTAAAACACACTTGATAAGGTAGTTTGCTGTGCAACTAGAAGCCATCCAGCTAAAGATGATCAGATACTTATCTGCCAAGGCACATTACTAGGATAAGCTGAGCATGTAATCTAAGCAGATGACCCCACACGGTACTTGTTTAACGGGCTCCATTTGTGTGAAAGTGCTAGAGTCAGATAATACAAGAAATGTTTCCTCTTAGCTGAGGTACAATTCCCTTGACATCCAGAGCACATCACAAAAATGGGTTTTCCTCTCAGGTTTCTCATTGAACACTGATCGCTTAGGTAACCACAGCTGTGCCCTGATCTCTAAACACAAGTGAGGAGAACGCAGTGAGCTGGGGATGAATTTCTTTTGAGGACCTGGAAAAAACAAAACTAGAGGAGCAGACTGAATTAAACCCAAGCCCTCAGCTGTACTCTGCAGCCTGAGGAGCGTCACTGGAGTGTGTAGCACCACGGTACTTGAGGCGGGCGAGCACTGGCTGTCCTCTGTTCATGACACAGGTTTTGTTCTTCCTGTCTGAGGTCTCTGGCCTTACTGGAATTTTCAGTTTGATGTAAATTTTGGTGGCTGACAACCTTCAGGAAGCTAGACTGGATGATTCAATAATTGCTTCAAGTCTTACACCCCACCATGGTTGGAAAACATACCACAAAATCCTTATCACAGGCTTGTCGTGAGCTGGTACACTTATTATGGAAATGGCAGCACTGATTAAATTCACTAGGTTTGGTCCCTGAAGCTGTCTTCTATCTGTGTCAAGATCTCATTTGTGTTTTCTGTAGCTGGGATCCATCCCAAGGGCTAGGCCCTGGGAGCCAAGAGCAATACAGAGAAGGAACTGGGCCCAAAGCTTGGCTTTTCTCCCCCAGTCTGAGATGCTGACACACTCTGCCTTTTACAAAGTGCCTGACCTTCTCATGTCTCAGTCAGCCCAGCTGCCAAACTGTGTAATAGCACGATCTCACTGAGAGCCATATGTTGCTGCTGGGCTGTTTTGGGGAAAATTAAATTAAAACAATCCACAGCAGTTGTTTTAATGCCATTTCTTGTTTGCTTGAGGCCTTGATCCCAAATTACCTTTCTACAATGGGAAGGTAAAGCCTATGGTTTTCCGTAACTTGAGGGACTTGCTGGACACTCAGGAACTGCTGCTGAGGGGCAGCACAGAGAATCCCACCACTAGGAGAACTCTGGAGAGGGAAACAGGAATAACGCAGAAAAATTTAGGAAAAATAACAGCTTTACTTGCCTCAAAATTCAGCTAAAACCAAAATTGCATTTCATTACATTACCATAGTTCTTCTCTTTCTCCTGGAAAACATCTTCAAGCCAGTGGCTAACTTCACTTCATCTTTTGCTCCCTCCCTCCCACTCCCACTATTTCTCTGTGTGTCTGGTTATCACAATTCGGGTACATTTGATCTATAGGACTAAGCCTTACACTCAGAAACCCAAATGTGCAGGTTATCAGTGCTGTAGGACATGGAAAGCTGTCAGATTAAGGACTGAATTGAAAGGACAGACCAAATTTTCCATGGAAGAACTGTTTTTTCATAAGGAGAAAGTGGGCAGAGCTCTGGCATGTTTGTCAGTTTGAGTAACAGTGTAGATTAGACACTCAAAGTGCCCTGCAGCACCAACACCAGCAGCCTTGGCCCCCTGATCCTGTGCTTGGCACAGGTGAGGGGGACTGGCATGTTCACTTCTTTTTATGGAAACTGAGAACCAGACTTTGTTAACATTGAGCAGTTCTGAGAGCACAAAGCTCTTTCCATGCTGAGTAAGAGATCTTCACTTTTAAAACAAACCTCAATATCATAAATGGTTCCTCACACATACATTTCCCTCCCATGATTTTACACTTAATACTCAAGAGAGAATGGGAAGAACCCTACAGCACGTGCAGAAGCAGCTAATATATCCAGAGAGATGCTTTCTCTCTAGCACTGTTTTATGGCACAACAGCAGTTGCTTGTTTGCAGCCATTAGTATTAAGATCTCATTTGTATGACACTGTTTTTTCTCCTCCCTTTTATTAGCACTGAAGCTGGATTTCTACACAAGAGCACTCTCCTCTCTCTTTATTCTTGCAAGGCCCAATAATAATAATGATTTATGTGGTGGTGGATGCTCAGGGCCCCAGCAGTGGTGGTGTGGGTTCTGTGCAGAGCAGAGCAGAGATGACAGTGCCCAAGACAACACTCTTCTACCCCAGAGGTGATTAAATCTGGTGGGGTGGGTGTGTGTGTTTGCACTTCTCTGGGTCTGCCCTGGGCTGTCAGCACTGGAAGGGCACTTGGCAGCCTCAAACTCCCTGGTTCAATGGGGAACCACTGGCATGTCTCCGGCACATCTCAGGGACGCTGGTGGGGGCATTCCCTGGCTCCTCACTTTCTTCCTGCCAGCCTGCAGGCTGGGCGTGCTGGGGTTCCATGAGCATACTGGGGCTCCATGGGGGATCCTTACACTCCCCTCCCAGGGTGTCTACAGGTGAAGAGATGCCACTTAGTTTTGGGTCATGTTCAGTTAGCATCTGGGAAAGTTAGAAAGGTCATTCTTTCATGTTTTATTTCCTCCCCCCGCGATTTCATCCCTGCTAGAAGCTCAAGGGAGGAGACACCTCTGCACTGTCTGGTTCATAGGCCCTTTGCCTCAGAGCTGTTTCCTCAACAGTGCTCTGTCAAGGGCAGCCTTTGTCTGGGCTGGGATAAAGGCACTTCCCTAATTAAGTTAGCTTAACCACCACTTGGGAAATACAATGTTCGCTCAACTCATCCACAGCCAGGCAGTGACGAGGATCGCAGCTATTCTGTGGGAATGGAGCACACGTCAATTATCCCCAGAATTTCAAAGCTGCAAAACCCAATAGTTTCCTTGGCAAAATCTGCCAGGCATGACATGACTGCTACCTGCACTCCACACATTTCCTAATGCAAAAGACTGGACAACCTCAAATACCATTTCCAAGAATAGCAAGGGCAAATGAACTGCAAATTACTAAATTCCTTTTATTGCTGGGAGCTACAAAGTAATTTAAATTAGTTTCAGTCTGAAGTGAACTGTGGGGCAAGCTGGGAAAATATAATAAGTGGTGACATTCTAGGAACATCTTTTATGATCATTTAAAGAAAATATTTCATCTCACACCAAGGTATTTAGTAGTCTTAGGAAAGATATGTTTGTAAAAAATCCCTGTTTTCTGTACATGCATATATGCAGCACATTTAAATGCACATGTACACACATGTGTGCTTTAGCATATAATGTAAACTGAATATTTTTAATTCATTTAGCAACTAGCCTTTGCAGAGAAAGGGACAGCAACTGATCCCAAGAGAACATATGTTGTTACAGAAAACTGCTGTGAGCATTACGTTTGATTAAATAATGCTCTTCTCCTCCTTATGACATTCTCTGATGTAGGTGAGTTTACTGAGTGCATAGGTAAAATAATGATCTTGTACACTCTTCGAACAGTTTCCTGCTCCAGGAACTACTTTTGGCTCCCTGCTGTGGTTTTGATTAACATCCTACCTGTGACTTCTGCAGATCTAAGCTGTTTTGCTTCTGCAGGCAAAGCAGAGAGGGGAGTAAGCTACAGCACCTGGCACTGTATCATTGCAGCTGGAGTGGAGAAGTCATAAAAGGCTCTGCCTTATAATGAAATAGGATAGAGGGAATAGATGTTTCCCCCTCCTGCAGCATCACTATGAAAATAACTCGGTCATCCTGAGTGGTGTTAGCTGCACAAGCTCTGCATGTCACAGTTAGAGCAGACAGATAAAGACAAAATAAGGAGAGTAATAATAATAATTATAAATAAAAAAGAAAATGGTAGGAAATCTTTCACACAGTTTTCTTTCAGTACAGGGAGGTTAAATCTTCAGCCAGCCAAAAACCGAAGGATGGGATTTGCCCCCCTTAAAATTAATGGATCAGTGTCTGCAAACACTGGATGCAATATGTAGTTGCAGAAAGCTTTCAGTCGAGTGGAGATAACTTCTTCATGCTACAAAGCACTTTCTGTGACCTTAATGTCCTAAACACAAAGCAATACACTGCTAGTGTCATAGAAATCAGACTCTGTGGGGTGAATGGGTGATGGGAGAGAGGGTGTAATTTCAAAGGGAAACATCTGAGGTAATGGAAGTGGCAAAGACCAGCCCATGCTTTGTTGGTAGATTTTGCATGCATGTGTGTGTAGTCACTGATTTTGTTTTCCCTGGAGTTTTAAACTGTGCCTTTGCTGTGCTGCTTCTCCCAGTGTAACTTGCATGCTCCCCCTGTCTGATATCTGGGCTGTGGGCAGGTGGAGATGGAGATGGGTGGGAGGAGGTGGACCAGTGCCTCCAGGGACTCCTCCTGGAAGAGGAACTGGCACAACATCCCACTCTGGAAGCAAATTTGAAACAGGTAGAGGTGATATCAGGAATGACATTACCCGGGTAAGGTACAAGATGGTCTCCACAGCTGTTTGGAAAGGAGATGGTGGGGATCTGAGGCAGTTTTTCCTAGGCCATCTTTTCTAAGAGGTTAGACAGAGCTCTGTATTCGGACATTAGAGGACATCCTAGTGGAGAGGGTCACAGCTTTGGCCCCTGTCACAGGTCTGGGACTGCTGAGTATGAAGAGACAGGGAGCTTCCTTCCAGCTAGTCCTTAGCTAGCCCAAAGAAAGCCCTGCAGACCTTAATGGCCTAGGCAGAGGGTTTGCAGCTCTGAAAAAATATCTTCCCACTGCAGATACATTCCTGACAGACAGAGGTGCAAAGGGAGAGTGGCATCATATAACAGTCCAATCATATCCCCTTTACCAGACCTCCCTTGTTGGGAGTAATTACTTCTGTACACAAGACTGAGCCTCCAACTCCTGCCTCTTCTCTGCCTGTGCCAGATGGTTGGACGGCTGTTTCTTGATCTGTGTGCCTGAAGAAGCCTTGCTATTAGCCTGTGAGTACATCAGCAGTGCTTTAGGTGAAAAATGGGTGAAAAATGAAGGGAATTAGAAACTGGGCATCATAAAATATTCCTCTGGAGAGCACAGAGGTATGGCATCTGCCCCTCTGGCTGAGGAGCATGCTAGGAGTATTAAGGGGGTTCAATAACCCTCAGGTGGAATGTTTTTTCTCTAACACTTTCAGGTGTGACTGACCTTATGAACATAGCAGCCACTGATGACTAAAGATAGACCAAGAAGGAAAACTCTCATGATTTCTCTGTTTCCCTGGCTAGTGCCTGGAGACAGGCCAGGTGTTGTCAAAGTAGGGCATTTCGGGAAGAGGCAAGACTAGAACAATACAGACTGCATAGCAATCTTCTGGACAGGCAGGAAAAGTTTGGTTTCCCATAATACCGTACACTGAGAAGCAACAAATCCAGAAGCTTTCCAAGTTGAAACCAAACAAATGAAGACAGCAAAGGGCAATATGCTCTGGACTACTCATCAGGAGGCAAAGAGGGCCTTGGCTCATTTTATTATTGCAATGTATTATTATTAAGTAATAATAATAGTAATACACAGAGGGTCAGGGCCTCAACTCAGGCATGTGTCTTGAGTGAGAAGTTCATGAGGAAGCACAGATGAAGAAATGAAAGAGCTAGAGGACAGATGAACGGGGAGACTGGGAGAAAGCTATGAGGAACCAGGAATCCCAGGTGAAAAGGAAAAGTCACTGGGATTAGTTTTGGGAATAGGAGCCTAACTTTATTTTAGAAGGGAAGGAAAATAGGGATATTTGGATAAGAGTACAATTTTTCAAGCATACATGAGTCCTGTGCTCAAACTACTGTAGAGCTGGAGTGAAAGATAAAGAACAATATAAGAGAGCGTTTTTTCTTCTCTCTGAATGGGCCTGGTGCATATTCAGAATGTAGAATCATGGAACTATTTATTTTGGAAAATACCTCTAAGATCACAGAGTCCAACCCAGCACTGCCAAATGCTTCATCTGAGCTACCTGCACCATAGAGGGTAATGTGAGTAACCTGAGTTACTGGCAGTTGTCACGTCTGAAATGCAGCAGACAGTTGTTGCAATAAGAGATAAGCAAGAAAACGGAAGGGAAACATATTGGGATATCCTTAAGGCACTGCACATGTCCTAAACCTGCCTTAACCTCCACCCTGATCCCGGAGTCACCATGCCTGATGCTGTACTTGCAGACAATACTCTGCTTGTGGGTTTGCAAAGCAGCAGTTATATTCTACTCATTTAAGGCTGGCAAAGACAGAGGAAGGAGAATAAAAACACTGTGTGTATTTTGTCTCAAAAAATACTACTGGTACATAATGTAGACTAAAGTCCTTCTGATTTCTTACCAGACGAGTAGAAAACACAAATTCTTTATGTTTTTCTGCCAACCCTACTCAGAAACACAGAGCCTTTGAACTCACCCAGAACTGACTGCCCAGACAATCTTGCCTCCAAAAGAGTCAAATTGCACCTTACAAAAGCTTGTGCTGAGCTCAATACCTATGAAAAACTGGGCTGATTGGAGGGAGCTATTTCACAAAGCAGCCAGTTTTCTCTAACTGCAAGCTGAATTTGTGGTCATAACGGCAGAGCTGGAAAATGTCATATTACAGTTTCAATGTTTAGATCTATCTCTCTGCTACATACCATATTATTTGAATTTAAGCTGTTGTTCTTTTTTTAAAACCTGAGGATACAAGTTTGCTTTGGGAGTGTCTGTGCATGATACCCTTAGTTTAAATTCTAGTACCAAAAGTCAATCAAGAGATATGGTGGAATGATGGTGTGTTTAGTGCTGAAGAATATTAATCTACAGAGTAAATCCAGCTGCATGTTGGAAGAGGATGCAATCAGGAGAGCCACTTCCAGCCAAAACAGACCCTTTGGAGTTAAAAAGAGTGAGTGGCTGGCAATGAATCATTTGTCTGATGGATTGAGTCTCCTGTTACTATCTGTAGATAGTGAAAGAGCGGGCTGCGAGTCCTTCAGGAATACCTGATTATCTGCATGACATTGCAAATCTTAAAATCAGAGGCTCCATTGATTCCAAACACTGTTCTGCAGGTGTTCAATATTTAAAAGCTGCAAAGTGGTCATTATTACACAGAAATTGTAGGACACCATTTCTGATCTCCTGATTCCTGCCACATTGGTATTTCATCAGGAATTCCTGTAAAATTAATTTTTCACTTCTCCTCAGGCACATTTTTGAAACTCAGTTTCCGTAAATGTCCATGTCGAGAAAATGGTGTTGTATGAATATGGAAGAGAGCAAGCACAAGAGAAACTATGAGTTATGTGGTTCTGTTTGAAGCACCTGCAGAGTTATTCCTGGAAATTCTTCTCATAGTACATACAACATTTCACATTAAAACATCTTTATTATGTTTTTGTACTATTACCTGTTTTATTGCTGTGTTTATGCACAGAGGACAAGTAATTTTAGAAAGCAGGAGAGCAAGGAAAAGTCAAAAATCCTGGGAAGGGTTAATGCTCTCAATTAATGTTCATTTATTGCTATTGTGCTTGATAGAAGTGTTGTGTGTTTGCTTCCCCTAACCATTGCAGCACACTCATACCTATTTGGGGTTTTCACACCTGCAGACCAGATGGAGGCAGATATTTGTGGTGCAGCCTGGTGAGTGATCAGTGGTTCAGGTGGATTTGGGAGGCTGAGCCTTCTATCAACTGTCCTTTTTGATGAAGTCTTACTCTTCCTGTTCAGAATTTTATTTTCATATCCACTCTGTGCCCATGGAGGACTCAGATAAGCACAGGGAAACCTGCGTGACAGTCCCCAGGGTAAGAAGGGGTGGTAGGGAGGGAGCGCTTGGGCAGGTGGGCTGGGCTGGGGTCCCCACCACAAGGGCAAAGCCATGGTCTGGTCAGGTTGGTGCACGTGCCTTGATGGGGTTAGTTTGTATTAGACAAAGCAAGAGGTAGCAGTGAAAGGGCAGGCTCAAAAGGTTGCAAATGGAGGTCTCCTCTGCTGAGCTCCTGTGCTCTGCTTCTGAATTTGAATGTCATGATAAGATAAAAGCAAAAGCAGGTTTGTATTAGGCTGAGCAAACAAAAAGAGAGCAGGAGTTTTCCATTTAAAATCTCAGCCAATGCAAAGTGTCTAATTTCCCCTACCCTTTTCAGGCTGCAGAACAGACCAAGCTATCTCAGCATGGTTGTTGACACCTACTGAAATAAAAATGCATGAAGTAATCTTTCTGAAGGTCACAGTGACCTTACTGCTTAGCACAAAATTCTCACTTAAGCTGGGACTTCTGGCACATCCTTGTTTGTAGCTAGGGAACCAGGCATTTTGCTCGATAGAGACATGATCTTCCGTTGGCTTTGCTCATTCCCAGCCTGACTTGGCTGTACTAGAAGTACAGTTGGACTGAAGAATGGCTGCTGATCAGACAAAGTGAATTCAAGGACATGGCTCAACACAAACGCTGAGAAACTGCTGCATCACTTTTGAACATGGGAAACAACTCTCACTTTCCTTTTTGCCAAATTAAATAAGGACTAGTTGCAAAGAAATTAATGAAATGCATTTTTGCTTGAGTGAAGGCAGTGGGGCAGTAAATAAAGGGTGATTTCTAAAAGAATCTGGAGATTTTGAATCACAGTGAGACTCCAGGAACCTAAACCCTGCAGGTCATTTCAAAAACTTCATTGTATTTCTCCAACTGTGGTAAAAGTGGGAACAGCTACAAAACTTGACATCTCAAAACTTGGCTTCAGTACGGATTTTCCTTTAAAAGTAAAGATTCATTTGGAATGGAGTGTAATAACTCTAATATTAACATTACCAGCACACTTAGAGCTACTCTAAAATATAAAGTATTACATGACAAGGATTGAACAGGGTCTCTCCACTGACATGTTTTTCCACTCTTCTGTGCTGCTATTAAGAACCAATACTACCAAAAAAGCTCCCAACTTACTTTGCAGTTTTTCAAGGCAATGTTTTAGGGCAAAAGGTGCGTGCTCATGTGCAGCTTACGAAATTGCCCTTTGCTGCCTCCCACCCACATCCCTGCTCTCAGCTGCCCAAGAGCAGAGAGCTCAGGGGAGAGGGCTGAAGGATAGCAAAAGATGTGCTCAGCCTTTTCTGCATGCCGAACAACAGCACCTGAGAGGTGAGGGAGGGCTTATCTCTTGGATTTTAATCCTTTGAAAGTAGATGAAGTTTTATGAAAACCATGTGCAACACCTTCTTCAAACTAGCATTGGGTATTTTTTAATGTATTTTAAAAAAATACTATATGGAAATCAGAAACAAATATCCCCCCCCCAAATCTCCATCTCTTTTCATGTATGCTTTGAATAATGAGCCCTGAGTTACATCTGCGGCTCTTCACCTTAGAAAGGAAGTGTTTCACAAAGTCACATATAAAATATAGGATATTGTGAAGTGTTACTGATGGTGATAAACTCCCATTAGAGTGACAAGCCAATATAATGTAACAAGAGAGGTGTACAGTTATTTAACACAGCCAAATAACCCTGAAGCAAAAGAAAAACAGCCTTGCAAAAGGGAGCATGGCACAAATGAATACAAACAACAAATGCAGTGATGAAAGACACACACACCAGGAAAAGCATCTCTTTCCCAGGTGCAGCATAGCATGGAAGCGGCACAAATGCTGTCCTCCAGCAGCAAGCCAAGAGCCACCTCGGGAAGGGCACTGCATCTACCAGGACCCTTGGTCAAGGCAGGGGGGGTCATGTGTAGCCAAGATGTTGATTCTGATAATCAAAATGGTTTTTTCCAAGTCACCAGTGTCAGTGCAGAGAGATCTGTAAGTGCAAATACCACCTGACAGCACCTTGGGATCATCTTCATCAGGATGAAACAAGTATCTTCTTAGACCAGGCAAGGTTTCCCAATTGAGTTTGTTGAGTCCTAGTTAAGACATGAATATCCAGGAAAAAGTATGCCATATAGACTGATAACAAGGAGTGGCTTAGCAAAAAAAACCCAGACATTTTCAGAATGCATAACCTGGTGCTGAAGTGCTCAGAAGACCTGACTTTTTCCATTGTGTGAATTATTTTTTCAAGCTGATGGTTAATGCAATTCATTGACGGAAGACATTCTGGTGAATACAGAGCTGTATTGCTGAGGTGAACTATACTGGTAGGAGGACATTGTTTTCACAGGAAAAGGAGACTTTCCATGCTTACAGCCAAAACCTATATTGGAAGGGAACTGAGGCATCTTGTCAGCAAAATTCTCCTTTTTTAGTTAAAAAAAAAATAATCTTACCAGCTACACTAATTAACATGCAATGAAGCTTGAATGGGTGCCAAAGGATCTACAGTAGCACAGTGAACGGTCAGAAAACTCAGACAAGAACTTAGTGTTCCTGCCTTGTCATGCTTCTTTCCTCCACGTAGGTGGACAGACTGAAATGGGCTGTGTGACCTCCTTCTGTCAGAAACTATTATTCATGTTATGCCACTAATCCCCTGGCTAGCTTGTCTGCCAAATCTTACATTAGGAAAAAAAAAAAGTCATCGGGTCATCCCTTTCATCTCTCAGGACTGGCCCCTGGCATGGGCCCTGCCAAGGCAGAGAGAAATCCCATGCCCAGTGATGGGCCAGCAGGGCCAGGCCTGAGGTCCTGCTGGGGATTGCAGTGGGAATTGCAAAGGGAATTGCAGTGGGAAGTGTACTGGGAAATCCAAGGGGAACTGCAGTGGGAATCAGAGTGGAAATTGCAAGGGGAATTGCAAAGGGAATCATGAAGTGAATTGCACTGGGAGTTGCAAAGTGAATTGCAATGGATGTCACAGAGGAAACTGAACTGGGAAATGTACTGGGAATCACATTGGAAGTCACACTGAGAATTGCAAAGGGAATTGCAATGGGAATTCCAGTGGGAGTTGCCTACCTACAGCAGGGGAGCCCATAAAATATGTTGACATGGCTCTGACCTTTTGCCTCCTCAGGGAAGGGGGCAGCACATTACTTATTGCAGCACCTTTGGTCCCAGGCTGGTGAAATCAGAGGGTAGCAAGCACCATGATGAGCACCCCTTGTTGCCAGGGCTGGCAGGGCAGTGGCTTTGTGCAGCACTAGGGAAGTTCCCTGAGCAGGGGCCATGCAGAGCCTGGAGGGCAGGTGGTGCTGCCCTGTGGCCAGGACACCACGAGGATGTGGGGAACACCTCTATACAGAGGCTGGCAGCCCTCTTAAGGGAGATGCTCTTGGCCAGCCCTGCATGCCTGGGCCCACATTAGCTACTGCCTGATCAACTGCATAAACGATAATAAATAATCTAATATTCAAGCTGGGTGCTGCTAAGCCTCAGTTTAAGCACTGTATGTGTGGGAAGTGGGGCCAGGGCAGCCTTTTAAAAGGTAGTCAGGCTGGTTGTGCTACCTCTTGGTGAAGGTACATAGTCTGAGCAAGAGTGAAAAGCAAACTTCGCTCAACAGTGAGGATGTTTATGGTCTTCTATGGCATGTTGTGAAATGAAATAGAGGCCTGTGTAGAGGGAAGAGATAACTTCAGCTGCCACAGCTGTCTGGGATACATAGCAGAGGACTCCCACCTGGAGAGGCTAACTTGCTCCCAGTGTTCCCAGTAAGGGTGTGTTTATCTTGTTTTCATTTGGGCTCTGAATCAAGAAGGTAATAAAAAAATAACTCTTTTGAGTGTTCTTGCACTTTGTGTGTGTTTTTACAGGAATTTACAGACACCTGAAAAGGATATTTGCAAAATGACCTATGATCCTTAACCTGTGGTACACACAATAAATCTGCCACCCTAAGCATTGCCAGCCTTTTTGAATGAAAGGCTGCATTATAACAACACATGTGTATGGCTACAGGGCTGTATATCTTACAGGACCTCATACTCCAATCAACATTTAAAAAATAAAAGAAAACTAATATGAAACTATCTACACATAAATTGTCTTGCAATGATTTGGCTCTCCCTCCTCCCTCACCCCTTTCCACCCTGACTGATGGCTTTATTATACAAAGGACAGTCATAAACATTGTAGCTAAGCCAATGAACTTCTTCCCTCACATGTAAATACCTCCTTGGAGGATACTAGGTATGGCCAACAGAAGAATAATGACTTTTTCCCTCCATTTATTCAGTGTTAAGGAAATAACTGTTCATCAAAATGTAGGCTTGGATGTGGTAGATTCCCATTTTGTATCTGGACAGCAAAACAGACTTTAGGTGGGAGAGGAAACCAGTCAGCATATCTAAAGAGAAGGATGTTGCCAAGCACTGTGAGCTTAGGGTGGTGCTATATGAGTAACTTTTGGTTAACTTTTGATTAAGCCTTTTGGTTCATCAGACAACCCTTTGCTGAGCTGAGGTCCATTTCTTATCTCCCATTTCCTAAATTTGGCTATATATCTGATGAGATAACATACAGGCACAGCTATGCCCATACTCTTCTCACATGGATGCTCTGATATCAAGTGCTGTAAAACTACAGAAAAGAACATAAACAGGCAAAAAGAAGTCCCTAACATCTGATTTTGTTTGGCCTCACTTGGCTGTTATGCTGATATTTTTTATTTGAGCACAATTTTCACATAAATTCTAAACACTAATAAATCAATGAATATTGTATATAGCCTATAGAATTTTTGAAACATTGAAACTGTTTTCCTTGGAGACCATTGATGATTTTGTTTTGACTACCTAAATATTTTGTGTATTTTAGTATTTAAAATAATCACCATGTAGACAGAGTCTTTAGCACAGGAAAAGGACTGAAAATTGCCCACAAATGGTTGTAGTTCCTCAAAACATCTCAACATTTCTCTCTCAGAAAACTTGGTGGCAATAGTCAATGTTTCCTATGAAACAGTCTGCTTTAGAAAAAATCTGCATGTTGTGCTAAGAAACCAGGCAACCAAATTTTTCAGCCAGCCATCAAGGTCAGGTAGACTATTTCCCAGAAAAGTCAGTGCAGGAAGAAATAAAAAGAAACCAATCCTACAAACAAATGCTGCCTATATTGGGCTGTACCTTCAGAATGTTCGTCCACAGGACTGAAAAGACATCCTCATGCCCTGTCTGGGCTTCTGGTGCAGCAAAGGGCTCGCTGGCCCACCAGTTCAAGGGGTTACTGCAATTTGTGCTGTCATGTGGAGGTACAAGCTGACAGCTGCCCTGCCTGGCTTCAGGGGGCTGCCTCAGGTCCATGTGCAGAGCGGATCCCAGGGGGGCCTCACACCCACCTCATCTCTAGCCTTTGCCCCCTGGTGCACCACTCTTGCCCTGGCATTTGCAATAGTGGATAAATGCATAAAAGGGTGGGTACAGTGCAACCTCTTTCCCCCCACTCCCCTCCTCAGTCTTGGTTTTGAGAACATACCTCCAGATGTGACAGCTTTCATACCAGCCCTCCTTCCCCATAGGGCGGTTTAAACTCTACTCTTAAGACATTCTCTCCAAATTTTAAGGGGGTGAAGAAGGAGAAAGCAAGGGAGGAGATGGATGGTCTTGCAGTGCTGGCTGGGGGGATGCAGTGGAGGGGCCAGGGTGAGGACAGCCAGGGTGCTCCCAGCCTTTGCCAACGCCTTGCTCATTTTCACACTTTCTTAAGACAATAAAAATGGCTGAAGAAACATTTGATGGGAAATAAGACAGTTGAATTGACTTCCAGTCTCCTCTCAGCTTTCCTGCAGGATGAGACTCTGAATGCCGGGCCAAGAAGGCCAAAAGCATGTGGGGGGTTGCCTGTGTGCAGCCCCTGGGGAGGGAGCACTTCTGGGCTGGGTTTCCCAGCATGCGTTGCCCAGATGTGCTGCATCGGGCATGTCAGGATGGGGCTGATTTACTGCATCTGTACAGGCCATCTGTAGGGTAGGAGAGAGCCTGTATGATAAACATCCCAGCCACGCTGGCCTCATGGCACGTGCACAGCAAAGATGATTTATTTGCAAGGCAGTAGCCCTCTGTCCAGCATTTCTGGATATCCAGCAGAGACATAATGCCAGCTGGGCTGCTGGAAAAACATCCAAAATCCTTAATGCAAAATATGCACCATTTGCAGGCAGAAAAACAGCCATATGCATGGAAAGCCACTGCAGTACTGCTGTCATCCTCATGCCGAGAGTGTATTGCTGCGACCCATTCTGGTAGCTCTCACTTGCATAAATGGTCTGCTGAAACCGTGGAGGAACCTCACTGGAGTCCCTGACTGCTGGATTTACATCCCATGTGTTTTTCTTTCCCGGCTCAAGGCATGCATAACTCACTAGTGAATGTGGCTTGACAACGGCAGACAGAAGAAACTGCTATCGGCCAGCTGTTATTCAGCATGGCCTTTGCTTCCCTCCGTAATTAGGATAAGGCAGCACCCCAAAAGGTAACGGAGCAATCCAGGGGAGATGTAGCAGGCAATACTGGCTGTACAGACACCTCTTCCCACGGCAGCACTGAAAAGCTTTTTAAAGCAAGTGTTTTAAAAGGCTGCAGGGTCTCGGCTCTGAGTGGCCAAGGATGTATTGCTATTTATAATCGTCGGGCAGATGATTCACGGCTTCGCACTTACACCATTAAAGGTAGCATTAGCACCAGGACCCTTTATGCAGCAACATTAGCAAACGCCAAAAAACACTCCTCTGAAAGGGCTTTGTCACCTTCCCTTGATTGTGAAACGGTCTCTTACACCAACCCTGTACATTTCAATTACCATACAGTGGTGTTTCTGCCTCTTTCCCCAACTCATAAAAATCACAGCCAATAAACACAAATCACCACCTGAAGGAGTCAGTGCTTTCCTCCCACTTTAATATACTTGCCCATACTTCAAAGAAACCGGGAGAGATTCTCATATCGGCAGTGCCCAGGCTGCCCAGTCCTAGGCAAGGATTAGCCACGTGTTCACTTGGAACAATCTGCTCTTAGTTTGCTTTAACATGGTTTTTATCCCTCTAAATCACACTCAGCCATTTGACCTGACAGCAGGGTAATACATGACCTGTTTCAGGGAAGCAGGGTGGGGAAGGGCAGGAGATTTTGCTTTTTTCTTGTTGAAAACAGAAGAACCCAACCCTGCATCTTGTCAGGTGAGCAAGAGACGTTTGGTGTTGGGGTTTCTTTGTTTGTTTGTTGTTTGTTTTTTCCTCAAGGGGCAAAATTTTCTTTTTATTTCCCCCTTTCTTTCTCAATGGTAGCTATATTTTAAGATGTCAAGATAATGGCAATGACTTTAAGGTTCTGTAACAAGAAGCTTTACTGGGAACTACCAGGGGAGAGACAGACACCACTGAAAACACATGTAACCCTGCAAAACAGAGGGCAGGTAACTGGTAGGCACTAGTAACAGGAGAGGAATGTAAATACCTCAGTGCCAGACCTATCATCAGCCTGTCCCTGTTTTTCAGGGGCCTCTGGCTGGGTTTCCTAGGAATTGATGCAGCATTGATTTCACCTGCCTGCTGTGCTAGCAGGTGGGGAGAGATGGCAGGTAGGAGGGAAGAGAGCTTGGCAGAAGTGCTAGCTTCCCAGCTGGATTTTTCTCACTCCCTCCCAGCACGTTCCTACTGGAGTGCTGGGATTTGGACAATGGCAGTGCTGTGGAGCAGGAAAACAAAGGTAGCTTTTCATTCAGGGCTCTTGTGTAAAGCAGTGGCACTTTAAAACTTTCAAAGTGTTGCATGGGAGTTTAGCATGTGACTCCCATTAAAGTCAGTATGAGTCATGTGGCAAACAACCCTGAACACTTTGAAGATATACTGCAATTTATGTTTTTCTGATCTCCTCTTAAAAAAAAAAAACAAACCAAAAAAAAAAACGATTGTAGACTAGGACTTCAAGAAAAGCTTTTTGAAAGTCGTTCTCTTTCCCTGTTTTTTTCTAGATATAAATCGTAGCAGGAGGGAACACAATCAGTTAGGCTGTCAGTTGAGGATGGCACAGCAATGCCTGGGCAGTGGGATAAAATAGGTGTGAAAAAGAAGTGTTGGTGAAAATTATGTATTGATTACTCAAGCCTTGTACGGAAGTACTAAATGCAGAGAAACCAAGGTAGATTTCAACATAACATAAAAGCTTTCCATGGAAAAGCTGAAATGGTTCAAAGAAACTAGAGGGAAAGGGTGCTTCTGGGGAAAGTCAGTGCCAACACTCCTGCAAATATTGGCAATCAGGGGAGTTGAACGTATGTGGATCTCACTGCTCCCTTCCCCAATTGGCTTTGGTGCCAGGTTTGGAACTGGTAGCACCCACCTCATGTGCATTCCCCCAGTAAGGATGGAACCTAGCCCATATTGTGTGGCTAACAGAGCTTTCCACAGTCCAGGCTTGTGGTTCAACTTGAAATCGTCAGGAATTTGTTCATTCTGGCTCCCTACTGTCACCAGGAGACTGAGGGACAATGCCTCAGTCAGAAGAGTGCTTGGAACATCACCTACACGTCTCATGCTGCAAAACCCTCCCCAGTGCCATAAATCCTGTCCTGCAGCTCTGCTGTTACAGGGTGCCAGGAGAGGCAGGCAGCCCATGGTGCTGTCCCAGCTTTGACACCGTGGCACACTGCTACTGACCAGCACCCACAGGTGAATGTCACCTATGTGACCTCAGCCTCCACTTCTCGACACCCCTCAAGAAATTCACCTCATAGTGATCCTCAAAAATAAAAAAAAAAAAGTTTTTGCATCTTGCTAGCTCCTAAGGAGCCACCATAAAAAGGGGATGAAGGATTTATCACTGCAGAGGCAGAATGGCAGCTCAGTGACTACTAAATAACTACAATAGAGACAGGATTTGTTTTGATGAATAGTAAGCAGAACAAATGAAAAATTCACTTTCCAGTGGAAACTATGCACTGACTGGTGTTAGATTATATGGATAAATGGAGAAAAATATAAGAGTGAGACATTTTTGATACTTACTTGACATGTTTTGACAGTTTCAGAATAAATTGTTTCAATGCATTATTTTAAGAGATGTTTTCTAAAATTTACCTGAATTCAGAAATAATGAAAAAACAATAATATATTATCCTGAGCCAAAATGTGGGGGGTTTTATCTTTTTTAATTTTGTTACTGAACTATTGAAAAAAAAATCTATTCAGGTAAGGCCAAGCAAAATCAAGGTTGATAAGAGACCTGATAATGTGATTGCCATTCACTCTTGTCCCTGCCTGGCATGTAAAATGTTTTCAGGAAATTAAAACCTCCATAATAGCGTAAATGGAATATTGCTTCTCTGTACTCACGTCTTCTAACGTTTATTCTTCATTTTATCTTTGTTTGTCCTTGTCTCACTTTTCATCATCTGTGGGGTTTTTTTATAAAAGATATTTTGTTCCCAGGCAGAAAGCACAAGGCAGGTGAGAGACGACATCCAAGAGAAAATGTAGTTCTACACTATAGTAAATTCACTGGAATTAAGTTGGATGTTGTGAAATTAAGTTGGTTAGTGAAATGCATCTGTCCAGAAAGTAAGATGCATTGATGTAGCCTCTACCTTTGTTCCCAGAGTAGAGCAATTAAAGAGTCAAAATCAAAACAGATCCACTTGTATTATACCGCCCCAGTTGCATATCTTTGCACATTGAACTTCCCAACTATTTCCATGACAACAGATTATAGACTGACACTTTTTTCCTCCATTGGCAGTGAATTTATAAACCGGAGATTTATGAAGTATTATTGTTAAGAGATGCATCAGGATCAGAGAGAGACATGCCCTGCGTTTCTGAAATAACTCACATCTGACTGTCAGGAGGGTTGGGGCTCTTTGTGGAACACCAATGCTTAACATTCACTCCACCACATCGCTAAACATCGCCCGCTCACACTGCAGCCCCAGTAAGTGGTGGGCAGATACAGCGTGCCATAAATCATGCGCTATATCCTTGCTTTTATGCTTTTGTAGTTTTATTGCTTTACTTTAGCTCATAGCTGTTGTCACTAAATCAATTAAAAGTTTACTTATCACTTATCACCCTTGGGTAGGAAATATGTGGGTACTCCTGTCCTTCCCAGGTGCTGAAATGTGTGGTAGGCTGTGGGGATCATCTCCTGGCTCCATCCCAGCAGTTTAACAGCATCCTCACCCATGACTCTTCCACCAATGCACGCCAGGCGCTGACACGTGAGCTCCTTCGGGCTACTCCAGAATCCAAATTAATCCCAGTTTTCCTTTCTAGTTCCTGCCACTGAAATCACAAGATGATAGAATATCCTGTGTTTGAAGGGACCCACAAGGATCACTGAAGTCCAGCTCCTGGCCCTCATAGGACAGCCTCAAGAATCACACCATCTTCCTGAGAGCATTGTCCAAACTCGTCTTGAACTTTGTCAGGCTTGGTGCCACGACTTGGGGAACCTGTTCCAGTACCCAACTGTCCTCTGGGGGAAGAAACTTTTCCTCATATCTAACCTGAAACTCCTTCCCCTGACACAACTACATGCTATTTCCTTGGGTCCTATCACCAGTCACCAGAGAGATCGGTGCCCGAAGCAAGCAGGAGGCAAAGTGCAGCAAGCAAATACGGAACAGCAGCTGGAAATCAGCCCCAAAAGCCCCCACTGAGCAGAGTCATGGCCCCAACAGCAAAGCCCCATCATGGCACAGGAGAGCTCCAGGACATGGGGAGCCCAGGAATGGAGAGACTAAAGCACCATTTGCCTGGGACTTCTCCACAAGTCACCTTGGTCCCAGCTTGGATATACAGAGAAGTAGTTCAAAGTATGAAGGGACCGTTCAACAGACATCAGGAGGAGAAGAGCCTCCTTTAAAAGCCATGGTTTGATTTGTAGTTCAGCAAGTTCACAAGAATGATTGTTCAAAGCCAAAGGAAAGGTTAATGTGCAATCGCTTCACCCCTGAAAATGCAGGTACAGCTCCTGATTATGTCACAAGTAAAAAATTAGATTTTTTCCAATACAGGGAAATACTACTAAGACCTTTAATGAGTCCATAAAAACATTAGGATAGCTTTTGTCACTTTCTTTTAGTAACTATTAGGCTTGTACATTTTCTTAATGGAAGTACAGAGCAGGAAAAGTGCTTCCTTATGAAGAAAAACGAGGAAATGGCTGCTAAAAGTGGAACAGTAAAGGTTGTGGAAATGTTTTTGGCTCCTCCATCCATGTGAAGAAATGTGACGGAGAGTCAGGGGAGAGTGAAGGAGACTTGAACAGGGAAGGCACAGCTGAGACAGATACAAGACACTTTGTGGGGATTATTGGATGTTTCCTTTGAAAAACAACAAACCTAACTAATGCAAGGAAACTCCATTTTTGTAGGATTTTCTCTTCCCAATGAATGCTTATCACTTTTTCTAGGTTTATTTCTGCCTCATTACATTAATGTTAATAATGTTAGTAATGCACATTCTGTCTTCGGTAAGAAGAGGTAACAGTCTTATTGCTAAAATCAAAGAGGTTTTTTCTAATACTGTCACAGCATCCCTTGGAAAGAGTACCTTAATTCCAGAAATATCAGACTAAGAGAGATCCTTTAAACTGATTTCTGCAGTTTTCCTCCTTCCTTTTATGTTAATTTTAAAGTACTTTCAACAATGCTAACTAATAAGTGAGGATGCAATTCCTAGTGTTGACACAGCACTCATCTATATGGCAGTTGATTTTTATTTGCTCAACACCCTCTGCCTCCTGCTGTCCCTGCTATCTGCTGACCTGTTCAGCAGCATGTCTGCATGAAGTGTTTCCGAGGCTTATCCACTCTGTAGCGGAGCAGCCCTTACAACTCATTCCCCATGCAAAGAGGGACACTGGCAAGCAAAGGCTGTCTGTCCACAGAAGCCAGGGGCAGAGCACTGCACTCCTGGGATAGTTTGGGTGGCAGCAGGGAATACCCACGCTGTCCAGGTCCCCTGGATGTCCATCTAGGAGGCAAACAGAAGGAGAGACATGACCTAGGGCAAACTGCCGTGTTCACCAGAAGTTCAGTAATACTGTCGGAGGAAACATCATCAGTTCTCTTCCCTGCACCTCAGGAAAGATGCTGAGAGCCCTCTGGGGACACAGTAACATTTTCAGACCTGCTATTCCATTGTCACCTGAGCTCTTTCCACAATGGGCCCAGATGCTTTTGTTAAGCGTCGCTGTTTTGTCTGAACTACACATCCACAGCAGAGCTGTCTGCCACTTTCCAGGGCATTTTCCCAGCCCGAAGCCTCCCTTGGTGGCCCAGTCAAACAAGGGAAGCTGCACAGTGCCCAGGAAGCATCATGGAGTCTCAAGAAAGTAAGAAAAAAAGCAGAAGCAGAGCTAGTCAAGGCCATCCAGCCAGGACAGAAGAGGTGGAGAGCAGAATAGTCCCTGCTGCTGCACCTAAATCCAGCTATCTGTGTTCTCTGAGCATCCCAGTTCAGCTGCCCCCAGCCACAGGTCCCAGTGCTCTCTGGCCCAGCCTGCCAGAGGAACAGGAGTGGGGCCAGATGGGGCTCCAGGGACATGCCACATGACAGAAGTGACCATGCTTGGGGAAAAACAGGGTGGACACTGTAAAACAACTGCAATGAGCATGCAGGCAATTTCTGGGGTCAATCTCACCAAGCACACATACGTGCCATGTGGTACCATGCTAATGTGCCATGAGGTGTCAGGCACTATCCATGGCAGCAGCCTTGCCAGCCCTGAGGTGCAGGAGCCAGCAGTACCCAGCAGCAGCAAGAGCACCTCACATCTACAGAGCTCTCACTGCACATTTCCTAGAGAAAGCTGCAGTTTCACTGGCAAGGCTGACCAGCCTCTCCTCCAAAATTTTCACTGTTTCCATCCATTACCGGAGTTATTTAGGCAGTAGGAGTGCTGGCAGAGACATTAAGACCTGCACAACACTCCATCTGAGCCTGCAATGCTACATGTGGCCCATGGTACTGTGGAGGCCAAGTTTCTGTATAAAATCTCATATTCTACACATATCCAGGAATCAGGGATATGACATCCCTGCCTGCATTTATAGAGCACTCTCTTCCTTACACTCTGTTGCTGGGAATTACCAGTGTGGGCTGCCTAAAGAGTAGGGTACAACAGTTCACTGTTCCTTTAGCCTGTGGTTCACACCTCCAGCGCTGACTATGTCTCACTGACTCCAACAGAACTGGGTGGGAGGGCAAGGTCCATCAGCAAACACCCAGCTCTGCCAACACTTTGAATCTCTGACTTCACAGAGAGGGCAAAGCTTGGCACTGGGTAGCGCCAGTGGCACTCGGTTCAGATGTGCCACTCGCTATACACCAAAGTCACCCTTGCATCCTCACTTTTGCTGTGCAGAGGTCATGTTAGTCTGTAAGGCCCTGCCATGCTCAAGACCCCAGCCATCAAAGCCCGCCTCCCCCTGCAGCATCCTTTACCCCCTCAAGACTGACAGCCCACCACCCTGTGCCAAGGATTCTGGACAGTGAGGCACTCAGGCCTTGCAAATGCAGCACCTGCAGATCTTTTAAACTTTGGCCCAGGGTCCTTGCATCCCTGCAGAGAGGTGGGATAAGCTCAGCACGCCACAAACAATTACAGGGAGGTGGAGGAGAGACAAGCATTGCTCGGCTCTGTAGCAGTCAGCAAGCAGATGGCTCTCTCAGCTTGCTTTGCAACAGAGCTCCAGGGCACGAAGGAAGGCCAAAACCCATCCACTTTCCTGAGGGTCAGGCTTTAAAAACCTCCTCTTTATGCACTACTACAGTATAAATATTAGACTAGTTCACTTTCCTGCTTCCAGACCCCTGAGCAGAGCTGAGGCAGGTCGCTGCCCACTCCTGGTACACAGAGCCTGGGTAACATGTCCCATCTGCAGCAGTGAATCAGCAAAATCCATCAGTATTTCCCAGCAGGATTTTGGCACCTGCTCACAGAGTGAGTCGACAGCCGAACCTGTTATTCCCCACTGCAATAATAATAAGCCTGCGTTTTCACAATGCTTTTCAGTGGAAAGTTTCCCAAAGCATTTCACAAACAGCATGAAGCATAGAAAAAGGGGCTGTTCCTGCCAAAACCTGAAGCGCAGCCATTCTGTTCTGGAAAACAGCAACTGCTAAATAATAAAGAGAAACAACACAGAGCTTTTTAGGAAGCAAAAACAAATGGCTGGAGAAGTGTGGAAAGACATCCTGGAAACTTAGCTAGAATTAATTAAAAAAAGAAAAAACTGCAGATATGTAACTGTCTTGGCTTTAATTTTCATTTCAAAAGGCTTCCTTTTGTTAATTGTATGCCAGTCATAACCAGGCTCCTGCTTCTTTGGTAAACAATCAGTGATCCAATTTCCGCCTTTACCGAAAAAAAAATCCCAATGCTGAAGAACATTTAGATTACCTAGATGTCCTCCAGTCAGCAGAGCAAGGCAGAGTCTGATGAAGGCTGCTAGAGGTACAGAAGGGAGGTGTTGGGGGAATTTCAGAAGTCATAGCAATTATCTTTGAATGCTCACAGAGGAACAAGGAAATTCCAAGAGCACAAGTGGGATTGGGTCCAGGTGAAGGTCTCTGGTGGTAGATCTCCACATCAGAGCTGGGTGCCTAAATTTCCATCAGTGGAGACCAATGTGCCTCATCCTTAAGTAGAATGCCAATGGGCAGCTCAGGTGAATTCCTTTCCAGGTTATGCAGGAGGATCTAAACTTGGACACTTTCTACCATTTCGGACTCCTCGGGATGTTCAGAGTGTTCCTATTGGGCTGACATAAGAGACATGGCCAAGGGTGCCTTTTTGGACTGGCAGCTGGAGGGGAGGTTTACACCTCAGGCATCCCAGGAGTCATGGGACAGCCCTGTTTACCAAACTCCTTCCCACCATGGATCCCTCCCACGTGTAATGGGAGTGCAGAAGCCTCATGCCCACACAGATACCAAGTCCTGCATACCTATAGTTCACTGCCTTTGGCTCAAACTGCCTTCTGCCCCTCAAGGCTGTTACAGCTGGAAACAGAAGGCCCTCAGAGGACTATAAATGAAAGGGGGTACCAGCAGGAAAGGACAAGGAATATCTGAACTTCAAATTCCCAAGCTAAAGCTTGACAGCTTTAGCTCCAAGTAGTAGTCACAATGGTCTGACACTGACACAATTGGTACCTTCAGAATAGAGGCACCAAAGAGACACCATGGAACAGTGATTGATGAAAATACTGCTGGGTCTGCAAGCAATGCCTTCAAATCCAGTAGAAAGCATTCAATCAGTCTATAATTATATATTTTCCAGTGAATTTAATTTCCATAATATCTCACTGCACCTTGTAGGGATTATTATTTTTTTTTTTTTTTAATTTTAGAAAGAATACCTGGATCAGTAACACTCCAGGAAGAGCCATGTGAGAACACATACTGAATGCATTTTTGCATTTCCTAGAGATTATCAGATTATGGTTATCAAATCATGGGTTATGATTTAATTACTTTTCATTATCTGAGCTGCAGAGTTCTCGAACCTGAAAAACCTACTCCTTCAAAGACCAAACAAAAATAAATTGCTAAAAAATAGTATTCTCTGTAAGCATTTCTATAAACCCTTCTGGAAAAAAGCCCTTGCACGCCCCCAGTGCTACGGAAGGAACAAGTTTTAGTGTTCAAAAAACCCCATTAACTTTCTGAAATAAAATTCCAAGTTTCATTTGGAGGCAGGAGCTTTATCCTGAAACTCAGAAGGAGGTTTCCATACTTCTGTGTAAATCTTTCTTATTTCAACAAGACCTCGCCTTTAATACTGCAGTAGATAAAGTGGCTGGGAAAAGCTGTTTAATAACTGACAAAATGTCAAAGTACATTTCTACAACACAAAGAGATTTATGATGAAATGTGTTCTAGCTTTTCTTTAAAATTCTTTATTAACATGTTCAAATATTTAAACTAATCTCAGGGAAGAAGGTGAACGGAGATTAGGCGCCAAATTAATTGATTAGCTTAAAACAAAGACTACACTGAAAAAAATCCCCCTCACGTGCCGCTTTGTGTGTCTGCTTAACTTGTGTAAATAATTGCAGGTGCAACTAATTGGCCTAAAATGTTACCAACCAAAAGCAGCAGTGGAATAGCAGGATTCCTCAGAGATATTGGTTTGAGATGACATCTCTTTTGCAAACTGCCTGATTTTGATTTTGTAGAATCACACAAATGTAGGCTTAGTTTGAACCTCAGGAGGTCAGCTACTTTTAATCCATTCTCTTGTCCTCAGGCAGGAGCGAACATCCATTACTGAGAGATATGTGTCTTGTGTTGCCCTAAAACATCCACAGCCAGTCTCAGTAGCCCCTGCCAATTCTTAACAGTCATTACATTTAACCTAAATCTCTCATGTTGCAATTCAAGCTGATAATTTCTTGTCTAGCCTTCGGTCATGATGAAGAAATGAGCAACATTCTACTTACAACAAGTTTATACACATTTTAAGACATCCAAGATCCCTGTCTTCTCTTCAGTATTCATTGTCAGGAAACAAATTACTCAGCCCTTCTCTCCTTCTCTTTTACTCCTCCCTCCCTTTCATCTGTCCATCTGTCTACCCATCCATGCATGCTGAATTTCCCAGATGCCTCACAACTTTCATTTTGTTCTTTGCATTCTCTGTAATGTCTCTGTATCTTTTTTTACCTGAATCTCCCAGGTTTGGATAATAGTAACCAGCTGAGGCTTTGCCTCTGTCAGGTAAAAATCTACAATGGTCTCCTCTGTCATGTACTAACAAGGCTCAAGACATGGATTGCTACAGCTGAAGAATTGTGTTGTGTGTTGTTTTTTTCACAACAGCATCACTTGTTAATGCATAGATCACTTATCAATAATTCAAATTATTTTCATTTGATATAGAAACTGCAGATTTTTCCTATATGTGTGATATTTTTCATTGTCTTTGTCCAGTGCTATCTATTGGTTTAAAGTAAGCTTATTAACCAGATAATATCTCCTTTTCAAGGGCACCATTTAGCTCATGTCTTCCTAGTATTTTTATGAGTGTAGAAATAAAGGAAAAACTGTAAATTCCACATCTTCTACAACTATTGTGTATTTGCTTTGCTGGTCACTCTGCCAAAGAAAGCTATCAGGTGTGTTTCACACAGTTCATTTTGAAGACAGGTAGGATGGCTTGCCATTGATCCCCTAGTTTTCCTCTATTCTAGCATCATGAAGTGCTTCAAAGCGTTCCAGTGCTACCTGTGTTTTGGCTTTGAGGGCGCTCATGAATGATGATGAAGAGCTGGGTTTGTTAAGTCCTTGTTCTCAATCCGCAGGGTTGAGGATGTTAACTTTTTTTCCTACATCCAAGGTAGGTACTCCCACTTGATGCCCTTGACTGTTTTGGAGGGGAAACTTACTGTTGTTCTCCTCCATACTAACAGAAAGGTCAGGACTGGGCAAGGCGCAGTGGATCCTTTTTTCACTATTCACCTCTAAGAAAGGGGCTGGTACCCACTTTGTGGCTGAAGGTGTCCACTGGTTAGTGTCTAGATGCTTGAGGTACTTTAGAATACTACAGGACTCGTTTGACAGTCTTGTGAGGCCCATTTCAAATCCCACTTCAAGTGCCTTGAAAAAATAAATGCTGGAAATAGAGAATTATGAAAAAACTTAATCCAGAAACGGGCATAAAATGATGCTTTGCCAAAAAATCACACAAGTGTATCTGGGGAAAAGCAAAGTCTAATGGTTTCTAATGGTTTGCAATGCTGTGACTCGGGTGGATTTTTGTAAAACAAGAGAGNCTAGGCAAGATCAGTATTTGCACATTGTGTACCCCGTGTCATTGCTAATGGTTTGCAATGCTTCAACTCGAGTGGATTTTTGTAAAACAAGAGAGGTTTAAAAAGTGACTCCTGAGGAGAGCCTGCTGGATTATCTAGGCCAGTTTCTGCTGAGTTAGGAAGCCTTGGACCTTGTAAGAATATCAAAAATTCAGTGTATGTGGATCTGAGATGGGAGCTACATTGAACATCTGGAAGCAGGTTTGCGTCTTTTGGGAAGTGCGGAAGTGACAAAATGAGTCTTTAGCACAAGCGTCTAAGGAAAAGTGTAATTCCTTTATCACCTTCTCAAGGTCAGTGTAATTCCCAGAGTGTTCAGCTTGACCCATTAAATTTCAAATTAATCTTTCTTTGTTTTGGTTTTTAAAATCCACTCTTGTAGGAAGAAAACATTCACCAAGTACTCAAAAACAGAGGCAAGCTCTGAAGTATAGTTCTGTATCACAGTCTTGATGGACTCAAATCTGTCTCCTATTAAATTCAAGCAAGAATTGAATCCTAATCATACAAAATAAAGGACTGTGAAGTTTGGGTTGTTCAGTGTTGCTGAGCAGTTTGGCTTTAGCAGGCTCAAGGGCAGCTTCACTTGCACTGTAGTGGTGAGGCATTAGGTGGAAGAGCTGTGGGCTTGCTGCTCCAGCAGGGCAGGGAATTAGCCTACCCAGTCCATTAGATATGTCTATTTCAAATGAACTTTCCCATCACCTGCCTTTTTACCCTCCCCTGAAGTATATAGCCATTTAAACATAAAAAATAACATAAGGGAGAGAGGAACATTATGATTTAACCCCTGGAGACACTTTTCTTCCCATGTGGTATAAAGTGCCTTGGTAGTCACTTACCCTAGACACCCACTAAAAACAGATAATGTGAACCTTATTGTTTGTGCTTTCTTTTGCATTTCCAATTAAAAACCTGATGGAATTCCACAGCCTGATAAATTTTAACAGATCCTTTATGCTGACTCCAGAGCTTCAGACAGACAAACTTGTCCCCCTGAGATGGCATGCAAGACCTTGAGCTAGAGCCATCAGACAGTTGATCATTGTAGAAAGGCTAGCAGGGCTTAGGATTGTACCTCTTGAGTGATAAAGGTGATTTCCCTCTCCAGAGAGCCTGCAGAAACAGAGATGTGATAGTGTGGGTAGTGCCTGGGATAAGGGAGCCCAAAGTTCAGGGCCTTGCTTCACTTGACTCAAACAAGAAGCTTGAAACAAAAGGTTCATCTATGCTGTGCTGTGAAAAGTGAGGTGGAAAGCCCCAGCCCAACCGGATCTACCTCACTGCCAGAAAGGGTGGGTTTTACAGCTGTGTCAATAGCAAGCTGCACCCAAACTGCAGGCCCCACCGGGCAGCAGGGCTTGCCAAGGTAGGCACTTCAAACGGGCTTGTGTTTGAGTGGAAGGTGCGCCCACGGTGGCATTTCAGGCTGAGATGGTCTAGCATTAAGCACCCTCTTCAAAGTTTCTAAAAGGCAACAAAAGTCTGCCTCTAATCTAAACATTAGTGTTTATTATCAGCTGAAATGCCATAGGTACAGTAGGACCCCAGCTGGCAGCCCAGAAGAGCACAGGTTACCCACAGATTTGTTTCCAGTCTCATGTGGATCTCATCGCATCCACATCATGTGGGTATCTCAACCTGTGGTATCTGAATGTCTTTAGACGCCTCTGATTAGGCAACTAGCAAGCCCTGGATTGCCATTGATAGCAAAGGGGAACTTAACTGTCCAGCTCACATAGATCTATATGACAACTTCAAACCAAACCACACCCATTGTCTCCACAGGTACCCTGGATTAGTCCCGTTAGACTGGCTTTGGTACAGTCTTAGCTCACTCCATCATACAAGCTAGAAATTACCTCAGTCTCTCAAGCCATTGCCCTATACAGGCCTCCTATTTTGGAGCCCCTCCACAGCTTGGGCAGAAAGTCTACCTCAGAAGTGGCAAATTTTACCTCTATATCTTTTGTTTCAGCAAAGCAGCATGTTAGAAAACTACCATCTGGATTTCCTTGAAGACACTTGAGAATGGCACTGACCATTTAGAGGTTACTGCCCATGCTGAGGTTGCCATCAGGACCAGTACTGCATCCCTTGATTGCTCCCTTCACCATGTTGTTTCAGAAGGACACAGGAGTGTGTCCTTAGGCCTGAGTTTATTGTTTCCAGCAGCCTATTTGTATCCCCCATGGGGGTAGGGGTAGGGAGAATAGGCAGAGACACTGGCTGCTTCAGTGGGCAGGGCCCTCTCTGAGAACTGGGATGGTGGTTTGGGTGGAGGGCACAGCCAGCGGACGTGTTTAGTCAAGAGCTTCTCAGAAGGGATGGTGCTCATACTGGCATCCTTACTGAAACTCCCAAGAAGAGTGTCCTTTCAGCTGTAATCTGAGTGTTAACATTGTTGTCTGCTAACGAACTGTATCTTTTTTAATCTTGCAGATGCCCAGATATGTAAAGCTGCTCCTTAAACTGCTCCCGGATGAATAGGTCATAAGTGGTTACTTCCTTAGCACTTTACATTCCTGGGAAACCAATTATTTTTATTTCAGAAGCTGTGAATCCTATGAAGCCGGTTCCTAGCTCAGGAATGTAGCTGAAAGCATAAGTACTCTAAATTAGGAGTATGATCTAATTGATCAGTTTTACAAAAATATGAGTTCCAAATTGAAACAAGGGAGAAGCTTTCATTGTCTTGACTGTTTTAAAGCATGAGTGTTTCCTATTTAACATTGCTTCTCAATATTCTTTTTAATGAATTCCAGTGATGTCTTGTGCATAGCTATAATTTTATCAGGCTATGCTGAGACTTTTTTTGGTTTTTTTTCCTCGACAGGCTTACTTGGGTATTCAAGGTACTTCATCTTCAGGAAGGGTGATTTGGGAGGCGATCTGATCTAATGGGCTGGGCACAAGCCTGGGATGGTGAAGACACGGATGCTAATCTCCATTCTGCGACCTTGGGCAAATCATTTCATACTCCTGAATTTCTTTCCTATCTTTTATCTTTCTTTAACACTCTTAATTAAGCCAGAGTGCTACAGATAATGCCGATAATAACCAATTCTTCCCTTTCATGAATTAGACATGCTTCTCTTAAAATGCCACAGAGGTTGGACTGTGGTGAATATGTGCAATTACTTTTAGTGAAGAAAGTGGCTGTTGCCATAACCTCTCTGAATTTGTATGAGCATCTGGATTAATTATATCCTGTCTTCAGTAGTCCTCTGGAGAATGAAAATAATGAAGGGTAAATACCTTTTATTAATACAATTATGAAATTTAATATGAAAAAAGCTGAATGTATCATACAGTTCAGTAACTACTTTGTGGAGGACACAACTAGAACAAACACCTTGTCCTCAGACGTGTTCCATGCTTAGTTTCAGTTGATAGGTCTTCTTACAGGGAGGCAAAGCTTCCCACACCACCAGCAGTAATCACCAACACCCGCCCTGTTTTGAAGTGGAGACACAGCCAGGTAGCAATTGATGGGCCCTGTGATACTGCGAATGTGCTACTTGGAGCTCAAATTCTGTGCCAAGAGATGTTGTCCCTCTCCTACCCTAATGTTGCAGATGGGAGTAGGACGGGAGTCCATGAGGTCAACATGAGCAGCCACAGAAGGCTACATATTCCGGAGGGGTGGAGGCAGCTGCAAGCTTCTAAGCCACCGTTCAGTGGCTGAGAATGTCTCTCTGGAAGTCACTCAGCCATGGTTAGGAAAGTAAAACTTTCAGCAGAAAATAATATCCTGGTTAAGCACTCTTTGTGCCTAAAGTAAACAGTGGCATCTTTGTATTGAAAAAAAATCAGCAGGAGAAATCTAACCTGTGAAAGCCATCTGGATGAACACAGTGGAAAATGGATCATGACAGTCTGAGTGCAAGAGGATGTGATGAAAGGTATATTTGTGTTCAAACAGATAAAGTATATGAAATGTAAAAAATGCGGAGTCCTCTTAATGCAACTCCAGTGTGTTTAGTTGAAGGTCACAGCAGTGGGGCGTTCAAGCACTCTGAGCCCCCCAGCAACGTTAATGCAGCCTCCTTGCAGAGCCACACCATGAATGGCCAGGGTGGTCTCTCCCTAATGCCAGCTCTCAGACAGACAATGCACAATACATGGTTATTACTTGAGAATAGCTGTAGGAGCACTTTAAAGAGCCACTTATGTAGGACATTATTGTCCAGGAAAGAATTGGAAAAAAGAGGCAGTGTCTGTAGAAAAGCCTCTGGAGCAGAGAGACAGTTCTGCCCCCTGTCTTGAGTGCAGCGCTGCTCTGCTCTTTGATTCATTGAACACGATTCACTGCACACAGTTCACTAGGAATATGTACAGTTTACAATATTTTAAGGAATGGCTAGAATTTCACCCTCAGAGGAATACTTAGGACATAATAAGTTTTTCAGATTACAAAATTGGCTGTCTGCTTCTCGTCCTTCTGGTAGAAAGAGAGAAAAATTAATGTATTTTGCAAATTGGCAGGGTGTGTCTTTCTTTTCTCTCAGCTCAGTTAGTGTCAGAACCTAAAATCTTGCAAGGAGAGAAATACACACTTAGTATCTAAAAAGCCAGTTGAGCAAGCAGGTTGGGCTATACAGACTCAGAGGTGCTGTCAACCTCAACTCTCTTATGATCCTGCGAGGAAGTGCGTAGTGTTGCTGCTGAAGAGGTCCTACAGCTTTGCTATCCAAATACCACTATTCCCGTGTAAGTGAACCACACCAGAACCCTAGTCTAGTCATCTCTGGGAAAATATGGTGCATCTCTACTACAGAACTTGTTGTGCTGTCTTTATTTTTTGGCTTCCTACTATCTGATCAGGAATAAGGGGAAAATGAATTCACTTCAAACCAGATGGAGTTTAAATTCTATATAAGCAAAGTAAACAGAGTTATGCAGACCTGTCTAGCTCCAGCCATTGTAATCACCTTACACCCTGAGAACAGGATGTAGCAATGGGACTGCTGGCTTTTATTTTCTAAGAAGCACATGTTGCCCCCATCTCTGCATTGTTATAAACCCTCCATGTCCATGTAATTTTTATTTTCTGCTCAGTTAAGTAAATCATAGTCTCCAGCAAAATATTTAGAACGTTTGGACTGATAACTCCTTACAGAGGCAATCACAGCCTTCTAAAGATGGGGAGGAGGGATGTTGCCCGCACATGCTTCATCTCCCTTTGCAGCAGACAGGGCTGCCTAATACTAGTCCTCAACTGTCTGCTTCCCAGCCCACATAGAGGCATCCAGCCCCTTCCAGTTATCCCTCCTGGTCTTTGCAGCTGTTCAACACAAAATTTTCAGGTATCTCACTCTCTAAATGCCTAAGGTCAACATGATCCTCAGGGGCAAGTCACTTCCCTGCTGGGAGGGTAATGTACGTTCACACACTATCATTTTCTTCCTTAGCCTATGCTGCTATCCTTGTCAAACACACATGAGCACACACACACAGATGTGACACTTTCAAAAGCACAGTAGAGAACAAACCATGCAGTCACTTCAAAGAATATAAAATACCCCTGCTTTAAAAAACTACCAAAATCATCAATAAACTAAACTGCATATGCATCAAGGAACAGTTAAGGTATCCAAATAACCCTAATTCTTACCCTGCTGAGGGACCAACCATCTGCCATGTCCTATTTCCTGTGCAGACTGCTGAAAATACACACCACAAAATGCTAGGTCTGTTTTTGTTTACATATATACATGCATATATATGTCTAGCTTACGGTACTAAATGTTGTCATGCCAACCTTTATATTTTTCATGTGAGTACTATAATTTTATGATCTGGACCCATGAGATCAATACATACAGAGCAGAGCTGGCAACACATCTAATGGCACTGGGTAATTCCCAGGAATAAGCCAGGTGCTTGGCAGCCTGTAGCAGCAGACGAGGAGGAGGAGAAAGTAGTACCCGCCTCCTGGGGGACGGGTGTGAGGTTTTGAGCCACTGTCTGGCCCTACGAATAAATGTCATGAGTCTATGCTCCCTTATAATGATTCTGAATTCTCCAACAACCTCCACCTTTTCAATCAGACCAATCAGAGCACTGCAAGCTGCACACACAGCTTCAATTAAGCTGTATCTGAAATGTTTTTTGGCGTCAAGGCAGCAGTGGCAGAGAGAACAGATCTTATAGTGCTCCCTGGCATGTAGGATGTGCCATCTCATGGGGGAATTCACAGTCCATAGTGGAAAAACGAAGCCAGACTTGTTCATGCTGATATCTGCTGCCACTAGCTTGCATCTCTGCCTGTCTGCAGTACCACCGTAGGACTCTCCCACAGATGCTCCAGCAGGCACTGGTCATCAGCAATGCATAACACTCTTCATAAGGCAATCATCACCTCACAACAGAGCCCTGTCTCAGCAGGGAAGAAGAGATACTAACAAACCATATTAGATGTGTGTGTCACAGCCCTCACTGAGTGTACTGAGGGCATTTCCCTTCTAACCACCTTTTTTGTGGTTAGTTTCTGTGGCATCCTGGACAGGGTTCAAAGAGCTGCCAGTGGGTGCAAGCCCTGCCACAGACTGACAGAGGGAGACTTTCTGAGTCAAAATCCACTTTTCCATCTGGGTTAGATACTTCAGTGAAAACAGGGTTACACACAGGACATGGTTAAGAGCAGTCACAGGGTCTTGCCGGATTTCACTGCAGTGCTCAGCCTTTGCTGTAATGACCTTTCACAGAGGTCCTCAGAGGTTCCTTCTGGTAGATAACACTGTTTTTTGACCTCATGGTGAATAGGAGTCTAATCCTATTCAGAAACACTATTACAATTGAAAAATCTGGTAAGTTCAGACAAATGCAACAGAACGTCAACAAGTGTCTTCCATACTCAAATCCCTTCTTCTTCTTCTCAAAAACTACATATAATGCTCAAGCAACAGGGCCTAAATCCTGCCACAAAGCTGGAACATCTGTGCTAAAGTTTGATATTTTGGAGTCATTAGGAAGTAGCAAGTAAAACCAGAGTGACTAAGGCAGATGACTAAACTAGCACCCACATCTTCAAAATCACTGTGCACTGTAGGCTGATGCTGTTGCAGCCACATGAAGCTGTTACAGCGCACCCTGAAAGGCAAGAGTGACTTCTGTTTTCTGCTAATAAATCCCTTGGGGTGAATTAAAGTAAATTGATACTAGATGATCAGTGTTTACAGACACACACACACACACATATATATATAGTTTATTTTAGAACAATTTAGTTGCAAAGGAAAACAGGTATGTAGCCCCTTTGGTTGTTATATCTATAGTAATATGGCAATGCAAAAACATAAAGATATCATCCAATGAAATGTATAAGGGAAAACAGAGAAAGAAGGAGAGAGAAAAAGTAAGAGTTTATAGTCACCACTCAGATCTCTCCAACAAACTTGGTTGTTGTCGCTGGTGTCACTGATGCCTTGGTCCAACAGGGAGTGGTTCGGGAAAGAGGACAACAAAACATAAATTCCAATGGCTTTATATACCCTTAGAAACCCTCCTGCTGCCTCCCCCGCACCAGGGGGGTGCTGTTTTTGCACAGTCATGCTGGTTTTGCAGAGGCTATATGTGCTGATTTTTGCAAAGCAATTCAGGCTTAGGTGAGGGCAGTGATGTGCTTTGGAGGCACCCCTGCTAAAAGTGAAGACTTCACCAGCTTAGTGGTGGGTGTGTGCACAGAGGGCCTCCTTTGACATGGCCTGACTCATAGGAGATAAGCATCACACCCCTTGAGAGTCGCCACTGGCCTTCTTTAGATGAACATCAACCACCCGGAGACTCCTGCAAGGGCCTCTACAAATCTAACCATTTCTGGATTAGGGCTTCCTCCCCTCAGCCTTTAATCTCCTGGTCAGAGGCTTCTTTGTACAGTAACAATGTTTTAAGGCAATTAAAAAGATCCAATTTCATTGCAGTAGCAAGTGAAGTGTCATCTGTTGTCAGCAAAAATGAAAACTCACTCTTCTGCTATGCCCATTGCATTGCTATACACCTGCCATTAATTTTCCATACCCAAACCAGTTAAGCAAAATCTATGCCAGCTTCAAAGCCACTTCAAAGACACCTTTGTAACTTGCATTCAATCAGTTTATCAACAGGGTGCATGGCAAGGTGCCCATAGGTAGTGCTTTCAGAATATGTCTGGTGAGAAAGGAATAGCCTCTGTCAGTAGGAACAAAGAAATATGTTGAGCTTCTTGTTTGTTCGCCCAGTTTCGGTCCACTCTGTATTATGTTGCTTTTGCTGAGCAGTCTGGACCACCTGAGGGCAATACTGGCAGCCCCCACGGAGGAAAAGAGACAGAAAGAGGCACCTAAATATGTGCCCAAATACAGATGCTGACATCTATCATCAGTAAATTGTTTCTGTCCAGACCCCAAAGGCCTGAAGACACACAACACAGCAAATGTGGAAGCTGCTCTCTTGCTCAGTGAAATTCATGTCTGCTGGAAAAGGAGGCCTCAAGCACTCAGCGTAAATTGCTGCAGCCCTGCATCAGCTCACACCAGGGAATAAGACCAAAGCATCTTGGCATAAATCTTCCCCAAGATACGCTCCATTGCTCTTTGCTCACCAACAAGGACGAGGGCATAACCGTTTTGTTATCTGTCATTATCTGTTTTCGTGTTATCACAAACAAATGGGTAATATTCCCTCAGCAGGTAGCACTCTCCAAGGCTGGCCCCTGGGAATACATGAATGCACTCATTGCAAGGACCTTTCCATTGAAACTGAACCCAGCTGATCTCTGTGGCACCGGGCTGCAAAGGCAGGCTAACAAACAGAAAAGGGGACAGTGAAGTTATGCCAAACATACCCTCCGCAATTGATTTCCAGATCTGGTTCACTGTTTATATTACCAAAGATCAAAGGAGGATAAAGACTTAAAATACGAGTATTTCTCAACAGGATATTTTTTAAAATTTTCTGCAAGGCATCATCTGCCCTTTAAGCATTGAGTAATATTCCATTTTCACAATTTATAGCACAAATAATAACCACATTTTCTTTCATTTAGAAGTATCCATGCAGATTCTTAAATAGTTAGCTATCAGTTGGACAAACAAATGTCTTATAGATGGCTCTCCTAACAAAGGCCTCAAGAGATAAGAGGATAAGAACTTTATGCATTAGCCCTAAGCGTTCTGCCCACAGACACAGCTACTTCCCAGCATAGAGTTAGTTCACTCCAGCAACTTGCACAGTATTTCCTGCTGTCCCTTTCCCACTTTCTCAAGAAAACTGGGATGGAACAAAATAGCTTTTGAGGCCAGAGTTGATTAGCATCCCCAGATGCTTTACATTCAACATGCCATCTGTGTTTTGTTTTCTTGTTAAGAGGGTTTTGTAACAATTTTTATTATCTACTGTAACTAGAAATAACAGCAGGAAATCATGGAGGGCAAAGCAAGTATAGCGAGTGATTTGGCTTCACAATCACTCACTGGCCATCAATCCTCCACTTGAAACCTCTCCATTGCAGGCCCTTTCCATCCTCGCTTGCACATGTTTATGTGAGAGACAGAGGGTGCAAGTGTGGGGCAAAAGCATGCATGTGGCAGAAAGGCAGGACATAGGTAAAAAGACGCCCTAAAAATAAGGCATAGGAGGACTTGATGCTGCTGCAGATATTGTTTGCAGACAGCATACAAATGAGTTATCTTGTTGCATATTTTTCTGAGGAGGACACAAACTTTTCTGCAGCTTTGGTCAGCTCAAGAGATTATCTGACTGCCCTATTTCCTCAATCCTGTGCTCTCAGCAATTTGATTAACAACTTCATTGATTAATAGTGATTAGTTTAACCAACAGACTTAACCTCAGAACTAATGTGTGGTCAGTAATTTAAGTGACTTGTAAAAAAATTTTCATCCTGATTGCTGTCTTGCAACCCATTTTCCATTAAATCTTTCTTTCAATTTCTAACCTTCTGCTTTCTGTACAAACCTACCATCTCATACAACTCCAGGTTCAGTGTTTGTACACCTCTGTATACACTAAGTGGAGACAAAAGGAAGAAGCAACATGGATTATGATATCCTAGTACAGAGTTATTGTAAAATTGTACTCGCTGCATGCCATGGAATAGGAAATTTCATTTTCAAGGGCTCCCTGGGGGGTGGAGATAAACTACAAAAGTCACAACTTGTCATAATTAAACACTCATGCCCATTACACACAAAGGAAATTATGCACATTTATCTAGGTCATCAAAAAATTCATATGGCAATACTATACATGAATGTCCATTAATATCCTGTAAGAATTTAGTGGAATTGTTCTGCCAGAAGTGATGCAAGGCTGTCTTGGATGAAGGTGCTGTAATACCATAGAAAAGAGAGTGGTTAATGTATTTCCAGCAGGAATGCAAAAGTGTTTAGATGGATACACCCACCATTCCTTCTCTGCCAAGTAAAGCAAAAATATGTTAATTGTATAAGCTTTTCAGATCATTATTCCATATGGTTATCGAGCAACAGCAATAGCACCAGTCTTAAAACCGATAAACAACAAGTGTTCTGGAGTGAGTCTGTGATTCTGTGATTCGGAAGTCAGCTTGGTTCATCGAGTGAAATTTGGTGTATTGGAAGTTGGTAGCTCAGAAAATATCTCCCACCTCATCTCTCAGATTTGGATTTTGAACATCTGCTTTCAGTGGGAATGTGTGTGTGGGCTAACAAATAAGAAAATATTTTGCTATAGACATCAGGGTAGTCATCCATATTCCCTTTATCCCTGTCATCTACTCAATGATATACTGTAGTAATCTCGCCTGCTCTCTGGTACTTTTCAAAAGTCAAAATTATATTTTTCCCCATTAAAAACCCAGCAAACATTGTTAGAAACAGCCCTGATATGTTTGGCACTAGCATCTCTAGGGGAATTAATGGTCAGGTGTCACTAATGGCTCTCAGCTTTGCGTCAACACTCCAAGTTACTCTTAATCCCCAAGACAGGTTCTGCTCTTTATTGCTTAATTAGAACACAAACAGTTCTCTGAAAATAACATCGATGGTCTGACTCAAACCCACAAAGAAAGGTAAAATGCAGGAGTTAAGGAGTTAAAAAATAATCCCAGAAGAACTAACACAAAACCATCTGTGTAAGTAGGCTTTGTTTTACAGCAAACACTGTTAATAGAAATGGTTGAAAATATATTTTTTTCAGAATCTGATCTGTAGATGTTTTGCAGCTAAAAGATCTGCATTCACTTGCTTTTATTCCTAGATTATGGTTTATGCTATTTGGACTACTGCCAAGTATGTGACAACCCTCCTGTGGGAAAGTGGCATGAATTTTAAGAATGAATGCATAGTCCTCCAAGTGTTTGTGCCAGAAGCACCTCATTCACTAGTGTTGTTTGTTTTTTACTTATATAAGATGTTTTATTCATCCAGTCAGAAAAATCTTACCATATGACCTTGGAAATCTGTGCAACACAAAGAGTCATCAGGTAGAAGAACCCACAATTTTGATATTATATCAAAATACTGGGTAAAACTCTCAGCCAATAAACATGTCTACAGGAAATCAGTAGTTAGTCATGAACCATTTTTTAATCCAAAAGGAAGGGAGCTTGTGATAACATTTGGGGAAACTCCATTTTCTTTGCTTTCAAAATGTTTTTCAAGCTCTGACATGTACAATAGTTTGGTGTTTGAAGAACTGTTCCATCCCGAGTTCTAGAGGTAGTAAGGTCAGCCTAAAGAAGGGGGCTCCTAGAAAGTCAAATCAAATTAGCCATGAGAGTTTATTCCTCTAGATTCAAACTTTATTGTTGGAATGATCTAAGGATCATTTTTATGAATATCTTTTTTTTTTTTTCTCTATGGATAAAGAAATCCAAATTAAGCCCAGTGCTCTGTTTAAAATATATGGCTTGCAATGTACGTCTGAGTGTAGGAGAAATTTCCAGACCTGAACTAGTAAGACCCATGTCTGGATGTAGATTCAAACACATGATTTTGCTTAAGAAACTTTGTTCCAGCTGCCAAAGAAAGAATTTTTATTCTTTCGCTATTTGTGAATCTGGATATACACCAGATACAGTCCTACAGTAAATAGGAACATGACCTTTAGACTTTTACAGAAAACCAATGCTAAAATGCAATTCAAATGATTGTTTTGCAGTGCATTAAAACAACCTTTCTCTTCCAAATTAACAACTAACTCTAGACTAAGTCACATTTCCTTCAAGAGGATGTTAGTGAAAATAAGTTATTATTTTGTAGGTTTTTACTGGCGTTTGTCACACGGGGAAAAAAAAAAAGACAATGCAGCCATCAGTATTTTGAATGCATTTGGAAGATGTGCCATACCTATTAGCAGGGCTATTATCCCTGTCGGCAGCGCTGCTGTGCTTCTGCTAAGCTGCCTCGGAAGGCTCACTTACATACAATGCATCCTGTTTTCTCTAAAAAAAAAAAAAAAATCACTTAAGCTGACTTCTGCTAATCCCCCTGGCCACACAGAGTGGGCTCAGTCAGGCTGAGGAGCAGAGCCACTTTATAATTGGATCTATAGTACCTCTTGCAAGACAAAAATTCTGCTACATGTTTGGAAAAAATGAGAGGGGGGGAGAGAAAATTGGAAGGTTTTCACAGCTATGCTGGTAACACAATTTGTAGAAGCTGGAGTACCAACAACGACAGTAATAACACAAAGCATCTACTGAGCAACATTAGTTACTTGGCTTTTTCTGTCTCCATGTGTAGTGAACTGAAGTATAAGTTTTATCAGTGCATATGTACTAGAGACTTATAACTTTGTACATGCAGAATGAGAACTTTTGAGAGATGCATTGCTTAATTTCTTTCAGGCAGTTCTAGTTCTAGCCTTTTGTTAGCATGAAGTATGACTTTTACATATTGCGAAATACACCCAATGTTTGCAGGCTGTAAATTATTTCCCTAGGGCTTCCCTGGGGTAGAAGGCTTGCTTTTAAGCAGGTATCGATCCAAATGTGGCTGTGAGCATTTGTCAGTCATGTTCAGTTAATTGGAAACTCTTTTAATAGCCTTGTACGACCTGAAACTTTTGTCCAGCTTAGGCTGTTTGGCTACACAATTGGCTGGCAAATGCTGGCAAACAATTACTCTTTTGCACGTATTGTACTGTGTGAGGGAAATTTCCCCAAGTGAGGGGAAATTAGTGCCCTCAGTCTATGCACTGTGTTTACCATTGTTTTCTAAGCACGATGTGTTAGGTGTTGATCTCATAGTAACTTTCCAAGGCAAAATGAAATTATGAATATAGCATGGCTTGACCTACCTATGCCTCATTAAATCTACTTAGTCCAGGTAACAAGAGGAGAGACAGGATGATGTATGGGAATCAGGACAGCTCAGCAACCCAAATGCCCTCACAAGACTCGCCACTGAGGCCTGTTCCACTGCACCTCTGCAGCCCTTGTACATTTTTATAAGCACACCTTCATCTTGTCATGGAGACAAACTCCTAGAAATGGATAGAAGGCATGATTTGTTTCTCTCCTAAGACATTAGTGAATGCCACTTCCTTCTTTTTGCCTTTCTTTTAAATCGATATATGTATGGATGGTATTTCCTGGAAGAAATGTGACAGAAGCATGTCTTTTGGAACGAAGGCATCAAAACTGATAAGTACTAAGAGCGTGGTAGCCTCCTGCAAGAACACTGCACCACATTCTAAGGGCCACTGAAGAAATTACGTGGGGTGACACCGAGGGAGCTGAGTTGATGTGCCTGCAGGGTGGAGGCCACAGGTGGGTAACATAACTCAGAAATAAAAAACGTAGGAAAGGGCAGAGCTGTGCAGTACTTCAAAAGTGAGTATAAGGCAACTCCAGCTGAGAGGAGTCAAGAGAGTGGTGAGGGCTTAGGCAACAAGCAAAGAGAAAAACCTTCACCCAAGCATGCTTCCCAGGCTGGAAGCTGCAAGGCAGCTGGCACTGGGACTGGGGCAGCCCTGGGATGAGCCAGCAGCTCTTGAGCACAGATCTGTGGGCTGCTGAGGAAGTTTCTCCTGTGTCTCTGTTTTACAACAGCATTCCCTGAGAGTTAATGTGCAGTTATAACACATACACGCTTTCATACATCATCGGTTGTTTAAGTTATATCTGCATAAAATGAGTGTTCAAAATACCGAGCGGCTGTGTAACCAAGAGTTGAACAGACCTAAACACTTCATGAAATGCTAACAAAATAGCTATAAATCTCAAGTTTAAAATGCCCTGCTCAATACAAGCAGAATATTTAATCTTACTTTTTCCTCAGGACACACATCATTAACTGCTAATCAACTCAAGCTTCAGAAATCCCTGAGTACTCTTCTCAGTTTTCAAAAATGCAGGCAAGAAACAAAGTACTTTTTATCCCACCCTCAGCATTGGTAACGGGTCCCAGAGGTGTCCAGGTGCAGGCGACATCACTGCACTGCACACTGAACCATACTGCGCTCAACATAATTTGCCTGGTTTTATAGAACTTACACAAAGCCCTCCAGGTTAACAAAAATAACTTTTCTGTGGCACATAGTGTTGCCCTGCAATTAGGCAGGGCCTGGGAAGCTGAAGCCAGCAGAACTCTCCTGAAGTCTGGGCAGGCGGATGCAGGCTCGGTGGGGGCAGTGCGCTGCGCAGCTGCTCGTGTGGATGGGAGATGGAGGAGGGCTTGCTTTGCCAAGCTAGCTGAGCTGTGGCATCAGGCGCAGAGCCGATCCCTGTTGCTGGAAGTCTTTATTTCCCTGTCGGAATCCGACCTGGGAACGGTCACCCTTTGTGCGGAGGGACTGAGCTCACGCACACCCAACAGCAGTGTCCTTATTTGTAAGGGAGGGGTTGTGATTTAATTAGCCCGGCGGGATGTGCTGTACATTTCCACAGAATGAGAGAATGATGCTTTGTTAAAAAGCGGGCTTGCAGGTGCTAACAGGAGTAATTGGTGGATTCCCCCCAGCATAACGTTTCTGCTGGGGAATTTCTGCCCCGGATCCTGGAGCCTCTCACATCCCTGAACAAGTGCCCTGTACGTGCCCCTGCAGCCTTTATTCCATAGGTTCTTGCTTCAGTATTTTCCCCATCTCACAGAGTCACTGGGAGTACTTATACAGCATGAACACAGTCCAGAAAGTAGATTGCCTTCATTCACGTTCATATTGTGTGCCAGAGAGCTTGGCCACTTCTTTCCACTTCATCCTCCTTCTGCCTTTTGTCCTCCAACTTTTCATCCCACAACTGTTATTGCAGGAGACTGCTAATTAAGGTGAAGGCTCAGGAGTCAAAATATGGCAGTCTACTCCACCAGGTGCAAGGAGCCCCAAACTGTCTGTGTGGGAGGTAGATGGACACAGGATTAGATATGCAGGAGGGACACATGCAGGGGCACTTGTACTGGACTCCCCCCAGCTTCAGGATCAAGTTTGAAGGAACTGACTTCCCACTGACAATGTGTTAATAAATCCTGCCTACTGGGCTCAGCTGCCTGAGCAGCATATGGGTCTGAGCTGGCACTGGCGAGGCTGTACCTCTAATACTGGGTTCAGTTTTGGGCACCTCACTTCAAGGAACACATTGAGGTGCTGAAGTGCATCCAAAGAAGGACAACAGAGCTGGTGAAGTGTCTGGAGCACAAGACTGATGAGGAGTGGCTGAGTGAGCTGGGGTTGTTTGGCCTGGAGAAAAAGAGGATGAAGGTGGAACCCTACAACTATCTTAAAGGAGGTCATAGCAAAGCGAGGATCTGTCTCTTCTCCTAGGTAACAAGGGACAGGGCGAGAGGAAATGGCTTCAAGGTGCACAGGCAGAAGTTTAAGTTAGATATTGGGAAAAATTTCTTCACTGGAAGTGTGGTCAGGCGTTGGAATAGGCTGGTCATGAAAGTGGTAGAATTGCTGTTCCTGGAAGTTTTCAAAAGGCACGTGGATGTGGCATGCGGGGACATGGTTTAGTGGTGAACTTGGCAGTGCTGGGTTAATGACTGGATTTGACTATCCTAGTGGTCTTTTCCAACCTTATTAATAATAAACCTGTTCTTCACCGTAGGGATGGACAAGCTCAGGTCTCCTAGACCTTAAATATCTCTCACCTCCTCATCCTCTGCCCATCATTTTCTAGAGGGGTCTCCAATTCATGGTGTTCCACTGAGTACATCTTTTCTCCAAAACCATAACAAGGGTGATACTGCACTGCTAAGGGCACCTGCTCTGCCAGCAGCCCCTGGCCTCCAGACCAAGCATGATGCAGCATCTTTTGCCCACACTGCTCCAGGTGGGCCCTATCTGCAACAAAATGGCTGAATTCACACTGTTCCTCACAATGTCCTGGGCTCCTGCCTATTGGTTCAAATGAAGGGCCTAGAACGTTGAATCAGCTATCTCTGCACCAAATACTGCCCTAGTAAGGGATGCCATATTGCTCAGTGGGGAGAGGGGAGCAGGTTTTGAGGCAAATTGGACCCAAAAAATTAGTGACCTGGATGATTAGTACCAGGTACTTGAACTGAAAGTTCATCTGAAGAAGGAAGAAGTGGAGGACTCTGTAGGGCTGTGCTAATTCTGCTGAAGAGAGCTGCCTGGAGTGTAGCTCATTTCTGTGTTGGTCTGTGCCTCCTAGCTGCAGGCTAGAGGACATTACCATAGCTGGCTTTTATTTTTCCATTCTACAGGGACCTTTTAACGGGGAGGCTTTGCCTCACAGACGTCCCCTCCTCTGAGTCAGTCTGGTGTAAGAGAAATAAGGATATGGCCCAGAGGGACTAATCACATAAATAAGATTTTAGAATCTGACTCAAGTAATAAATGAAAGACCAGCAATTTGGTATTATGAAACCCCAGCTGCATGAACTCTCAACTTCAGCCTAGTGCCTGTGCCAGCTTCCAGCTGGCTATCAGAAATCATTTCCACTTCAGTGAGACTAGTGTTGAAATGTCCCCTTTATCCTTTTCCAAACTGTGCCTACACATTATAGCTGTATTTATTTTTGCTACAATTTGAGCAGAAAAGGTGGCCTGACGTCACTCCAGGACAAGGGCAGCATTCCTTTGAATGCTTCAGACCGACACCCGCCCTCCTTCCCACCCCAAAAGGCTCAGGGCTCTGCTATGGCCCTGTCCCTGCAGCCCTGACCCGCTCAGGCATGCCGTTCAGGGGCACAGAGCCCAAAACAGGAAGAAAAGTGAAAACAGAATGAAGAAAAAAAAAAAAGCCTATTTCACAGATTTTTACTGCAGTTTTGCCTAGGTTTGTGAGATATGGGTCTGGCTGGGCCTTCTCACCTTTTGAATGTGTTGCAGCTCATTCATCAGGAGGAAACGGCGTGGGGCCAGGGGGTGGGTTGTGCTGAGCAACATTGGCTCACATTCACCAGCTGGCCCAGGCCTTCTGGAGAGGGGGAATGAAATTCTCCACTGCTCCATCCTGTGAGCTCTGATCACCACATTTCAGCTTTCTCACTGAGTGTGGCTTGAAGTAAGGAACATGGTGCAGGCTGGGTGCATGGGCACCCACCCTGCCATGGCCTCATAGCCTAGGCAAGGGCTGCCGGAAACAGCTTTTTGTGGGAATCTCTGGGTGACAGCAGCTGCAGGACAGCTGCTCCAGAGATGCCTGTATTTCAGCATTTGTGGGAACCATATATATATATATATAGAGGTGTGGGGTGTGAAGCCTTGGGGAAACCCTTCAGGGTGGGCAGCTCCTATGGCCACCATGGGTGGCTGCCCTTGTACCAGTAATAATATACATAATATACATAATATATAATCTGGCCTTGGACAACTGGGGTAGGCACTGCCATTAGAGGGGTGTGGGGAGACATCGGTGGCCGAGGAGCAGGAGAAGGCTGGCCCTGCAGGTCCCCTTGCATGGCAACTGGCCAGACAGGGCATCCAAGGAGGGGCAGGGAGAGGGCTGCCATAGGAACCTGCTGCTGGCTTTATTTTTAAACAACCCCCCAAGCCCCTAATTTCTGACGGTGAGAGGTTCAGTCTGCAGGGAGCAGACTCAGGGGGCTACCATGGCTCCTGCTATTGGAGGCAACAGCCAGGCTGGGTGGGTGTGAGTTGGACCCACTCTTTCTCGACAGTGAGGGCCAGGGTGTTTCAGAGAGACAGAGGTCCGGACCAAGGTTGGCTTGGTGAGCACACGGCCAGGAAGGACATCTCTGCAGAGGCTGTTTACCCAGCCTGTTGGTGGGCCAAGGTTGTCCAGAGAGGAATATGGCTGAGCACGGTGTACCAGTGGTTCATCAGGGCACTCTGGGCATGCAGGTCTCCACAAACTTGGCTCATTTCTGTCACTGGGAACTGAGGCACCTGAAATCATTAGCCACTATTAAGTTTGGCCATCATGCATGATCACAAATCAACATCAGCATGTCCTCAAGTGCCAGACCTTTCTTTTGCTAACATCTAGGTCACCAACAGTAGGGTTTTTCAGCTTGTTTTGGTTGGTCTACATTTTCCTTCTTTTTCTTTCTTTTGTTCTTTTTAACACCTTCCTTCCTTTTTTTCTTCTTTCTTTTCCTCCCTTCCTCTTTCCTTTATTTCTCTTTCTCTCTTGCTTTCTTTCCTACTCCCTCCCCTCCCCCATTATCTCCTGTTTCTTTTCTTTTTTTTTCTTTTCTTTTTTTTTTCCTTTGTTGTGTTTTTTTTTTTTGTCAAAATAAGCAGGATTTCCTTCAGGTACTGCAGAACTGGAAATTTGCAAGCCAGAAGCATGATAAACTCACAAAGTTACCTGCGGAGAAGAATAAATGATGAACACTCAAATCGTTGCTGATCTTTTTTCAATTGCTATTAAAAAAAATCCTTCAGATACATAATGCTTTTTAATAAACCAACAACCCTCTCCTAAAACAACCTGAAAATAATTCAGCCTCTTACTTCTGTCGTGCTATCACTGCTGCGCATAGAAACCCAAACACTTGCTGCTTGTGAATGTATGGTGATGGCAGCGCAGTGACAATGGCTGGGTGGCCATGCCACCTGCAGGGTTTTCTGGACTGCTGCTCAGGTTGGCCTAACTTTGTAGTAAAGCTGCCAGCAAGTTCTCCTGCCAGCTGCAGCACAGCCCAGTTCCAAAGCTGTGCTACAGCTCTCCTTTGAGCACTGTGACAGCTTCCCCCAAAATCTATCAAAGGATCAATGGCGTTTCAGGAATTACATTGTTTCTGCTGAGGAGAGCAATCAGCTGTTCCCCAGCACTCAGAATAGGTTTTCCTTTGCCTCATTATCCATAACACCATTAGCTACAAAGCAGTGTCTCGCTAATAACTGGCTTTCGCTTATTACTATGAAATTATTCTTCTGTGCCATATGCCATCTGTATTCCTCTTCCAAAAACATGCTAGGGACTCCATTAGTGGCATCCACTGTTTATTGGGATTACAGCAAGCAGATAGTGCTTGAAATGTTCTTATTCACATGGGCATAAATGTTAGAATTCAGAATAAACTTCAAAACACACAAAGAAACAACAGAGGAGGAAGAACACTCCACTACCAGACCAAGGGCATTAATACTAGACAGACATTTCCCCTACACTTATTTACCTGGGTCTAAGCCCTGCTAAAATCTTTAAAGACCCATAACCAAAAGCAAACCTGTAACCATTGCAATGCTCTCAGAGTCAATATCTACTGGGCAAGAAGGAGCACAAAGATCTTAAATTTCATGCCAGGAAATTTAAAGGGTCAGTGCTTGAATGTTGTGACTCGAAGACAGAGTCAATGACTAGCCAGAGAATAGTGAAATCCAGGAAAGTTCTTCCTCCTGTGGAGGAGGGCAAAGTTAGGGTGATTTTACACTACATCCATCCCTCAAAACAAGAAACAGATTAATTCCACTGCAAGAGTGTACAGACAGAGCTCTTATCTGCCCTATTTCTTGCTGGGAGATCTCCAGGAGGAAATTATTGTGGGGATCTTTGAAGTTATGTGGCATCTATACATGCTCACATATAGGAGGAAAGCAAAAGGAGTGCAACCATTGAAGTGAGAACCAAAGCAGGACAAGTCCTGAATTGTGTGGCCGACTAAAGTAGCATATGCGTTTCTTTTAAGACATGTGCTCACAAGCAGAGAGACATACGCATACATTTATGAAAAAGGCACACCAAAAAAACTGATGAAGGTTAGGAGAATATGACACTCAAACACATACCCCAAGGAAGACTTTCCTGTCCTCTAAGACCTGATGAGGCCATCAGGTGGGCACACACTTCCTGAATATCTCTCATGCTCAGCACACACCTCCTGACACTTGGCACACACCTTTAGACAGCGTGCGTCCTTTGCAAACTTCTGCCCATCCAGGGGCAAGTATAGTCTTCTGATGGTTGAGTGAAGGAGCAGCCTGGTCCTTGGGCTTCTCAACAGCCTTTATGCACATGTCGCACAGCTCATAGGCAAGGTCTGGCAGTAGAGCTCTGCTGCCCAGCCTGCAGTTGCTGGGCCCTAAGTGAGTTCTGGCTACAGCAGAGCAACTTGGCGTATGCTTAGCTGCAAACAGAGCCAGAGCAGATATTTTGGGAGCTAAGTAGGTACAAAAAAGTTTGGAATATGTCTCATTTCTTCCAAATGACTTGTACACCACCTCTCTATTCCCTTATGCCCAGAGACTAGAGGTCTGCTGATGAATGGCCAAAACCCTTCCAAGGATTCTATTGTCCTGAAAGAAAATCATGTTGTTGAGGACCATGAATGTAGTCAGAATAGGGGTCAGAAAAGCAGCTCTGGATTTTTAACTCATTAACAAGGATATGGTGGGGAATTTGCAAGTGCATTTTGTGCCTGGGATGGTAAACTCTGTGAGCTTTCAATACACACTGGAATGGAGGATTACTTGCTGTGAATGAGTTTGTTCTCTGGGCTCACCACTGTGTTACTTGCTTGCGCCTTCTATCATCCTGTTCACACACACAGGAGTAACAGTATCTAGCTTAATCTGAAAACTAGGTATCTCCTGAGAGTCTTGGTTCCCTCCCTAAACAGTGAACAGAAACAGACACCTCCAGTAGGTGACCCAGATCCCCTCAAACAGGTGTTCATCAAGGAGCTGCTTTCTCTCCTTACAGTAACAATAGAGGCTATTAAATATAAATAACAAGTCCAAGTGCCCAGCTTTCCGATGGCTGAAATGGTCAAATGAGTTGAATTCCACATACAGTATATAATATTTGTATTCATTTTCTTGCTTTGTATACAAATGTGCATCTATTAAAGTGGGGGCATGTGAAAGCACACACACACATACACATATGCAGAAGTGAACAGACTTACTGTGCAAGGCTAAGGCATCTCAAGCCTCCTTCCTCCACACAGTGCTGGCCGAAGCACCCATCAGGCATTGAGGAACTCTTACCACCCTGTACTGTGGTGCAGACTTGGCCATGGAGGTTGGGGTGTTTTCCTGATCTGCCTGAAATTAGCTCAGGGCCTACCACAGAGAATGTAGCATTCTCATTTTGAAGTACTTTCTTTCTTCTCATGTCTTGGTTTTGTGATTAATCAAATTATTTGGCTGTTATCTCAATCCTTCAACATTAAACAATTCATTTTAGCATTAGGATTTTATGATCAATAGAAAGCTCTTAATCAGAGCTGCCAGCAGTGCTCTTTTTATTTAAGGCTCACGAAGATTAATGAAAATGTATATGATCTCAGTTGTGCTAATTTTTGTTATCTATGCCAGGTACTCTGAACCTGTGGTGGTGACTGGCTCTAAACCACTTGATGCATCATCATGGACATCTGACTGACCCACCCCTAGGCAGGGATGTATTCCCAGTTCCACACCCATGTGCACCATGTGAGTGCAAACACCTGCTGAGGACCATGGGCTGTAGGACATTAAGTGAACCCAGGATCTGCCTGCCCCTGAGGGAACACACATTACTGAGGGTAACTCAATAAACAAAAAAAGGAAGCCCAGGCTGGCAAACAAAGCACAGGATGAGTTGGCACATATGGTGAACAGAGTGGAAGTAAAAAGGAATGAAAATATGTTTTAATTGAATTTATTCACATATTCCCATGGAAGCCAGTGAGAGCCTATAAATGTGGAACACCATGTGAAAAAAAGCTCATTGTTTGAGCCCATTTCTGCCAGCTTGTGGCAAGTGGCGCTACTAGTATTAACAAGTAGAGGGTTCACTCACTGTACCCCAAAACAGCAATGACCAAGCAGCTCAGAGTAACTTAATACCTCCTCACTAGATTCTTTTAAGCAAAAATTCAAATTCAAATTTTACCTGTAATATACTGTTTTAGGGAGCAATTTGGTGAGGTCATAACCAAGGACAGAGCAAAGATGACCTTACCACTGAGTGAAGATAATGGTGAGCAGGGCTGGTCCTGCTAAGGAGAAACCCAAGATGGATCACACCACAAGTTCACATATACTGCAGTACATATACTGTAGCTGAATTCAACTCCTGATTGTGTTTAATGAATTTTGTGAAAATCTATTCCGTAAAGATGAAAAAATAATCCTGTGTCCTAAGAAGCTGGTGAACTTCAGGGAAAGAAGCATGTTTGAAGCTAATGTGTTTGTGGGTACTTACAGGTCGCTTGAGGCATTGTCAGGTTGCCAAGTTAAATCTGAGCAATTTGGTGTGCCAGCACATGGTGTTATGCACTGCTGCTGCTGTATTTCCAAGGACACAGACACTGCCATCCACTGGTATGAGTCTATCACTTCTGTGGAATTCCAGCCTCATTAAAAAAATTGGAATTTAAAAGACAAAGACACAAGATCCATGAATGGAACAACAATCTAGTTTCCGTTTAGATGTAATAATAATAATAATAATAATAATCATAGTAGTCATCATTGTCATCTAAAAATCATACAAGAAATTGAGAAAAATCATGAGTTTTAGAAATAAATGGCTGGATAGTTACAAGACATGAGCAGATGTCATGGGATCATTCAATGAAACTACCGTGTGGGTTTTTCTGAAAAACTGACAGGTCTTGGAGAAAAAAACCTTTTGAAGAGAGTAACACCAGGTCTGCTAAGTGAGAGAGAAGATGGGGCTGTGCAATAGGCAGCACTGACAATAATTTTTGTATTTTTGTTTGTGCCAAGGAAAATTCATTTATTTAGCTTATTCTCTCCACTGACTTCACAGAAAAAGGAGAAAAAAAATCACTAGTAATTCCTACGGAAGATTTTTTCCATCAGGAAAGGTAATGATCAACTATGCAAGTGGAAGTATATGTGGTATCCATTAATACCCATCCCTTCTGAAAAAGAGAAATAGTCTAATGTGTTTAAAGGATGCCTTGCAATAAAGTTGTTAAAGCAAAGAGACAGAAAAATTATTCTCTTTTAAAACAGCTGGGCCACTGAGTCATTGTGTGGCCATGGGCAAGTCCTGGGACTTCTTTGCATCTCAATCTCTCCAGCAATTCAACTGGATGAAAGCAGAATGGATGGCAGCATGCTCCAATATTCAATATGCTGCAGATGTCGCTGCTGAAAGAAGCATTCCTGGCTAAATAAGCTCACAATGCAAACCCAAAGAAACCAGGGATAGCTGCGGGCACTAGCGAAAACAGCAGCATTTGTGTTGTCTCTTGAAGCTTTTGCACTGTTGTAGATCTTAATTGGTCACACAAGCCTATGGCCCAAAATGTAATGGATTGGATTAGATGAGATTGAAAATTGCTGCTAGCATGTATTTCAGGTAACCTTATAATAAATCCCATATATATATATATATATATATGTAAAACAATATGAAATTCTTATTTTTTTGCTTTACATATAGCCCCAGAATATTCTGATGTATACATAACCAAACCTAAAAACACACTGCTGTCTAGAATGGTCTTGAAGAGGCTAATCAAGAGATTAACCTATATTTAGAAATATTTATACATAAAACTTCATTAATTATTCCTATCACAGAATAATTCTGCAAGCTGGAATCATTAAAATGGCACACGTTACATACTTTAAAGTAAACTCCTCTTCATGGAAAAATATCCTTTCTATTAATAAATATTCAATGAACAAAACTGAGGTACACAGTAGACAAATATATAGATTAAAATCTGGTACAGCAATGTTGGCTTTAGACCCAGTTCAGCACATTTAATTGTATGTAGGTACTTAGATCCTAATGCAACAGAGCACTAATGCACATATTTAATTGCCACTATGAATAAACACCTAAATAGGAATGGGATTACACATTTTTAGCATTCTTACTAGTTCTTCGTGTTTAGCAAATGTTTAATGCTTAATGTTTTACTGAACTGGATCTAGCCTAAATTCATTAACAGAAAGATTTAAAATTTTTTCAAGAAGTTTCTCGTACCTTCCTGAGGTCAAAGCTTTTTACTGTAAATCCTGGAGATACTCTGGACTATGACTGAAGACCAAACTGTTCCATTATTTTTCTGATGATGCTTTTGAGGTCAGCCTGCATTGTAGCATGTGGAAGCACTGCCATCCATTCACCTTTCAGTCACTTACCAGAATGAATTAAGCATCCAGGGAATGTGTACTAACACCACAAACTTGAATCTTCTAGGAACTTCAGTGAGTGAATGGGCACTGGGGGAACAGGCTATGCACTTATCTCAGAAGGTTAGCTTTCAGCAGGCAGGGCAGGATAACTAGCATTGCTCTTGTGCTGTACATGTGCAGGTGGAAAAATGTAGTCAATGCTGGTGCAGAAACCAATAGAGCACACACATCATAGTTACTGTATACATTTCTGGTGAGCCTTTACCAAAAGGGATATAGAGGAATTAGAGAGGGTAGAGAGAAGGATGAAGGAGTTGATCAGAAGCAGAGAACCTCTTACATGTGAAGAAAGACCAAAGAAGTGAAGTTCCCCTACAGTGGTTGCAGAGGTGATACAGGCAATTTATGCTTGAGGGCAATATAACCACAGCTGGCATGGGGAAGGTGGTCAGGGAGCAAATTTTGTTTTCTTACCACAAGAGTCAAGAGGCACTCCATGAAACAAACAGGCAGCAGATTTGAAAACTAACACAGAGAAGAAGCTAGTTTCATACTGTTCATAATCACAGCTGTGCAACTCATTGCCATAAATGGCTCAAAGCAACTGAAAAGGGAATTAGAAAAGTTCCCAAGGGAGAGCCTATCGGTAGCCTATTAAACTAGATCACAAACACAGCCCCCGTCTTGGCAAGTCTTGCAGTAGCTGACTAGGGGAGACAGAAAAGGTGGGTGAGGACAAGGGTGATGCTGCACCAGCCTTTCTTTGCATACTCTTCCTAGATGTCAACTTCTGACCATTGTTTAAGATTAGTTCTTGAACTAGATAAGCCTTTGGTCTGATAGAGTATTTCAGCAAGTTTTGTTCTTATGCACCTCTCTGGTGAAAAGGAACCCCATCTTCACTGCCCCATTGAAGAACCTTGGGTAAGCTGCCCCAAGAAATGGAAAGATGTGGGGTAAATCCCAACAATCTCCTCTTCTTTAAAAAAGCTAGTCTTAAACAAAGCACTGGTTCCTCAGGCAACAATGTCTCCCCATAGGAAAAAAAACACTATTGTATGCTTTGTGGCTTCATTGTCTTGTTTTAAGATGGAGGAAAAAAGCAAACCATGCCAACTCATTGCCTGTTTGATGGAAAAACTGAGTTTATACAGATGAAGAACAACTAAATTAGCATGTTGTAGTCACTAACTATGGTGACTTGAATGAGAAAGCTGGTGTCACTGACAGAGGGTCCAAGTGTCAGTCTGTAGGGAAGACAACAGGTCTTCTGCATACCTTTTCACACACAATCAGGTCTCAGAAGGACATTATGATTTTAGATGCTTTCCACTTATTTTTCTCAGAAAAGTTACCATCTGCCAGTGGTTTTTTTCCTTGCCTCCAAAGCAGAGGATTTTTGTGTGTACTGAGGAGCACTTTTGCATCAGCAAGAGCAACCCAACTATTTGGGCTGGTGCAACTAAGAAATACCAGTAGGAAAGCATATTGTGAACTCAGGAGTTAAATTCATACCCAGGAAACAATGTACTAATTTTGGAGGGTAGAGATGTGGCTTCAAGTTTTAAGGCAGAATTGGGGCAGGTGGGGCACAGTGGTGGGGCAGGGGGGAATTACTTACTTGTGCATTGATTTATTTGCAAAGTGCTCAAAAATCTGATCTGAAGTCCCCATTCCAGTTTGGTTTCCTGCTTCAGTAGCTGCTTCATTACATTTTTGCCTCATTGAAGAGATGGGTATTTTGTGCTCTGATGACCTGCTAAAGGACAGGACACAAATCATCATGACTGAGTAGATTTTGCCTCTTCTTCCCATTGCTCAGCTCTTCCCCAAAAGAGTGTTGTGCATTAAATCTGAACACATTTTGCTGACTATTGCAGACTGCCTGGGTGGCTGAAGCAGGCTCATAACTGCAATTTTCAAGAACAAGCCTACAGGAAACCCTCCTTCCATCAAGAAAGGTGACTGCATACCCTGCATCTGATTCAAGCACATCACAGGTGATTTACTGGGCGGAGGATGAGACTACTTGAGGAACTCAGGACTCGCGAAACACCCAAACAAGTAGTGCTCATGCTTTTGACAGCACAGGCTTTCACAGGGACTGAGCAGGAGGGGAGTCAGCTTCCCTGGCATTTTGCCCCATGAAAGCCCAAACCAGGGCCTGAGAGAATTCTCTCATTTGTTCAAAGGCCTGGGACCAGGTCTGATGGATATGCCTAGAAGGGACCAGACATCTTGAATATCTAGTGCTGGTTAGAAACTTCTGTTCTTGTCTAAACCATGTTCACTGGCAGTGCAGAGTGACAGAGGTGTCTCCAGCATCTCCTGTTGTTACAGCAGATTACATGCTGTTGTCATGTGTCCTACCCTCAATGCTGGGGACACCCCAAGACCAACACATGTGTAGTCCTCTCTGTGCTGCCATGTAAAAAAGCCATTTAAATCCCCTGAATGAACAGTACAGAAACTCACTGCAAAGCTAGCAGTTGTTCTTTGGCAGTTATATTAACAGAGCTTGGCAACAGAAAATAAAAATGATAAAACATATTCTGATGAATTGCTCTGTCCCTATCTGTAAAGGCAACAACAAAACTTTTCCATGCTGTGGGGCTTGTGCTCCTCAGACTGACATTCCCAGATGATGCCACTTGCAATAGGGAAGAAGGGCCTTAACTTTGCTGGTGGGTCTGAAGAAAAAGCTGTGTTTCAGTCAGTGTTACGGCAAGCAGCCCATCTTGAGGAACACATGGTGAGGCTCTCAAGCTCATGACACTGTGTTTAACACCCTGCATTCTTTCCCAGCTTCACCCTTCACTTTATCAAGAGACATTTTCTGTCCAAATTATATTGCTAAAGGCATAATGGATGAGAGAATTCTGGAGTGCTCTTGGGCTGAAATAAAGTGCAAATGGATTAGAAACCAAGAAACAAATGGGAAAGAGGAACCTCCGTCTTCCATTTCAAATCGGTGCACACCAGCAGTGCCATGAAAAACCAGCAATTTAAGGGTCAGCAGAAGAGAAAGAGGAAAGCCTTCCTACCCACAGATCTGAGGGTGATGTGGAATCAGAGCTTATAAGTATTCCTCTATAGACACACATTATGAAGCAGAAAGGCACTGCAGGGCTGAAGGGCTGGTGTGATCATGGGGCTCTGAAAGAGTTTGTTGTGAGCTAGCAAGTGGAAATGGGGAGGGAGCATGCATCAGCTCCTGGATCTAAATCTGTTTTCAGGTGATGGAGGATCTGCCTAAGTCAGGTACAAGATGCACAGCTCCCAGGAGAAGCAAACAGAGAGCAAAACTTGCTGGAAGGCAGGATTTTGAAGCAGTCAGGCTGCAATTTTATCAGTGTATTCTGCTCAACTGGCCAAGCCCACCTCCATCATAGCCCTGGATGGCAACATTTATAAGCATAGCATGGGAAGGGGAAGATCATTGAACTGGCTGTTGTGCTGCATAGTGGTGTTGGTACTGGAGGTGCCAGGGTGGCAGCGGGGCTTCTCCCTGAGGGACATGCATATGTCCCTGTTGGCACTGGCACACCTCTTCCTCTGTGGCTGCAGTCACATCCCTGCCCTGCTGATTTGCCATGAGGCCATGGGCAAACCCCATGTCTTTTCTGGTCCCCCAAGAGCTTATCAGCTGAGATAAGCATGCCCACTGCCACCCGCCACACTATACTGTGACTTAGTGGGTCACAATAAAGGTCTCCAGGCTGACAGCCCTATGTGCTGTCATTAGGCTTTGGCTCTCAAAGGCAAGAGATATAAGTTCCAGAAGAGAAGGTAGCTGCCTTCTGCAGGACTGCTTTCATGGGTGAGGGTAGCAGTCAATGGACCCTGGCTTCGCATGAAGTGCAGAGATCCCCTCCAGCCCAACAGAGACACTTGTACAGTTGCAATATTTCTCACCAAAGACAGGGAAGCCTTAAAGTTGGCAAATATTTTTTCCTCTTCAAACCATTCACTTAACAACAGCTTCACCCGCCCACACCTGGTAGAAGGAACACACAAAGGGAATACACATCTTCCTGTTATTTGTCCTGCATGTAAATCCCACACCCTTGTATGGCATTTTGTCTGTCTGATAGACTGGCAGAGCTTTCAGATAGGATCAACATATACCCTATACCCTGTGGTACCTAATTTTCTCACTCTCTGTGTGATGCTATGATGAACATGGGTGCATCCCAGCCTTACTTTGAACTCTTCATTCTCCTGTAGAGCTACAAGTGATGTCAGGATCCACATAGACACGAGAAATGCGAGTGGGGACTTTTCCTTGTTTAGATTTCATAAGGTCCAAGAAAANAAGAAATGTGAGTGGGGACTTCCCCATGGGACCACATCACCAAACTTTTCCTTGTATAGATTTCATAAGGTCCAAGAAAAGCATAAACAGTAAAGCCATGTGAGAAATGCTCAGATCAAACCCATCTTTTTTTGCCCCTAAAAGGAGATGAGAGGCAGGCAGTGGTTCCTCCAAATTTCTTTCCTCCCATGCATATAGACACCTTGATGCTAGGAACTGTTCAGTGGCTGCACCTGATCTGACTCTATATGGTTTCTCTTCACTGTCTGTATCATTCCCTCCCAAATCATGGCCAGAAGTGCTGGAATTGCCTTTGCCAACAAATGGGCTTTTGGGCAAAGCATACTTTGAGCGAGAAGGATAATTTTTAACCATCTGTTCCTCTGTCCCTAAGACTGGGAACAGTGGCATTCCTGTCAGTCCATTACTGGTGTATCTTTCCCTGGCCCAACTGCCCAGCATCCAGGTCCCTGTCCTTGTCCTTGCTTGATTGCTTCAAGCCCACTTCCCTCAAGGATGATATATGTTCTTCTTTGCATTTCTGTTAATGTTCACACGACAATGGACACTCCGCATCCAAAATGCCTTTAAGAAGTGCCAAATGGCCTACTGAAGTCTGACCAGCCCTCCTCACTAGTGTCTTGCCCTGATAACCTGAGAAGCTTTAATTCTGGCTGGTGTTAGCTGGCATCTGTGGCCCCGTTTTTCGTCTTAGCATGGTAGCAACCAGAGGGGCTGCTCTTGTACTATCAGAGTGTGCTACCCAGGTTCTAAAAACCATTTGGGGGTGGATCTCTGTCACCCCCATTTTCTCCATCCACTAAAATCACTAGCTGGATTTCATGAAAAACTCTTGCCTGATGTTTTTGTGCCTGTCTGACACCTGGTAGTGGTATTCAAAGGTGGGAGGATGCCTAAGCTGAAAGTAAGGGGGCCACAGCCATGCAGGTGATGGGCAGACCCAGCAGGGATGCCCAAGCAGAAGCTGCTCCACATGGCTGTGCCTCATCCAGACTTTATGTGTCTCTCCTTTTAGTGAGTTCCACATTCCAGTCTAGCTGGGCTGCTGTTGGCCCGCACACTTTGCTGTGTTTAATTTTTTCCTCTTGCCAGCTTAGGCAAAACACTTGAACATTTTGTCTTTAAGTATTTATTTCCTCATAAGCAGCTCTCCTGGTACCCAGTCAGATTCCCAAAATGATCCAGTTAGGATTTAAGTAAACTGCCTTCAGGTGTTGCCCAGCTGCTTCATTGTGAAGAAGCCTTGAACTCTGCACGGGGCTCTTAAACCCAAGGAGGGACAGTACAAAACTTACTTTATTGCTGGACTCATGCTCTGTCCCTGCTCTGGGGGTGGAACAGGACTGCCAACCCCTCCTCTTCTGACTGCCTGCTGCTGCTGCCTCTTTCCACTCACACTCTGAGATCATCTCTAGCAATACTGTTTCTAAGATATTTTGTCATCTCCCCCCACCACAGACAATGGAAGAGGAAAATGAAGCAATTCACAGAGAAACCACCCTAAGCAGAGGAAGGGGGCACAGGCACAGGGGACCAAAACAGAAACCTGGGAAGTCCTGTTCCCATTCAAACCAAGAGGCCTGAAAAGGGTGGGGGGTTCATTCCTTGACCAAAGGCCAGACTTGACGTAGCTGACACTGGACAGTGTAGCCCCAGGTCTGTTTTGTCTGTAATGCACTCAGGGGGTACAGCTGTAGTGGTGATGGAGACTGGTACCTACCTGGTCTTTGGCAGAGTGGTGCTGACACTGGCTTAGGCTCTGTGCAGCTGTACCAGCCTGACCTCTTCTTTGGCTTCAGCTCACATAACCTAGCACCATTCTACCAGGACTGGCAGTGCAAATTAAATCCAGGTTAAAGGAGAGCTGTAATATACTGCAAACCTACATTCAACTACAGCTGAGCTGTAAACCTGTTCCTGCTGACGTTCATGGTAGGAAGTTGGGCCAAGGGAATAGTTTTGAGAGGTCAATCTCCAAAGCCAGTGTTTAAAAGGAACTTTTCTACATCAAATTTTACACACGCCTGTTTGTGTGTGCCTGCTAATGAAACAACACAAATCCATTGCATTTCTACTTCAAGACAATTGATGTATGTTTTCTGTGCCTGTGCACATACACACGTGCAGTCAGACACACAGACTAGGTGAAAGGTACTAGATTAAGCTGACTGCAGGAAATGTAAGAAGCAGATTCGACAGTGAGCCCAAATATGGACCCAAATGTTCCTTCTTCTGCTACTAATTGATCTAATGGATTTCATATTTGCAACCAGGCAGTGGTTTGTATTGTAAGTTTCTTTTTGTTTGCTGCTTTAGAAAAAATAAGAACTAATAGAATATAACACATACCATATTTGCAGATGTAATTGCCATGAAATGCCCCCCCCCCG
>VYXB01010567.1:2830507-2854807 GCA_013397135.1 Pachyramphus minor
AATTGCCAGTAGTGGATTACTAATAGTTTGGAGCAGATGCACTGTAATTTATGATGGCAAACTATGGAGAAGAAATCCTCAGTCACTATGCACACTAATACAAGGAAATATATGCATATTAATCTATTTTAACAGCAACGGGATATTCTAGATCCTCAAGTGCACTGTGATGTCAGAAGGGAAAGAACAATTTACTTTTTTTCAGGTGTGGGAAAACTGAGACAACAGATCAGTGTCTGAGGTGGGTGTAGATCTGCCGTGTCACCGTCACATGTAGCTCCTGTGGTGTCTGCTCCCTCTTTGGAGGCGCATCCTTGCCTTCCTTGGTTATGCTGCACTTCATTTCTGTCCATCCACACCCTCCGCCCTGCAACTGCTCTCCCTGGTACTCCTTGTTTTCTCTTCTCCCTTCGTCCCACTCAACTTTCAGTGACTCTTCAATCCTTTCCACTTGAGAGTGAAATTTGATTGAATCCCTCTCTTTTTTTTTTTTTTGAGACTGCCAGGCACAGTGGGGAAGCTAATGACATATCTGTCTGTGCCACAGTAATTCTGGCCACTTCAATAAAAAATAAAAGGAAAAAGAAAAAAAGAATTGTATGCTCTACAGCTCTCAAACTGTCACCTTTCAGGAGTGCTAAATAGTCTTAATAAGTAAATAAAATGCAGGCTATTTATCAGGGATCAGAATGACACCTTTGCAGCTGTTCCTGTCTCTTGAGGAAAAATATAAAAATAGGAAGGTACAGTGTTTTTAATTAAAAAAACCACTTAATTTGGAACCACTCTGGTCTGCTGAGAAAGCATAACTTCAAAATACATTTTCTTTCCTGGATAGAAGAAAATTTCAGAAGGACCCTCCCTGGTTTATTGGATGGGTGTGTATTGGGACAGGTTTAAAAACATTTTAGTGTAGCTGATGGACCATGACCTTTTAGTATCAGTTAAACCCAGATTTAATTTTTTAAGAGGTATGCTATTGAAAGGCACTGGCAGCCAAGTTAGACAAGTCTGCCATAGTATTTTCACAGAATCATTCCAAGGTACTCTGTTGTTCATGCCAAGCAATAAAACCTTTCTTTTTGTGTGCATTTCTCGACACTGCTGTGCTCTCAGCACAGGCAAATTATCTCCAAAAAGTGCTATTTCACAGAGAAAACTATATTTTAAAGAAGACAGTTTCACTTTTGTACATTAAGATAATGAAACAAAAAAGAGGATGGATTTACATGTGTTGTACATATAAGATGGGAGGAGAGGCGTGTACTCGAATATTGTTTTAATTATTTTTCACTTGTAGTCCTCCATATGTTCGCACTGCAGTTAGTGAACAATAGAAGAGCTCTCCTGTGGTTAATTTTATACCTGTGAAGTCCCCTGGATACACACTAAGATTGCGTGGCCAAGTGCATAAAGTATTCTGCTTATCTGGCCAGTGAATTCATATGCTCCAGGGGATTGGAGAAGATGGGGAGAATATGAGGAATTCTATTATTTGCAGTCTTTAGCAGATTTTCATTACTCTTACCCTTTCTATCTCCAACACCTGAGGAAAGAAATCCCCACAGCTTCAGCTTTTCAGCGCAAACATGGAAAGAATTCCCTGCAGTGTCTGCTCCATGCAGGCAATAGAGGAGGATTCCAGGGCTCCCTCTGCGGATTTTCCCCACGCTCCATACCCCTGTGCAGGATCAGGTGAGTGTGTGTGAGTGATGCCCCAACAGAGTCTGTTCCCAGCACAGCCTGGCACACTGCAGTAAGGAAAGCCACACCACAGGGACACGTCTCATTTTTGTTCAGCCCTGCCCCATCCCTTTCACACTGCTTCTAATGATCTGCCATTTATCATCATGGTTTCAAAATCCATGGAGACACGAGCATTTTTGCCCTACCAGAGTACTGGGTTTTTTGGAAGAGCCTTGCAAGAGGCTTCAGAGTGACCTTGTGCCTGTGTTTTGGCTGCCCCTTGGCAGGCAGGACAGCAAGGCTGCCTGGCACCTGCTTCCCACCCATGAGAACTGCTGTTCTGGCTGTCCCTCACCTTCTACAACAGGCTCATATCTCTGCTGCAGTCAGTCACTGCACATTACCATAATAGAAATAATTAGTGCTTCACAATCACGCAGATTTAATAAGCCTGGGAGTCTGACACTAATATATCAATAGCATAGTTTACAGTACATCATTGGTATTCTTTGGGAGCCACGACCTATAGTCTGATATAAAGGATCTTCAACATTCCTTTGCAAATAAAAGTAAATGTTAATTAAAGCACATTTCTTCAAAAGGCCTTTTTTAAAATGACCTACAATTCCAATATTTGTTTTATGGCACATGCAGATAGGAGGGCTCACAGGAAACACTGTATGAATGTAGCAAGGAAAAAGGGAAAAACCTGTAAGTAGAATTAATTCTCTTCTACACCACATTAGAATACAGGCTGTGGTGATGGGCTACAAGAAAGCTGAAATGAGGAAGGTACCTATTACAGATGGCTGAAACATTATGCTTTTAAATGCAGAAAAGGTTTGTATCGATTTTTCTTTATGTGAAAGGGATGGCTAACACACACAAAAATGAAATGTAGTGTAACATTTGCACTGTTTTCAAAATAGAGGCCTGGAGGTATTTTATTTTCCTTTCATAATTTTTTTGCTGTTAAAGAAAACTCTTATATAGTTTATTTGAGGCTATATCTTTCTACACAGTCCTTTGCAGTATATTTTCAGTTACATTCACAATGCACTTCAGAAGATGAGATCACATTGAAAATCCAATGCCTTTTGCAGACACAAAAAAGGTTGCTCTTTTTGCACTAAACAATTTTTTTTTCCAGTTCTTCCAGTTACAAGGCCTACTAAAGCTCAGCTAAAATATATGATCTCAGTGTAATATCCCAAGACATTCCAATCATCAACAAATGCTCTTGCTTTTATTAAAACCAAAACAAAAACCAAACCCACAGAGTCCCCGGGGAGTCAGACTCTGCTATTGTTCTTCCATCTCTGGTGCAAGTCGGGAGATACCAGACAATACAGATTACTGAGTCACCACTCACTAAGCTGTATTTGCTTAAACAACAGCTCTCCCAGCTGACCTTTCCAAGTTAACAGAAAGAATATTAAGACAAAAGAAAAAGTGCTCAGTGTTCAAAAACCCAAGTGCATTTATGTAGGTAGGTATGCTGTGGAGCTGGGAAAGAAGGGAATCGGATGGACATTTCAGTGGGTAACATCTTGAGTTGGAGCTGAGTTGGATAGGTTTGTTCTGTGACAAAGTGAGGATAGAGAAGGATGGCTCATGGCTACAGGGTGTAAGCAGAAAAGGGGGTGTCAGACCGTGGAGGCACTAGATAAAGGAAATATCTATATTGTAGCATACAGGATACTTAATTCTAAAATAAGGATAAGCAGGGGTTCACCAGTTAACAGGCACACTGGACTTGGAAATTGATTCAGGACAAGGGGTTCAGCAGCAGTCTGCTTCTTTCAGCACTTTTTCTTTAAATATTCTACAATTCATCAAACAGAAGATAGGTTACGCTTTATAATATAAGTCTCCTGAGGGGATGCTGCTAAAAGGCTGTCAGCAGAAAGAAAAAAAAAGTGTTCAAAGTGTGCATGTAGGGTAAGGGACTCCACATTTCAACTCATCTGCAGCTGGAGATGAGATGCATTTGCATTTGTTCCCCTGGCTGAGAACTAATATTCATTACAAAAGCTATTTCAAAATAGTTCTACCTTAAAATTTTTATTCACATATAACCCATGTAAAATTAAAGTTTTTATATATATATTATACATACATATATAAATATATATAAAAATTTAAAAATTCTATACAGTTACACTTCAAACAATCTTGTCTCCCTCCAGTAGGATCTGCAGAGAAAATACTTTCAGTTTCATTTGTGTTTGTGTCAGACCTTCAAATAAAGGCCAGAATTCACTTAATTACTGTAGTGCTCATGGGCTTTCTGCTCAGAAACCCTTTTGCACAAAGCATTGTGTATAGAAGCAAAAAATAAAGTGACCCCTGGCCCAGAAAGCTTACTTGTCATGGTTTCAGCATCCATCTACTCCATAAATGCGTGGCTTTTGTTAATGATCACTGTCATTTTCCTGACATTTAACTGAATAGACTGTCTTTGGAGAAATTAAGACAGACAGGAGAAACATCTCTGTAATCTAAAGTACTGAAGATAATGTTTCTGCATTTTTCAAAGAGTTAGGATTCACTGGATGCTGTTCTTAGATCCCTGCGACAGAAGAGAAGTTGGGGTTTTTGGATTTGTCAGTGCTTCAAGTATTGTCACTCCTCTTGGTCTTTCTTTCTGCCTTCACAGAAGTCAGCAGAAGAGTATTTGGGTAGGCACATCAGCCACTCTGCTGTTCAGAGTCCAAGGTCCTTGTGCAAGCTCCCATGCCGAATTAGCAACTGGAGTGGGTTACTCACATAGTTGGGATGAGGTCAGTAACCCCCCAGAGGAGGGAAGAGCTAAATTTGCAAAGCTTTTCTGAGTGTCCACAATACTGATTTCCAACATTTGTACCTTGCAATCATTTGATGAGTTATTATATGCTTTTTTTATTATTTGCATGATCTTTCAACTGTGTTTCCATATGGTCATCTTTCCTACCTTAAAAAGTCATAAATAGAAGTTAAACTCTCAGATACTGTTTGCAGAACTGGGCCATAGGCTCAAGTGTAATAAAATCAAAGCCAAGCAAAAGTTTGACTAGATTTCTTCCAGACTAAGCTAGACCAGGTTTTGCCCACAGTGTCTGAGAAAAGGCTTTCTTAAAACAAATGCATATTTAAAATGAAATTGAGAAAAGCCACAAAAATATGAAAGACTTCAATAGCTGGGGTGTGGTGGGCTTTTTTCACCTTTCACAAATATTATGTCTTTGTTATCTTGTCATAGGAAAGGTATCTTCTACTATTTTTACATCTTACATTTGTAAGAGAGAAAAAGAAATTACATTCAAACCCAAGTTCTCCATGGAAAAACATCTAACTGGATTTTAACAGATATTTGCTCTCATTTATCTCTGCTACCAATGCACACTGAAGGCATGGCTCTATAGAACTACACCCTTAAAAAAAAAATGGACAAAATGTGCTCAGCTAGCACCTCCACAAGATCACACAGCAGAAAAATAATCCTCAGTTATAATCCAAATACATGCAATGATGGAAAGAATGTTTTATGGAAAACTATCCTACTGGAATTTAAGAGTTCTGCAATGTGTGGAAAACAAATATGCTTTAATAGGTTGCTGCTTTCAATGACTGAATTTATTTCCAAGAAGGTCAAAACCATAAAGTAGAAATCTAACTCTTCTTTCAGAGCAGTGGTAAAAGGGGAATAGAAAATAGTGACACTGAAATGTTATCTTTGACCTCCTAGAGAAAGTGGCAGAATGTTGTTGTTTTGCAGCATCTGTTTTGGTTATGGGTTTTTTAATGTTTCTTAAAGAAAAAAAATCTGTACTTTTCTCACTTTTCTCAGTTTGGAGTCAATGAATTATCTGCAAATACATTTAAACAAAACCAATTATGTCAGTAATGCATTACCATTAATTTCTCAGTGTTTTCATTCTTCTCTAACAATTAGGAGGAAAATGTGCCTACCTACTTCATTTTCATGTCCCAAGCACCTGACTGCTTTGTGATATGCATTAAAATAGGCATATAGGCATAGCAGTATGAAAGTCAGGAATGTAAAATATGATTCTATTCTCTGCCCCCACCCTCCTCAGTGTCAACTTAAACAGCTTTTCTTTTTCTTTCTAAAATTTCCTGCCTGTGTAAGGGAAAGGATTTACCTTGCAGATCAGAAGACTAACCCAATCCCTTTCAGCACATTTGTTGCCAAATCTGAGTGAAGATTGATGCTCTGGACAATAAGAACCAAAGCAGGATGTAATACAAAAACTTCTCTCAAAATCCAGCTTACTTAGACCCATTGCTTGCAGACTCCTTAACAATCTCCATGGTAATGCAGACCTCAGAAAGCAAAGTGATGCTTACTGAAACAGGCCTCCCTTTCTCATCTGCTTTTCAGCCAAGCAGACAGGCCTGCTCTAGATGATGTTATTCCAGGTCCTTTCACCAAACCTCAGATGGTCTTCAGAGTCAAAACCACAGGGAACAACTCAAGATAACGCCCTGGATTCCTGCAGGCACTCAGGGTTTGTCTGTATGCAGTTTAAAAAGTATGACATCAGCAGGCATTAATTGGGGCAAGAAGAGCATACATCAAACAAGCCCTGTATGCAGTAACCCAAGCTTTAACTCCTTTGGCTTGAACTAACTAGAAGCATGGACAGCCTTCTGCATACTGAAAGGCACTAGCCAGCAAATATTGGACATCTTATTCTGTGTAAGTCCATACACCACCTAAGCTCAGCAGTTCATGGCATTCAACAAGAAAGACACACACCACACCCTATTTGCAGCACAGTTTTCCATCTCTGGCTAGCAACCTCTGCTCCCCAAAAGATTCTGCAGAATTTCATATCTGGTCAGGTCTCTTCCTTTCCCCAGATCTTTTTGGGACTCAGTATACTTTCACTACCACGTCATTCTGGTCTTCCCAAAGCTAGACCACCAGTTTGTTTCAGTAAATTTCACCTGCCCAAATACTTTGGGATATAACCACCTCCCACATTTACAAATCCTCTTGTTTGGGCTGGTTTGTTACTCTCTGCCATGTAATTGGAAATTTTCCTATGTCCAACTAGGTACCCAGTGATATTTTTAAATGTCTTCTGGCCTACAATATTGTTATATTGTCTTCTGAAACCTGACACACAGACATCTACAGAAAGATGTCCTTCTGTACAGCCTGTGGTTGCTTCACACAGTTTTGGGAGTTTTCCAAGCCTCTGCCTGCCTGCTGATGGCTCTGGAATTCTCTTCCTATATGGGTGTGCTGGTTTTGGCTGGGTCAGAGTTTATTTTCTTCACAGTGGCTAGTAGGGGTCATGTTTCGGATTTGTGCTGGAAACAGGCCTGATAACTCAGGCACATTTTCCCTCTGGCTAAGCTGTCTTTGCACGGCCAAGGACTTTTCTCTTTCTCACTCTACTCCATCAGTGAGAGGGCTGGGGGTGCACAAGGAGTTGAGGGGGGACAGAGCCAGGACTGCTGACCCCAACTACTACAGGGATATCCCACACTATGTGGCATCATGCTCAGCATATAGAACTAGAGGAAGAAGGAAGGAAGGAAAGCATGTTCAGAGATACAGCCCCCTGTTAAAGACTTACAGATAATGCTAAAAGTAACTAAAACAAAAATAGCATCTCACTGAACAAACAACCCCAACTCAAATAGGTAATTTTTAAAAGGAAAGACTTAGCTTAAAAGGATAAAGCTCAGCTAAAAGTGAGACTTCAAATTTTCAGTGAGAGCACCAATCAAAATCTCAGAACTGCGTCATTCTGTCAGGATATTTCGTATTTGTTTCAGTCAGGGAAGTTTTCAGTTTCTCAGAAAAACTTTTGGCTCTCGGTAGGTGGTGCTATAAGCCTTCAAGCCACCCGTGAGTAAAAGCCCTGCTCCCACTGCTGAAGTGAATTTCATGGAGTAGTATGATCAGTGTCACCTCACCACTTGAGGGAGAAGACTGGAGGGGTAATAAAAAACCAAAAAATCTATGCTGAAGTTGTAAGTTAAATATTTACATAACCCTGTAGTTGAGGTGGCATTTGAAGTCGGCAGTTCTCATTGCATTTCATGTGCAGGTATCATCTCACCATACACTGACAAAAGAAAATGGTGATTGTACAAGAGAACTACAAAATTATCACGTCCACATCTATAAAAAACACAGATAAAGAAGGGCCTATTCTACAGCCTATTCTAAAATCCTATGAGCACTTCCATCAAATGATCTGAATAAACACTTGACGAAAATAGGAAGTATTGATATTGTTCTAGGGGATGAGTTCTGGATATAAAAGCTGAACACATCTGCAAGATGGGTTGTTTACATCCATGCTGTGAAACCCGTAAAAATTTGGATCAGAGCCCAAAGGGCACACCAAGAAGCCCCAGGTGCCTTGAGCAGCCTAGCCCTGTCCCTCTTGGCCACCTGCTCAAGACTTGCCTGCCATCATCCCTGCAGGGCTATGCTGTGGGCTGGCTGTGCCAGCCTCATCCCCTGAACCCCCCTTTCTGGGCAGGGATATCAGGGCATCCTGCTCACAGTCATGTTTCCAGTCTTGCTCAGCTCTGGCTCCTGCATAAAACTCAAACCCACATTGCTGTGATGGCTCTGCTGCTGCCAACCGGTCACGTTGTCTCCTCTGGCCTGGGCAGTGTCCCTGACAGCCATTTTTAAATGTCTTCTGGCCTACAATATTGTTATATCCTCCAAGAGAACCTAGTAGCTAGTAGGGTGTGGCGCTGCTGCTTGGCCCCAGCTTGCTCTCCCTCACATTAAGCTCTCCCTGACATGAAATGCAGTGAACAACTGCATTAATTTGTGAGCCACGAGCATGCAGTGACTCACCTCACCTGGATGTGAACTCTGTTTCAAATGAACAGTTTGCCTCCCAGCCCCACTTTATTCCTTGTATAAAGACTAACACAGAAACTGATCCCACTGTATGAATAAGGCCTCATCTACTAAGAATCCATCAGGCCAGTTGAAAGGACTTAAAAATTTTACTGAACCCCTATGCCTTTGTGGAAATCTCTGTTTTAGAGAGCTCACACACAGCTGTAAATGAGAAGTCAAGTCCAGAAGAGTTAGCTTTGGTTTACTGAATCAGTTAATGCAGTCTAAATCTGGAAATCACCTCACCTCAATCAGAAGATACCTCAAAACCCTGGGTTTTTAAAGGAGATCAGAAGAATCTTTTCAGATAAAACTGTACTTGAACTGTAGATCTATGGTAACAAGAAATACTCAAGACACACATATGTAGTCAAGGAGCTATATGTGATAGATTTATTTGTAAAATACTTTATTCCTAACAGCAAAATACTGTAATTTTATATTATAAAAGTTAGCAAAAATTGATACATTTGAAACAGAAATAAGAAAACTATTTCTACTTTGATTCAGTTATTCAATTCTTTCTTCAATATGGAAGCAATAGGTATGTGCCACACTTTACAGATTTCAGTGTCAGACAGATCATTCAATAAATATACCATTCTAGTGAAAAAAAGTCATAAAACTACTGAAAAAATATAAGAATTTTTTTGCTTTTTCTAACGTTTTGAACTAGTAATATCTACATACACCAAAATTCTTGGCATATACTGACTGTATAGATCAGTAACAGAAAAATTTGTTAGTAACACACCATAACAATCAAATTTGCAGTACTTTTCTAGTAAAAAAAGAAAATCAAAAATTCAGTCTACTTCTTGATTCATACAGAAGACTTCTGCACAGAGGTGGCAGGGGGAACTTAAATTACTAATTTCATATCTGATAAGGCCATTGTATATTCTAATTTGCAATTAAAAAGCCAGTCCTATACTATATATAATAAATACTGCCTGTTCGTTATGAACAGAAGTGAGAATAAATAAACTTTACTGTTTTATCCTATTGCTAACAAATAAACTACAAAATCTCTGCCTTGGAGAGGACAGTTCTGCTATGTACATAGGCATAATTTTGGAAGCCACCGTTGCCTCTAATTTCAGAGGTAAAATCGGTTCTCTGTGCCAGTCTTCTGAGAAGCTTCTTCCTGTGAAAAAGCTGGACCTCTGAGACTGTGCTCAGACATGATGCAAGTGGCAAGGCAAACTCACATGCCAGTCTGCCAGTACATGGACACTGGGAGGACACTGCCCAATGCTGTAAAAACACGGAACAGAAACCATATGCTGGAGTTCATGATCCTGAAGAAGTATTATCTTTCAATTTCATTAAGAAAAACCAGAACCAACCATTGAACTGTTTGTTCTGGGTGCTTTTTTTTCCCTTTTGTAGAGCTAAATCAGAGCAAAGCACTACTCCAACTGTACTTACATGGTTGTCTGCCTCTTATCCTACGAAGAAGTCTGCTAGAGGAGGCAAATAGGATCATTAAGGTTGGAAAACACCTCCAAGTTACCTAAATGCAATTAAAAATATTTTTCCTTTCCAATATTTTTGCTTAAAATATCCAATTGTCAAAGCAAATTTCATTCCTCACATACATAATTAGATAACTTAGCTGGCTATGATTCATCCTCCAAGGAGGACCATTCTTTCCTCTCTTCTTTTCCATCTGCTTCTGCTGATCTAATGCACAGTGCATCTTTTCTAATCAGATTAATCTTTCAGATTCAATGAATCATGAGAAGATGCTTTTAAGATAGACCGCATTGCAAACGCTACAGGGAACAGTGAAAGTAATTTCTGAGGAGCTGCTACTTGTAGAAGGAGTTAGGGTTCCCAAGTCTTCCGCTAACTTTGGTCTCATGAAGTCATACTACTAACTACTGCTGACAATCCGGTTTAATGGGACAACTTGATTTTACTGGCTTCTACACAGAATTTACAAAAAACTGATGAATTAAGATTTGAGACAGATGTAGAGGGCTTCAATCCGTGACATGAGAGCGCCACTTTCCATTGGCTTTACTGAAGTGGGATTCCTTGGAGGACTCTGCACTTGATGACGGCACTGCCAGGGCTCTCTGGCGGATTCCAACCGTAGCCTTTTTCAGCTCATGTCTGAGACTGCGGATTGTGCTGTTTATGGCAGCCACACATGCCTTCCAATCAAATCCACTTTCATTTAGATCAAAGGATGGAAAATTCTCTTGAAGGAAGTCTAAGAATAAACAAGTATGCAATAGCGAGTTATCAATTATTTATGCAAGCTATATACTCTCTTTGGATGTAATTAAGCCAAAACAAGTGTGTGCTACCAAAACAGCATAGCTGCATTTTATTAACCCTTAATGCTGTAGCCTGAGAGGCAGTCGTGCCACACCTGTGGAGCTCTTAGCATGCACTGTCTGGATCTTAAAAACCCTTTTAACCTCCCTAGATTCCAGACATGGGGGAGGAGCAGTTCCAAAATTTGTTAGGAAATTTATGTTGCAAAAAAGTGTGATGAATCATAGAATAAATCAGAAGGGACCCATGTGGCTCAGAGTGCAACTCCCTGCTTCTTGCAAAACTACCTAAAACTAAATCATATCCCCACGGTATCCTAATACCATGTTAAGAGTGTCTTCTAGACAAAGGTTACTAGTCAAATATGCAACCTTACTAACTCAGTGAGCACCATCCCACAGTAATGCTGTGGAAGAAGCTCTTCTTGCTGTCCTGAACATTCCTTGCAAATCTCAACTTCAGGTGAGCTTTGGCTTTCTCAACACTATTCCACACTCCCGGGCAAGGTTTCAGCTCAGATAGCGTTAATTTTCTTCCTAGTAGCTAGTACGGTGCTGTGTTTTGGATTTAGGATGAGAATAGTGTTGATTAACACACTGATGTTTTAGTTGTTGATAAGCCTTTTCAACCTCTCACATCACCCCACCAGCAAGCAGAGGGGCACAGGAAGCTGGGAGGATGCACAGCCAGGACAGCTGACCCCAACTGCCAAAGGGATATTCCATACCATTATGGCCTCATGCTCAGCATATAAACTAGGGGTAAAGTTGGCTTGGGGTCCTTGCTTGGGAAATGGCTGGGAATCAGTCAGTGGGTGGTGAGCAACTACATTGTGCATCACTTGTTTTGCACTATCTAATTCTTTTATCATCATCATTATTTTTATTTTCCCTTACATTTCTCTCCTATTAAACTGTCTTTATTTCAACCCACAAATTTTGCCTTTTTTTTCTTTTCTTCCCCAATTCTCTCTCCCATCCCAGTGGGGTGGGAAGGGGGAACAGGATAGGAGGGAAGAAGGTGGGCAAGCAGCTGTGTGGTGTTCAGTTACCTGATGGGTTAAACCACAACTGTTACTAAGTCTCACTTCATAAGCTCTCCTTGTTTCTAATCTCTATAAACAATGTTTTGCTCCAGAGCTCAGTTATAAATTCCCTCCTTAGCCAAACTCATCTCCACATAGCTCTACCAGTTCTCCTGTCAGAAGGGACTCTCTCGTGCTTGCAGAATGATGTCCTAAAGGACCTATCAACTTGCATGAGCTTCTCTTCTATTTAGAGCTGTCTCTCACAAGCTTCCAACTGAGAGTTTCTCAAGGAAGTCAGTCTGCTCTCCTAACCTACTCAGACCTTTTACTCTACTCAGGATCTTGAGGTCCAGGATTTCATAGTCTCTCCAGGCAATACTGCCACCAATTATCGCACATCAAACCTTTTTGTGAAAGGCACCATAACCTGCTGTGCATGACACCTCTGCTCGATCTACCTAATCCCTATATTAAGAAATTATCCCAGATGTCCTCCACTGCTTCCATCTCCCACTGCATTGCCCTCTTAAGCAGATGTCATGGAAACAGAGTTTTTTCATATGAACCAGGTCTGTCATCTGGAGAATTTCTTGAACTACTAAAATATAACTCCATCTACATCCTCTCAATCTGTTTCACTGCTGGCACTAATACCTGTCAGAATGGTTTCACAGACTAATTTCTCAAGTTTCATGCTTTGTTCATAGGATATAAAGTTAATCACTCTTGTTAATTTCCACACATTACGATTTGAACAGAGATTTTCTTACCTCTGAGAGCATTAATTTTATTGGAATCCAGGGGGCTCATGCCACGATCAAGACTACCATATACATTGCTTTTTACCAGCACATCTTCAGTGAACATATGGCGAACTAGGTAGCGAGCTGACAGCTCTGGACGCGTCTTCCCCTTGGCTACATAAATGACTGAGAAAGGCAACTGCACGTTGCGCCACGGGCTCCCAAGAGGTTCTAGAAAAAATGACATGGAGAGAAGAGAGATATTTTACTCATCCAACACTGACCATCCTTCAAAGTGGCTGTGTTACACCAAAACTGACCCTGAAGCACTCTACTTGCCTGGGAAGACCAGAGCAGAACCATAACACTACAGCTAATGCTAAAATGAGACATACTGCAGACAAAGGTCCAGGCAGCCAGAAAGCCCTGACTGCTTTACAACCATGTAACAGTACTTCTGATATGTCTTCAGCAATGCTAGCAATGTAACCTGCATTATTAATGATTGTTTTCTAACTTGTTTTCATCTCATGTGAAAAGATTATGCTATTCCAATTACATAAGTAAAAAAAAGTTCTGCTATTTCAGTGGTGCTTAGATCCTGTAAATGGAAACAGAAAGAGAGTGAATAACTACTTCAATCTGACTTCACTACAAACATTAAAAAAAAAATCAGATCTGTGGACTCAGACTAACAAATGTGGGTGCAGAACCGATACAGACCCAAAGTGATTCTAAGCAAATAAACTATTTCCAAGGGCAACTAATCTTGGCTCATTTTCCTTGAGACTTTCTAAGCATCACATGCTGTACATTGATTTTTTCGCAATGAACTTGTATATTGTAAAAGTATATTTTACTTTCATTAAAAATATAAAGATAGTTTTAGGATTTTATTGTCCTAAAGAGTCAGTTTTACAGAAAGGTGTGTTTCTCCTCTGAAATTGCAATACCATTCCATAGATGTTCTGAGCTAGCTTACTCCTTTAAAGTACAGGTACAATATCTACCAAATAAAAGAAAAAAGCTAGGACAACTGAACAGAGTATCTTAAGATGAACTATCCAATCTTACAGTGGAAATGCATTACTGAACAACTGATAGATGCAGACATACATATGTTCTATTAGCAAGATAATGCTCTTGTTTGCTCCCTTGAAGACTTACTAAATATATACCATATCACAGCCTTAAGAGGAAGAGTCACATAGTTCAGAAAATTCCTTTATTACATAATTACACCTACAGTATCATCTTTTGCCTATCAGTGACCAATTAAAATGTAACAAACAATTCCAGGAAATGGAAAGTTCTTAGTTTACCCATAGGTTCCAAAGACTGTTGTTTCCTGACTGATGATGTGTGTAAAGCTTCTGGAAACTTATCCAATCCTGAATTCCGTGATGTGTCAGTTGTGGAGGTGGTCATTTTCTGAGAGTTTTGTGAATTGCCTCCACTATCTTCATTATAACTTAAATCTATGCAATGAGACGTATCTGGAGCATCAGCCACTTTTTCTTTCCCTTCAGCTGTCTCCTGAAACATTAAATGAGGTTAGCATATGCACCAGGAGAAGCCTACCAGTTTTCTAATTAGTGTTCCAGTTTATTTCCCATTTAGTATAAATTAGATTTCAGATATTTACAATATAGCTACTCCTGAATTTCTATTATGAAAATAACAGGCGAAACAGATAATAAATATTCAGACATATGCAAAGAGCATTTTAGGAGCAGAGGTAAATGGAGCGACAGGTGTTTTGGGAGTTATTTTTCAGTCAATATAAAGGCATGGCTGGATACATCCGAAAGAAAAGCTTGTGAAAATAGTGCTACCAGTTACATGATTAACCTCTCAATCAAATTTGACACTACTTCTGGACAACATCTGCAGTGCCTTCCTTTTCATATCCTATGTTTAAACATCTCTTAACTGAACGCTGGACACAGGAGAAGAGGCAGAACAAGACAGAGGCACATGCTTCCAGTATTCCCACACGGAACTAGTGCTGCAGTCGGCAGGCCTGTGCTGAGCAACGCAGAGACAAAACCCAAGGAATTTCCAATTAGAGCACTTGCATGAGGAGTTCAAATAATTAATCCAAGAAAATGCACAACCTTAGTACTTTAAAAATTATCACCTTGAGAGAATTTCCTGAGTTTGTTTTTGTTTCAGAGCGTAAACAGCGGATCATAGAGTTGACATTTGTGATACAGGTTTTCCAGTCTTTTCCATGCTCACTCAAATCATAGGTTGGAAAGTTAGTTGCCAGAAATTCTACATATAAAACATAGAAAATGTTTTAAGCTTCATGACATAAAATGGCATTTACAAGTATTCTAATTTAGAAAGAGAAAGCAAGATAAGAAATGCTTAATGTTTACTGTTCTCCATTTACAAGCTTTAGACTTCCACCTATAAATAGTGATAGTAAACTCATGTCTTGAAGCTAAACAGCATGATGAATTCAAGATGTTCACTGATAATTTTTTGAGGTGTTGTGAATAATATTTTTTATTACATAAAGCATTTCCTGGTAGAATTAGGGGAAACGTGATCTATCATACTAACTTCAAAAAAACCTTCAAACCCAACAACAACAAAAAAAGCCCACAAAGAACAGAGACAAGGTAATGCTGCAACCATTTCACATCTTATATAATCTCACTCTTTTAACCCTTTGTGTAAATGCTGTGACATTTAAAAAAAAATAATACCCTCCCTATCTTTACCATTTCTCAGCCCAGAGAATTGAACTTAAGAGAAAGAGTATTTAAAAATCACCAGTTAATGTTTGTCCCAAGTATACCCTGACCAAAAAAAACCCCAACCTAACCAATGAAAAAAACCCACCCACAAAACCGATGCCACACAAAACCACAAAATAAATTGCAAAGAAAAATTTAGAGACAGTGAACATGACTGATGGACATGGAGTACACAAAACCAAGAGAAATTCAAACTGTTTTATCCACACTGAAGAAACACAAACATTGAGAATTACAAAGCAAGACTCGCAAAACAAAAAGACACTGTGGAGTGGAGCACATCTACTGCGGCATTTATGTGTTCACCAGTTGCTAGACAATGCTAGAAACATACAGAAAAGGACTTCTTGCAAGTTAAAAACTTTTTTAAGTATTAAAGAAGTAAATCTGTGCATTTTGAAAGGTAACATACCTCTTATTGCAGCAATTTTGTTTGGATCCAATGTCCTGCGCCCTCGTGCACTCGCTCCCATAATGCTGCACAACAGTGTTTTCTTGGGGAACAGGACACGAACCAGGTAGCGCGCGGCGTACTTCGGTTTAGTCTTCTGCTGAGCCTTCACCAAATCGCTTCCAAGAACTTTCACGTTTCTCACTGGGTCACCAACAAACTCTTTTGGGAAACAAAAAACATTTAAAGGAAAAAAAAATTAAAAATCCCAAGGAAGTTATTAAAAACAGAACACTTTTTCAAACTCTTTCTCTTGACCTCTATGGCACTCTCAGAATACATTCTTTGCTGTGGTTAATCCTACTATATATTATTACTTATCTTTGCTCTTCCAAAAGCAGCTTTAAATTGGAAGGGTAACAGAAATATCTTTTTGATTTACATTAACCATCAATATAACAAACTGAAATAAAAACACCCAAGAAGATACATTAGGCACCCAAGGATCCACAATGTTCAGATTGGCCTATTTTACACAGGTGCAGATACCTTGTATGTTTTCAAGACAATGACTCATGAAGAATGGCATATCGATACATAGTATTTCAAAAACATACACTGTTTACAAGTTTGTAGATAGATATCCAAGTATTACACCTACTACTCATGCAGTTATTCAGCTGTATGAACTTATTTTTTAGACCAAAAGCAACAAAAAACTCATAGCTCAGCCTTCCACATAATTCAGGGCATTTATGCTTCACAAAGACATTAGTTTTTAAGACACAGTGCTATTTTTATATGTGCATATTTATTATAATGCAATGATCCATGGAATTATTCTTTTTTTCTGGAATTAAGTATTTTGAAATAAACGAAGCACTGGAGGATCTGAGTACAGAAAGGATGTTTCACTGATAAAATCCTCCACAAGAAGAAAACAGGTACTTCCTTCACACAAATCAGGTAAATTGTTTTCTTAAAATGTGTCTACAGGCATATGCCTCACTGAGCTTTAGTGGCAACCTCTTTTGCCTTTTTAAAAACACATGCATAACACGCATACATTACTTGTGAATTATACAGAGGTTAAAAAAGGTTACATCTAGTGTCTCAAGAAAGAAAAACAGGGTCTAGTCTTAAAAGGATCCAAAGCACCAAATGTAAATCAAAGGCTTGCAGTAATCTATACAAGTGTATGTGCACTGCAGAGGTTTTTAAGTGATCTCTGGTATATTAAACATTCTTGTGACCTTTGTTTCAAGAGTTTTAAGCAGTATTCCATTATAGAAATGTGTGTCAGCCAGTTCTGCTCCTTTATTTTTGCTAAAAAATGATAATGAAATTTCTTTAGGCATATTTTTTTCATACTGGTAGCAGGTTTTTAGCCTTTGTTTCTGAATATTTATCACGAAGGAACTCACCAAAGCTAGGGTCGATGAAGACTGAGGAGGAAGGCAGCTCTTCACTAATACTCACATCCCCAGATGCATTTCTCTGGTTCTCCACCACAGCATTATTTTCTTGACTGGGCTCAGATGGTGCTGGCATTGTTGATGATGCCACTGGTGAAGATGCAACGTTGACAGTACTTTCCACAATACTGGGTGCAAGATTTGATTGCGGTGAAAGGTCAGGCATCTCATTAGTTGCTGTGTATGATGAATGCAATGAGTGTGTTGAAACTATAGTGGGGAGTGGTGGGCTCTGCCTACCAACAGGCTGCTGTGATTCAAACTGAAAACTCTGCTCAGCATGTTTTACTACGGAATTGACTTGAGCATGGCCATTTTGTAAAGGAACCCTTGCAATTGGACTACATCTTCCCTGGCCAGGTGAAGAGAGATGAAGACTTAAGTCCCTTTCCATGGATTTTTGTACTCTTATTTTTCCTTGGGGCAAATGACTGGAACTTCTGTATGTAAATCCAACTGGTTTCTGGAAAAGTGATTCAGAAAACAATTAAAAAGTTAAATTAGACATAACTGGTAATTTTTATTTTTTTTTTTAAAGCAAACCAGGAAAATGAAATTTTAGCAATTATGCTATTGGCAGCATACTCTCCCTTGAAGTATTCACTGTCATTAACTCAGAGCTATTACTTTTTAGCCTTCCCTCTACCTTCCTCTATTCTCACTTGTAGCTGCAATACTAAGAATTTATCTGGTAAGCTTAAACGTTTCTCAATTTTTCTGCACCTGGTGTGCTGGCATTATTGCTGTCTAGACAACTATATAATGAGAAAAACTTTGTAAAGGTTTTTAAAGATGCTCTATAAAAAGGCAAATAGGCAAAATAAAATCTAAAATTTTTCAGTCATTGACCCAGTCTGACGAATTTTCAAGGGATGTCTTCACTGCCATGATAGCTTCCTTTTAGTCAAGAGAAAAAAAAAATTCACTTTCTCTTCTTTCTTTACTTGCTAGCAGAAAACATTAAACATTCAGATCTCATCTACAGTGGAAGGGCTGAGAGAAGGGCTGAGTTTTTCACCACTTGGAGTATTTTTATTAAAAAACATATGATCCCTAAAGCATGTATTCGACTTCAAAACACAAGTCAGTAGCCACTAAATGTAGATGACATATATGGGTTTGTTTTTCTTATTTTGTTTAATTTTTGGTGGGTTTGTTTGCTTGTTTACAGAAATCCCATTATATTTCACCATTGCTACATTAAAAAAATCTATGACCTGAAGAAAGGCTTATGTATCTGAAAGCTTGGCTGTTTTTCCAGCTTTTGGAGTTCATATAATAATAAAAAGAGTACCTTCACCACAAACCTTTCCTTAGTTATATGCTTAGCCCTTCACAGATATAACAAGGGTACAGCTATAAAAAAAGCCAACAGCATTCCTGTTGGTTTTAAACAGTTGGCAGATTGCATCTTACAAGCTTATAAAACCCTGAAGGGAAAAAAAAAAAGGCAGTGCAGGTCACTTTTAACCCAAACATTAAAGCAGCTGCCATCCCACAGGATCAGAGGGGAGGGTAAGAGCACAGAGGTCTCATAGGGTTCATATGCAGGTGACATGATCAGTTTATTCCCTGGATCTCATGGTTTTGGATGTGTGGACAGTACAAGCTTGGAGTTGACAAAAAAACCCACATCCCAAATAAAACCTAGTATCTTACTGAGAGCTGACATGCATGAGAAATTCATTGCTTTACCCACACTTAAAGCAACTGGCCTTACTGCTGTCTTGACATCTCCTAACAGGATCACCTCTGCCACATTAAAAGCTTTGCAGTATTGTTGACAAAAAAGGTCATTATGGACTTTATGACATTCTTCAAAAATCATCTGTTATGCTTTCCTTTTAAAGAGCATTGTTAGAAGTACTAACATTGTGTGTCCTTCGCTAAAAGTGGATTGCGCATTTTTGAACAAAATGAATAGTGTGTACTCAATATCAAACCTTATTAAAAATGTTGAAAAAGGTGCTTTTACTAAGAAAAATGATAAATTCTAGAATGTAACGGATATGACAACACGTTGTTGAGATCTAAAAATCAGTTAGTCAATTAAACCAGCCTGACCGATGCTTAAACTTTCTTTTAATTGCAAAAATCAGTAAGACAGCACATCACATGTTGCAAAGGTGCAAGAGCAATGTATTGAAGCTTAAGATGTACCTACACAATTAATTTCTGTTCATTCCAATACAAATAGAATTTTACAGCATCCTGGATTTGATGGGGGCCACTGCCAATCTGTGACCACCAGTCAATAACAACACAGGAGACAGAAGCTGGTGGATAGTAAGAAATCTCAAGTAATTTGATTGAAATAGATTCTAAGTCTACTACTTTGCTACTAACTTTAATCTTAGTGAAGGAGTTGTTTTTTTAAATAAGCATCAGAGGAAATGAGTGAATTAAAGGAAAAATAAATGTCTTAGGTCTTTAATACTCACGGGTTTGAGCAACAGTGGCTTTACACGAGTATGCTGCATTTCTGAGACCTTTCGATGAAGCACGTCAAATTTTTTATCCAATTTCTGAATGGCATCATACATGGCCTGTTGATAAATGTAAGAGTGAAAACAGTACTGTTTCACAAAAACACAAACTAAACCTGAAGAAACCAGAAAGTTCAACTAAAAGCTAAATCCCCTCCCTAAATTGGCTAAGATCTGTAGATAATATACACATTCTGTAATCACATTAAAAATCAATTTAGACAAAAAATGCAAGTAACAATGGTAAATATTACAAAAGATGGCAAATATTAAATGGTAAATATTAAAATTAAATTAAATATTAAAATTAAATGGTAAATATTAAAAAAGAATTCTCAGAGAAGTTTATTCTTGTGACTCTAACGTGGCTGGCACTTGAAGGTTGCTCTTACTGCTTCCAGCAGATGTTTTATTTGTACCTATTTTCATGTTTTATGATGCACTGATAAGCTTCTGACAAGCTCTAAGGCACATTAGGTATTACGATACACTATTTTAAGTCCTAATAAGTTTCCAAATACACAGGTAAAAGCCTTACTGGCAGCCACTGAAATATTGATTTCTCTAACACCAGTGGGAAATATTTAGAAAAATCCTGTCTGTAAAGTCAAGTCCCAGCTGGAACTGAACATAGCCAGGGATGCCACAGACAAGAAGGGCTTCTGTAGGTATGTAGGTGACAAAACGAGGGATAGGGCAAGTGCAAGCCTGCTGATGAATGAGCCAGGGGACCCAGTGATACAAGAACAGAAAAGGCTGAGGGATTCAATGTCATCTTTGCCTCAGCCTTTACTAGGCCACCTTTACTTTCTCAGACTTCCAGAATCCCAAGTTCCAGAGACCAGGAGTAAAGGCTGGACCAAGGAAGACACAATGAGCGTAAGATCTAGTCAGAGAATACTTAAGCAAACTGGACACACCTAGGTGTGAGAGGCCTGATGGCACGCACTGACAAGTGCTCAGGGAGCTGGCTGATGACATTGCAGGACCATGCTTGACAGCCTTTGATCAACCAGTGTGAATGGGAGAAGTGCCCAAAGACTGGATAGTCACCCCTATCTTGAAGAGCGATAAAGAGGACTGAGGGAACTACAGGCCAGTCAGCCTCACCTCCATCCCTGGGAATGTAATGGAGCACCTGTACCCTGGGAACCATTTCTGGACATATCAATGACAAGAATATCACCAGCAGTCACAGCATGGCTTCACCCAGTGAAAGTCATGCTTGACGAACCTGATAAACTTCTACCTTGAAATGACTGGCCTGCTAGATCAGAGTAGAGCCATGGATATTGTCTACCTGGATCTGAGGAAGGGCTTGAATATTATCCTGTAAGATCCTCATGGACAAGCTGCTGACATACAGGCTGGATGAGCAGACAGCAACATGGATTGGAAACTGGATGAATGGCTTGGCCAAGAGGGGGATAACCAGCAGCACAAAGTCTAGATGATGGTCAGTAACTAGGAGAATACCCAGGGGTCAGTACTGGGTTCAATCCTGTTTAACATCTCCAAGAATGATCTAGATGATGGGCACAGCATACTGTCAGCAACTCTGCAGATGACACCAGACTGGCAGAAGCAGCTCATACACCACAGGGTCATGCTGCCATCTACAGGGACATCAACAGGCAGAAGAAATGGGCTGACAGGAGCCTCACGAAGTTCTACAAAGGGACATGCAAAGTCCTACACCTGGGGAGGAACAACCCAGGCACTAGTACATGCCAGGGACTACCTAGCTGAAAAGCAGCTTGGCAAAAAAGGATCTGGGATCTCCTCATCCTTTTATGGATCCTGATTAAGTTTAATGTGAGCCAGTCACGTGCCCTTGCAACAAAGGTGGTACCCTGGGCTGCACTAGGCAAAGTATTGCCAGCAAGATGAGGGAGGTGATCCTGCCACTCTGCTCAGCACTGGTGAAGCCACATGTCAAGTGCTGACTCCAGCTCTGGTCTCCCCAGTGCAAGAGAAACATGAGCATACTAGAGAGAGCCCAGTGAAGAGCCATGAAGGAGATGAAGGGATGGAAATGTCTCTCCTATGAGAACAGCATGAGGACGCTAGGACTGTTCAGTTTAAACAAGAGAAAGCTCAGGAGCTCAGTACAGGTGTTATAAAAAGGCTTTATGCAGCCCTAGTGCAGTCACTGGGAGGAGGGGATAACAGTGAAGGAGATGGAAAGGTGCCTAGAGGCAGCAAAAGAGGCTGTAGTTTCTCATTAATGCTATATGTTACAGTACACATTCCGAAACTGGTGGCAAGACTGTTACTCATACAGTCGTAGTCAACCTCCATTCACCACATTCCTGAATGTATTGCTTAAGGAGACTTACAAGACATTCACACTTGACTAAAAGCCACTCACAAATTGACTTCCCTAAAGCATGGCCGGAATGTCTTTCACTCCCTACTGTGACCCCAATCACACAAGTGCTCACCTGCATAAATATGGGGTGTTTTTAACTTTCAGTGCAGTTATTTTCAATCTCACATACTACTGCTTCAGAAGTTAAAAGGAAAGAACTCACAAAAACAACACCAGCAGAATTTTGGCACACCTTCTGCAAACAATAAATACTTTAAATAGCTGGGTGTGTATCATAGTCATATCTTTCCCATGACTGTGAAGGTCCTCCCAGTAAATCACTAGAGTTTACACTTTGTATTAAAGCTTAATATTGGTAAAGTATTCTTGCCAGCTGTATTGTGAAAAGTTCAGAGAACATGAAAGGGATTAGTTTTTCATTGAAAATATTGAAGCGGGCAACTAAAAAGTGAACAACTGGAAAGGATCAAGTCATAGGTTGTCATATAAAGAACACAAATCTTCCTGAAGTTTAAGTAAGGTTGTTTAAATGACATTTCAGATATATAGAAAAAAATACCTGGCAATAACTGAGGACCTCCATAAGCGTAATCTGCTGATATCCAGCATAGGAAGCTTCAGATACAATACTCTCCTTTTTCATTGGAATAAAATAAAACAAAATAGAGTGTAAGCTACTAACATATACACAGGCTTAGGTTATCACATCAAGCAAATAAATCCCAAATTTAAATCTCACATGTTACTTCAATCTACCCCAAAACACACATCCTAAAGCATCTTTTCAAAGTCAGTCAAACAAAAGAAAATTAACTTACACATTCATAGTCTGGTTCATACTCATAAATGACACTGTCACTATCTTCATATTCTTCTTCCCTGGTTCTCATCTGGGAAATAACATAAAGAGAATGTAATGTTTTGAATAATGAAAGTATTCAAAATATAAACTGTGGGGAGAACCTCCTAGGAATCCAATTTGGAAACTTTCAGTTGTAGTTATATTCCCACCCCTTGGCTACAAGAGAGCCCAAGAAAACAAAACTTAACACAGTTGTCTTATTTATGTACTGCTGTTTAAGGAAACTTTCCTGTCTGACCCTTCGGGAACCACTCTGGCAGTCACATTCCCACCACGAGAGACTTTCACTGGTGGGACTGAAGTCCCTTTGCAGCGGGTGGTTCCAGTGAGCTGACGGGGGCCCAGCTTGACTCCCTGCACACCCCACTTTCACAGCCAGACAAGGTTTCCTTATCGACTTGACAATGGGCTTGCCACAGCAGAGCCTCAGACCTCTGGTTCCTTTTAAGTATTTTTGGCATGGTACAACAACAGAATAACTGGAACTTGAAACTCAGCTTGAGCTGAGTGTCTTGGAGGGACTCTGTGGGTGTATATATATACATATAAAATAATATGTGTTTTTATTTGGTTATTCTAAGGCCAGAACTTTCTCATTTAACTATACATACTATACATCCAGGCTTATATAATCATAGAATCATTTAGATTGGGAAAGAACTCTAATATGAGTCTAAATTATGAGACTTCACATGTATTTTTTAACTGAATAAACCATTAAAAAAAAAAAAGTGCTTATCCCAATGGGTATAACTGCAAGCAGAATCTGTAAAAAAATGTAGAAGAGACAATTTTCTCACTGCTTGTAATTTGCTTTTATACCAGAAGAATGGTGCCACCACCTGGACAATGCTGACATTTTTCGTTTACTGGATGGGTGCCTTTCCTATCCACCATACACTGCAGATGCAATGAGTCTGGTGGTGGTGTTTCTGGGTTTTTTCTTTTATTTTTTAAACTAATCTGGTCTTATTTTTAAAGAAGGAAGGCTGGGGGGGGTGTTTCTTTTGTTTTGTTTAAAACTGGCAGAACTTCATTGACTGGTAAAATTATGGAGAAGACTATCTGGGAGTTACTGAAAAATACCTGAAGGACAAAGCAGTCATCAGTCACAGCCAGCATGAGGGGAAAGTCCTGCTTGTCAGACTTAACTTCCTTTTATTACAAGGTGACCCCATGTGGTTGATCAAGGGAAGGCAGTTGTTGTAATCTATCTGGATTTCAGTAAAGCTTTTGATACTGTCTCTCACAGGATCCTTCTGGACAAAACATCCATCACACAGCTGGATAAAGACATCCTGTGGTTGGTGAGCAATTGGCTCATGGGTCGAGCACAGAGTGAATGGGGTAACATC
>VYXB01010567.1:2863298-2917983 GCA_013397135.1 Pachyramphus minor
CGGACATGGCCTGATGGGGCGGCAGAGCGCGGGGTCCTCCTCGGGAGGGTCGGGCGGCGGAGCGAGCCGGGGTTCGGTGACGGGCAGGGGCAGGGGTGGCCGGAATGCGGCGTTGGAAACGGAAGCGGCTTCTCCGACGTGAGCGACAAACTGTTTTGGAGCAGTGCGGCTGCGCGCGGGGGCGCGCCCGGCAAACGGGAGCGCGGGGGCGGTGCCGCCACCGCCCTCTCCATCACTGGCCAAGGCGTGAGGGCTGCACGGGGTTCGTCCGTCTGCCTGCCAGCACCCAGTGCGTCCGCTACGACCCTTCTTCCGCAGCCAGTCCACACAGCACCCAGTCCGTCTGTCCGCCCGCTCCCGCGCGGCAGCCCGTCAGTCCGTCCGCCCCTTCGCGCAGCAGTCCTGATTTCCATAGTCTTGTGGGGCAGTGGTATTTGGAGGAACTAAGAGAAGAAAGGCATTTAAAGTACGTCTAAGAGGAGTACAATCTTTAGGAAGTGAAGCTAAATTAAAAGGAATGATCTGATACACTAAAGGCCATAACACCTCTGTTCTGAGTTACAGCACGCTGTTTTAAGAAGGTTTGTCTTGAAAATATAAACTGGTAGGCATTCCTCTATATTTCTGTCAATATGGTTTCAGTGGCTTACTAATCATCTAGAAAGCAGGTTTTGAAAAGAAAACTGAAGGAAGTGGAGGTAGGTGGGAGGTTGTTATAGAGAAAGTAGTCAGCTACTAATGCATTTGAATGCAGAACAGATTTTCAGAAAGAGTGAGAAAGCCTGACCTACTGTGGTGGTATATATTCACAGGTTCATATCCCTAGTACATACTCTTTAGGTCTATGTGCATATGAGTGTGAATATTCTATAGCAAATGTCCACTCTGAACCTTGTGTTTCAAGAGGGGGGGTCTCCCTTTATTCCTTTTTATTCTTGTCCTTTCCTGTCCTTATCCTTACCCCTCGCCTTCAACCTGCCCCCAACCTCCATAGAGATAATTTTGGGGTTGATATGGGGTTTAGATTGATTGATTTTAGGTTTTAGTTTGCTTTTCCTCTGTGTGCTTTGACCATCTAGTAAATAGCAGAGTGAACCTTGTCACCAAACTTCGTTGTGCTTTCACTTTTATATTAAACCTGACTTTCCCAACACCTTTGCTGGTGATTCTTTCAGTGACCTTAAAATACTCATATGCAACACCTACAAAGAATTAATTTTTCCTGGATCAGTTTTCACAGAAAATTTCCTGAAGTTAATTTGTTGGCTGTCTTTGTGATTCTTAGAGTTATTAGATCAAGTAAAATAAAAATATATGTTTACCTACTTATCTGTTTCTGTCATGTTTCATTTTGGGTTTGAACTTGGTATTTTGTAGTGCTGGACATTTCAAATTATAAGTGAAATTGTGCATTAATGCCAGTTACATACCAGTCTTCATGAAGCCCAAAACTTGTTTTGTGCATTGAGGAAAGTAACAGAAATTATAGCTTAAATTTACATTACCAGGATTTGTTTGATGGTACAGCTGGCTTGGCAAAGTAAAATGCACAGAAATGGATCACAGTATTAGGATAAAATGATTGGGTATCAGTATTGAGAGAGTATGGTCTATGTTTCATTCCCTTTGCTTTGGGTCAGCTCTTAAATTATCTACTAAACCCAAGAAAACAGTGAAGCCTAATCTAGAAGATTAATTTTTGAGGCTCTCCCATTCTTAAATGGTCATAAACCCATTTTTTTTAATTACCCATAATGAAGGAACTGTGTAAGGGGTGCCTTAACTGCTGCATAGTAAGGTTTTATTGAATACCAAAAGAAGGTACTTTCAAAAAGGAGAACATTAAAGGATGAACACTAAATACCAGTACTAATATAATAGTCCTGTGCCAGCCTTTTAAATATATAAATCAACTTGACTGCTTAGGCATTGAATGCCATATTCTTAGACATTCTGAAAGTCCTTTACTCATAAAAATGTTTTTTTAGCTGATAATTTTTTTTTTTTTCAGTTCTAAAGGCTTGTAATAGAACTAAACCACCTGACCTAGATTCAAAGTGAGTTGTTACAGACTAGCCAAGCTATGTAACAGTCATGTTCCTTAAGTGTCTCAGAACCACTGTGAATTTCCACAGGAAAGCCATTGGGTGATTGCTTATTTTGTAGATGCGTAGGGTTTGAGTGATAGAAAAAGAAAACAGCCTCATGTTAAATCAAACTATCACAAAACCATTATTAGAAAGGAAAGCTTCTTTTATTTTTTCAGGTGTCGTTAGCAAAAAGGCTTATTTTTCTGCCTCATTAGCAGCACCTCACTGCTAGGAATGGACAATGTTGCTGGAATACGGATGAAAAGTCTGATGAAAAGTTGCTGGAATATGGATGAAAAGTCTATGAGTTGCTCAAGAAATGGCATTTCTTTGGCCTTGGTTCTTCTTCTTTTGGGACTGAGGGGCAGATCCTGCTTCTTCTCTTGCCCCAGCTGAAGATGCCAGTAAACTAAAAAGGGAGCTGCAGGGGCACTTGTTTCCTCACAGGAAGAGCTTATGGTTTGCAGCCTTTTTGTGAAATGGCAATAGTAAGAAGTATTTATGTCAGAGCTAGAAAATTTTCTGTTAAAAAAATAAAATTGACCTATTTAGAGGGAAAGTGCACAAAAGCCACCCCTCCTATCCATGATGCTTTCACTGCCTTTGCTGTTTTGTGCAGCTCTATAGTTTATCTTCCAAGAAAACAGTAAACTTCATTGAGAATGCTGAAATTTCTGAGAAAATTCACTAGGAATGCTGATAAATTTCTTTTAACATTCAGAGTGGTTTTCCAATTTTCCAGCTCTGGGAAAATTCAAATGGCAATGCCAGGGAATCTAGTGGGGACCACCGCCTCCCTAAGATCGTGCTCTATGGTGAACTTGCCACTGGCTGCTGCAAGAGAGGAGCCCCGAAAAGGAGATACAAGGACTCCCAGAAACAACATCTCAGCCTTGGCCATACTGATCATCACCATTGGTCTGCTCTGGCCTCCAATCAGAAGGCCTGGAGACAAACCATCTATAACGCTGCTGCCTCCTTTGAGAACTCACGCAGGATCACTCTCGAGGAGAAAAGACAACTCAGAAAGAATTGCGTCCAGTCGATGCCATCTTGGGAATTTTTCTGCTGTGCCTTTTGCAACCGGACTTGTCTGTCACTCATTGGCCTTTTCAGCCATCAGTGAGCCTGCACCAAGCGCGGGTAGAGCCCTTCAAAATCTTCATTTGCGAAGCCAAGCCATGATGATGGTGTTGTCCTGACCTTGAGCTTATGTTGGAGGATATGTATTCCTTACGAATGCATTTCCTCAGTACTCTCTTTGGGAAGTACAGGTAATATGATGTTAAATCTCTCTCCCATTCACACTGAAATAGTTAGAGCAAGCATCTTCAATCAGCAGAGCTGGATTACTTGCATTCAAGAAGTTAGGATAATGTGTTGAGGGATTATTATGACCCATAATGTTGGGCACTAGGAATGTTTCAGGAGAATGCTAACATGCCAGTAGGTAAAAATACAAACAGGATAAATTGGATAATTAAAAACCTGTCAGCCTGACTTTAATCCCAGGAAAATATTGGAATACTTAATACACACTTCTGGCACCGAGTAGAGAATTAAACGAGGGAAAAAATAGGTTTATAAAAAACAAAGTCTGTCAAAAGTCTGCCTATAGAAATCCAGTGATCAGATCTATATCTGGGGAGGATCCCTTGCTTCCCAGACTGTATCTGTGTTACACAGAGCAGTGGACAGACTCAACCAGCAGTGCTTCCAAGAGCAGGCACCAGCACTCAGTACTTGCAGTGAACACCTGTACCCGTCCCCTCTCTGAAACAGGATTTCGGTTGTGGATCAGAGCTTTTCCATATCCAGGAAAAGCTCCAGGAAGAGACGGAGGTTAAAACATGCCTCCTGCTTGCTGGCTCAAGGATTCCCTTGGGTTGTGTGTGTGGCCTGAGCTGCCAAGTGTTTTGACAACACGGTAGGAAGAGTGTATAGGAAGATGTGTTGGGTGGGGGTTGAATTCCACCCTTGGGAGAAGATGCCAATGTTTCCAATGTGTCATTTAACACCCATGTGTTTTATTATTCTTTGAAAACTTTCATACCCATGAGTCTTTCCATGCATGATTACATACATTCCTTATATATATGTGTGTATATATATATCTACACAGCATGGTGGGATGCTTTGCTGAGAACCAGGATAGTCCAACCTGAGAAAAGCTTGTATTTGCAGTCATACTACTTATGGTATTGAGATTATAGTACTGCTGGATGGGCCTGATCGTTGTATGCCATACATGCCTACCCAAAGGTACATAGTGATGCCTGGATTTCACAAAGGCTTACAGAAGTCACTGACTTCACATATGCTGTAAATAGTTACAATGATTTCACCTTGTGTAAGAGACCTAAAACCTGGAAGCATTAATGTCTCAAACACTCCACAGAAAAAGAATGCCAACGAGTAATGTTACAGTGGCTGTGTGTACATCCATCATCCAGAGGAACTGGACCACAGATGGTGCTTTTTCACTATTCTGATTTCCCTATTTTTCCTTCTTCATCTTCTCCTGAGAAATTCAATCTGTGGGCTGTTCAGAAATTGCTGTTGTCTTGTGCTGTTCAGAAATGTTTAAATTGCTGCCACCACAGGCCGTTGAACCTATCATAAGGTTTAAATTGTTGATGCCATAAATAAAACTTTTGGGATTGTTTCACCTTAATTTAGCCCAAGGGTATTCCAAAGGTTGGCTACCTCAGAGCAGGTGGTCCAGGACTGCCTTCTAGGGACTCCACATTTTAAATTTGCATCACAGACAGGATACCCTTGTTTGTGCTAAACCAACCAAGGTCTACGTGGTCCTTAACATGACCCCTTATCTGAGAAGAACCATATCCCGGAGAGAAACAGTACTTGTAGGTTTTGCTAGGACCTCCTTGGGAGGTTTCCTATACTCATAGGTTTTGCAACTAAGGATTGTTACTCCTGGAGTGGTTAGGGAATTATAATGCCCAACCTTTTCCCCCTGGCATGGCTTGGGCTTATAGCAACTAGCATGATCCACAGGCAGTGGCAGATTGGATCACCATTTTAGCTACAGAGCTAAGGCTGAGACTGGGGAAAAGCATCAGTCTGTGTGGTACTAGGGGCTTAGTTGCTGCCCAGCAGAACAGGCACATGAGCCAACAGGCAGAAAATGAAATGATTTGAGTTGTTGCAAGGCTTGGTTAGAGTTTTACAGGAAGAACTAGAAAATAGAGGCACAATCTTTTCCAATCAGATTGCTGGTGAATGGATAACTAATCAGACTGCTGCCTTGGCAGAATCATTAGAAAGGGAAAAAATACTGAGGGACCGGTTGGAGAGGCCTCATTCCCTCATTGATGAGGAGGGTAGGGTGCCTGAGTCAGCATATCCCTCCGATGACTTACCAAATATGAAGATTATACTCGTATGACGAGGGGGCCATAATGCAGCCCCTGATTAAAAGGGAGACTTGATAACGGCTTGGGAGGAACTCAGCAGGTCACCACACACCCAATCCCTTATTCCCCCACGAATTTGACTAAAATACTCCCGGGGCCCTCGGGAAACTAAAACTGAATACGTGTGGAGGGTGTCCCTCATCGGGGGAGGCCCTATCCTACTGAGTGAGGCCTAGGCGGGAGGATTAGACCCTGTGGAGAGGAGGGGCCCTTTTCTGTTCAAACGCCACGGATCCTGGAGAGTGTGCAGAGAGAGGATGCCTTCTGCTGATGTGTGACCGCCTGCGGATCCTGCCACAACACTCTCCCATGGAGAACGCCGCGGGCCCTACAGGGTTACGTCTCTTACTCGGGGAGTGCCCGGTGCTCTCACGCCGCACGCTGGGCAACGCCGAACCGCCCGCGGCGCTGCGGGGGGAGGCGGCGGAGGGCTCGGCTCCGCGGGCCGCCGTCCTGGGCTTCCCCTTCCGCGGGGTGTTCGCCTGCAGCCCGGCCAGCCGCGGCCCGGGGGGAGAGGAGCGCCCGCGGCCGCCGCGGGCACGAAGGAGTGGCGGACGGGCGGACGGGCGGGCGGACGGGCGGACGGACGGACGGACGGACAAACGGACAAACAAACGGACCACCGCCCCAGGCTCAACACGCGCAGGCGCGGCCGCCTCGGCCCGGCGGGGGAGGGAACACCGGGATGCGGGGTGGAGGCGAAGAATAAGGTCCCGTTATACGCCCACACAGGCCCTTACGCGGCGTTTTGAAGAGTGTCTGAATGGCTTCCCTTTTGGGAACAGGACTAGGGGAGAGTTATTTGAGTGCGAGCGTGGCAAAAGGATAAATGGGAAGAGATTTTGGACACCGGTAAGCATAAGCCCGCCTTGGTGGGATGGGGTGCAGCCCACTAGAAGGGAAGCAATCCAGCTCACCTATTTAATAATGTGTATAGATATCTAAAGAGGGTTGCCAAGAAGATGGATCCAGGCTCTTCTAGGTGGTGTCAACCACAGGGACGTGAGGCAATGGGCAGAAACTGATGCACAGGAAGTTCCACCTAAATACAGGGGAAAACTTCAATGTGTGGGTGACCATGCACTGAATAGATTGCCCAGAGTGGTTGTGGAGTTGCCTTCACTGGAGATTTTCAAGAACCATCTGGATGCAATCCTGATGCCATGTGCTCTAGGATGACCTTGCTTGAGCAGCGAGGTTGTACCAAATGACCCACTGTGGTCCCTTCCAGCCTGACCCATTCTGTGATTCTGCGAATAACCAGGTGGATTCCTTAACTCTCTTGGAGGTGATGGTAACAGCAGGAGAGAAGGAAGAAAAATGGGAACCTTTGCTACAGTGGTTACATTTTAAATGCAGGTACTCAGGAGTTATAAGATCTCTTACAAGAAGCTTGAGTTGAGGGTGGCTAGTGACTTGTAAGCTGTGCAGTGTATGTCTTGATTACCACCCCCAACAAGACTGTTCACTTCATCTGAGACATAATAAGGCTCTGTGGGAGACATGGCAAATAGATTCTATAGGTCCTTTCAAGAAATCAGAAGGAAAACAGTATGTGCTGGTCCATAGGGAGTTAGTTTCAGGTCTCATTTAGGCTAAAGCGGTAGCATGGCCTATTGGGGAATGCATGGTAAAAGTACTGAAATGATGGTTCAGTTAGTTGTCAAAACCCAAGTCTGTCCAATATGACAACAGTAGTCATTTTACTGCCACGGTGGTCTAAGAATGCAATAATTTGTAAGCAAAAATTTGTTGTAACCTAATGAAAGAGATTTCCTTGAAAAGATCAAGGAAATTGTATCCAGGCATATGACAGGTTTCACTTAGACTATTCTATGATTGATTTGTGGTACCCACCATTAGACTGTTTTAAAACAGACAACAGAATATCGTGGAATCCAAAATGGTGCATCCCGATTTCCTACAAAAAAGGAAAAAATAACTCAAATCTGAACCATATGCTGTTCCCCATGAGGCAGCTTGGTCATGAAGACAAGTACTATTAATGGAAATTGACCTTGATGATAAGGGTGTGAGCAAAGTAGAAATACAAGACCCAACCATGAATAAATTGTTTAATTGCCCACAGGCTATAAATTGCTCCACAGGTATGGGAGATCCCTTGGAAATGTAGTATATTCCATTATTCCTCTCCTTAACAGTTCAATCCACAGGCTGTTGAAAAATCGCTGTTGCTACATGATGTTCAGAAATGTTTAAATCGTTGTTGCCACAGGCCGTTCAACGTATCATAAGGTTTAAATCATTGCTGCCATAGATAAAACTTTCTAATTGATCATTTGGCATTATTTCACCATAATTTATAGCTCAAGGGTATCCTGAATGTACCTCAGTCCAGGACTATCTTCTATTATCCTGACATTTTGTGGCTCTCCCAGAGCAGGTGGCCCAGGTTCACCTTCCTGGGGCCCAACACCTTATATATGTAAAAAGGACTGGGTATATTTTATGTAGTTTAATGTTTAATCTTCTTTTCCACTGAGCCTGAGAAACTACAGGTGTACAGTGGGCAGAGGAAATCCAGCTTGTGGCTACCTCTGTGGCCTAAGCTTTCCCTACAGATTTTGCTTACCTTCCTGGATTGGGAAAGGCTCACAAGACAACAGGGAATGATCCAATTAACTACTTGATCATTTTGTTAAAATGAATGTTATGCAAACTGATTCCCACTTGGGGACATCTCTAAGGCTACTACATCACTGGGGCAATCGTCATGCCATTGCAAAATATCATTGCAGTTAGCCCAGCAGCATTCCCCAAAGCCCTTCTTTTTTCCATGCTCTCTAGGACAGTTAGCATTTCAGCTTTTTTTTTTTCAGACTTGTGTATTTCAGCTTTTTTTCCCATATGTGTTTTTAAATATCAAGTACAGTGTTCCAAGGCTACTTACTAGATGCCAGCTGAAACCAAACTTTCATGATGCGAATCTTCATCTCTGTTCATTTTCAAAGAGACATGCAGAGGCTGTTGTTTTAAACACTTGGCTTCCTCGGCCTGACTTCTCAACCTCCCGATAACCGAACCACTTTAAAATAAGGTAGTGTTAGCACTTCAAAGTTTGTGTTCATAATCTGTGGCCTGCCTTTTGCCCAAGGCTTCCTTTATCTGATAGGGTTCAGTCACTGGATTTCCTATGCCTTGAGTCTAAAGTGTTACAATTTGTTTTCTTTTCTGGATGAAGATAAAGCAGTGGTCTTACCACCATTTTTCATCTCAGCTTTCTTTCTCTTAGGTTTTTCTTGCCTATAAAAGACATGGGGCAGATTCAGCAGTCTCTATATTCTGGCAAAAATGTACTGGTGGGCACTTAATGACAGTTTGGATACAGATTTTCCCTTATACAGTTTATGAAAAAAATTAAGTTGAAGAGAAAGCATGATTAAGTGGGTTTGAAATGTGTAAAGCCCTGAGAGTGACCTTTGGAAATAGCATACTTGTGGTCTGTAGATTAGACTTCATATCTCATTACAAGAAAGTAAAGAGAAGGTGTGATTTAATTGCAGTCACGTTTATTTGCAGATTCTATACACACTTTCTAGGTAATCAAACTCTTCCAACACATTTTTTGAGAGGGGTTCACAATGAAACTGTCACCGTTTTTACTAAAAATAAATACAAGACTTAAAGTGTTGCACAGCTCTAAAATATACAAAGGCTTGGATTTAATGTAAACTTTGAAAACATTTTACAAAAGAAACCATATTTGCAACAATTTAAAAAGTTCATATTTACAAATATTACAAAAATACAAAATGGATGCAAGTCCATAAACCATTGTCTTTTCTGCCAGCATGAACTGGTGCTAGTACCAAAATAGTTACACTGTAACCTTCTTAATTTTTTTTTTTAATTCTTTAAGTCATAACCTACAGTATTTCTCTATCTGCCACCATTGCAGCAAATGCACTCAATCACTGACCTTTGGCAAAAGCAAACATATGCTTTATTTGCTACAACTATCCCATGCCCTCTATGCTGCCACAACAATAACAAAAAAAAACCAAACAAAGGAACAAAGCAGAAAAGGGGAAAATGTTTTCTTTTTTGTTTTTCCAGAACACAGCTGTATAATTTAAGAAATCATTTTCATAACATCAGTGCAAGCAACAGAACAGTAGGTTGAAATGACGGTTCAGCAGTTACCTCATGCTCATACTGGACCCTGTCTCAAGAGGTGAATGATGTTCCCTTTGCTCTATGGCTTGTCCTCTGTACCTTAGTGGCATTCCTGCAATGCTACAGGGATCCCCGCCATTCATCTTCCTCTGACTCCCACATTTGTTATGACTCTGTTCTTCTTAGTGGATTTAGAATCTATTTGATTTCAGTCTGCTAAATATAAAATAGGAAATTAAGCAAAAGAAGACTATATTTTAATGGGATTGTTCTGTGTCCATTTTGTATGTGAAATATTGCCTCAACATTCTGGTAAAAGAAAAAAATTACTGTATATAATCTATTTTTGATCTCAAATTATTGATTGGTAAAGAAAGTAATATCATCAAAGTCCGTTTAGCTGTATTCTCTTTACAGTTTTGAATGACTCAGGACTATTAAACTCAGGACTATTAAACATATTATAAAAGTGCTCCTTGTAAAATTTTAATGGAAAATGACTGAAGATGACAAACTAAGGATTTTCTGCCCAGTATCTAAATGTCCTTTACTCATATTCTCCAGAAAGTGGTTTGTTATATGCTGAACATTTCCTCTTAAAACATCCTCATTCATTCACTTCACTTGTATTCACTTATCTTCTTAACTAAGCTACTAATGTGATTAGCCTTTTGTTTCCAAAACCTTGCTGCCATTACCTTCTGAAAAACTATTTTAGATGATTTTGCAGCCCTTCAACTGATGGACCACCCTTCATCCCAACACACGTACCACAAGCATAGTGACTCCATCTCACCACACAAGTGAAACCAGGCTACACAGGAGGACAGTGGGAAACCCTGAATAATACATCTTGTGATAAGCATTAGACGAAATCAGATGTGAACCTTCTGGGGAATAATTTGAGATTTGTTAAACTGTTCTGATTTGCTTTGACTATTTAAAATTGTAACAGTTTTAGGTAGAACCTTCCTCTTTAAAACATGCTTTGCCTGCTTTTAAAAACTCAGCTTTATGCATTACATGATTAAAAGAAAACTCAGTAAAAACTGAATTCACACATCCCGCTTCCCTATTATTTACTTATGCTTAAAGCCCATTTTTAGCTGATTTCTTCAGCTGATTTTCTTTTACCAAAGTATGCTCTTTCTGCCATCCTATTTAACCTGTCCTACTGCACACCTCATTCCTCCTCTCACTATTTTCTCTGCACTAGCCTTTCCTCTATTTCAAACCATATCCTACAGCAACCAACACCAACTGCATCAGTTTTGGATAAAGAGAGCCTTGTCCTCCAAGTAGCATGGATGGGGCTACATCAATGGAAATTGCAGTGGCCAAAAGGAGGATCAGGCCTGTTGGTTTTATTCTATTTAAAAATTAAAAGTATAAAGCGACTCACAGGTTCTTGTGGTTTTAAGATGAGAATATTCAAGTAACTTCAAGTAATTCAGCTTTTATCTCCCTGCCTTCATTTGTATCAAAGCAGCTACTTTTTGATTTATCTTTTTTCCCACCCCACCCCAGTCCCCCACCCTGTTCTGTTTTTCTGGTAAACCCAGACAAGATCCTTACTGGACGTGGCTGGCACAATGAACTGGAGCTTTCTTCTTCCCAGCTCAGCAATGAATATAAATAATGCATACACATACCTATTTCCCAGCTACGTTTTCACAGTGTCATTTTTGTAAATATTTAGGTAGCATGAATCTCATCAGCACAAAGAGAAAGCTTCACTGAAAACTCATTTTTACTGATAAATTGGATATTTACTGATAAATCAAAAGCGCTTCTTGCATGCTTACAATTTATTTGTTTCCTTTACGAACCAGAAACTAATCGTGTTTAAAGATTATTGTTACCAGGTTATGACTGTGTTATGTATCCCAATAGCCTAATAGGAATATGAAAGTTAAGTACTGTTTTCTCTCACATCTATCCTCTCTGAAGCAATCCCTGCAAGAATAAAGGCCCAGGGGAGGCCGTGGAATGGGACCCTTTGGGAATTTGCATCAGACACAGCTTTGTTCTGTCAGAAACACACTTGTCTTCCCGAACCAATCCTCATGGTAACCTTCCCAGCTGCACTTTCCAGTTAGCTTCTTTGGAGCTGCCTTAGAAAGACAAATGGTTATTTTAATCCCCTCACAGTCAGCCTTTCCATTTCCTTAGCTAAGGCGGAGAATTCCCCCTTTCCACTGCTCAATGTCATCCTTCAGGCCTGTCACACTGAAAGTGGTTATTGGTGGCCATGTGGATTTTTTATGTTTGATATGAAAATGGTATTCACAGAATACAGTTATTACATTTGAATTATTTTGTCTTCTATAAACAAAGTTGTTACGCAGTAAATTGTTTGCCACGTCCACTTTTTGATAATTCTATTTACAAATTTTTATCAAAAATATGGTATTTACATATGTTTTGTTAGTTTCTTCTAAATTTTGTTTCAGCTCATTTTAGTGTAGAAAAATACCAATTCTCAAGAGCATTTTCTTTTTCTCCCTAGGGAAGCACTACAGTGAGGGATTTGTATCTGATGGGCAGCTTCTGGGATAAAAAAAAACACCCAAAGTCACCTTTAACTCTATGGAAAGTGTATAGCCTTGAATCTACAGTGACAATGGAAATGAGAGTGTGATAAACCAAATGAAGCCAAAAGAAAACAGAACAGACATAGCATACAGATCTTCCTCCTTTTAGAAAATGTAAGGTAATAAATAGCTACAGCTGTAGTCCTCATTTCCCCTGTGTCTTATGAACGCAAACACATCTAAGCATTGATACTGCCCTGCAATTTTTTTCTTTTTCTTCTTTTACTTCTTTTTTTTTTTTTTTTTTTGATTGCTACAGCATTGGCCTCTTATGTTGACATCCTTACAAGAGCCCAGGTGGTGTTGGCAGCCTGGCACCCACGCAGCCTATGTTGAGCTCTGAGAAGACCGATCGTCGTGGGGGCTGCCATCCGAGTTCTCCGTCTCTCCTTCCGAGATGGCCTGCATGGGTGTGTTGTACAGCCTGCAGCGGACGCTGTACCGGCTGCTGCTGGCTGCTGGAGGCGCCCGTGACCGCCCCACTCTCGACGACGCCGACATGGGAAAGTTCTTGGAGGAGAATCCTTCCGTGTTAACCCTGGGGGAGCAGGGGGAGAGCGGGGACAATGTGTCGGGGCTTGTCGCAGGAGGAGACTCTTCCATGCTTTGAAGGGCATCTGCCATCAGCTCTCCGGGAGACTTGGGCAAGATAGGACTTTTCAGAATTTCCGTGGCGGACATCCTGTAGCTGGAATCAGATCGACTGCCCTTTTTAAGGAGCAGTAATTTAAACTCCTCATTGGATGTGTTGGACTTTTTGGCATTCCTGTATATGAGCCCGGGGGACCTCTGACTGCTAATGGGAGTGCCCATGCTGCTGGCTGGTGGCATGTTGCTCGTGGGCAGCGTGCTGCTGGTGAGAGGCTGGCTGCTGGTTCCAGATGAAGGTCTCAATCTGTTTCTTACAGAAAGGTCTCCAGAATCCTTTCTCCCAAGAACTTTCCTTTTTGATCTGTAAAAACACAAATGAAAACTTTCATATGTTATCTCTGTAATATAGAACTTAGTGCTGGTTTGGAGTTGTACAGATTGACTGCTCTTTCATATTAGCTAGAGTTCTCATAATCCCTCTGTCAAAAACCGAAGGCTAGCAGTGACTGATGGCACTTTAAGCTGTGGTAGCTCTTGTGTAATGGAGACGCTGAGCCACAGAGTCCCTCTTGACATCACCCAGCTCTTCCAAAACAATGTTTGCACAACCAGCTCTGTGTAAAGACAACAATGCCTACAAAGTCTTAGGTAATAGTAAGACTCAGCGTAACATATTCAATACCAGAAATCTTTACTTTCAGTTGTGATCACAAATTTCAGCTGACTACAAAATAGTCTAAAATTGAAGAGATGCCTTCTCATCATTCTTGCTTCAACAACTCACACACCAGAACAGAGCTGGTGGACTGGTGGACAGAAGGCAGGAACCACTGCCAGTCGTTTTCTTTGAAGACATGTATGTTTGTTAGATAAAATGGCTAGATGTTGTCATCTGTGAAGTATATACTGTGAAGTATGCCATAAAGATACCCAGACTGCACTCCACATCATAATAAAGCATCTTTTAAAAGATGCCTTTTAGAAAACTAAAATGAGTTAACTAAAGAAGGCAAGACTTAAGCATGGAATAACCATCCTGTAACTACTGTCAGTAGGCAACTGTGCAGGGATGCATGTTACCATTTCTGTTGATGCAAGGTTAGGTCACCTGTGAATGACTGCAAACAGATCCTCAGTAGTGCGGGGTTTGTTTGGAGACACAAAGACATCCTCAGCATCAGCCTGTGACTCCTCGCTCAGCGGAGACATGATGGACTCATCGCTCGGAGAAGACTCTTAAACAAGGAAAGAAGCCATGCTATGAGTCAGACCCCACTGCACTTTGCAACAGCACAGCCAGTGCAAGGCACCAGCTCTGTTCACAGCCCAATGGCTGATACCACCATACAGACCTTACACTCTAATCTAAACATAATGAATGTTGCATATTGGAGCCCATAAAAGGGGCACTGCAAGGCAATGAACATGGGATCTCCCATTTACTGCACAGCTGTGATACTAGGGGTCCTCTGTACCCAGGGCCAGTGCTTCTCCCTTTTCTCTTTTCAGCTGAAATGCAGCACAAGGGAGGAAATAAATGTCAAAGAAAAAACGTGTGAATACATTGAAAAGGTGTAAATATCTCTGGGTTGGCTGGCCAGCTAACAGACATGGAGGGCTCTCCATCTTTGTAAGCCCAGAGATGGGCTTAAACCCACAGAGATAAGCTGATGTGCAACTTCAGCCTGCTCTGACTCCACTGCTAATCACATCCAAAGTTGCATGATTCAGAAAGAGTTCACAACTGACCTTTCAGTGAAGGCTCATCTGTGCTGCCCACTGTCTCGTCTGCCCTGCTGTCATCAGAGGCACTTTTGGTTGTGATACCTGATGCGATACCATTTTCCTGCTTGCAACCCACTTCACCAAGTGAATTAACTGTTGCCATCTCTGCTTCATAGCCGACATTCCCAGGCACATGGTGGCTTACATCGGGTTGGTGCTTAAACTGACAGCTGATGGTCGGTCCCTCAACCTGAGCTGGGCTTTCACCCACAGGCCCAGCTTCCAGCCTCCCCTCATTGCCTGCAGAGAGCTCTTGCTGAGCCTGCACTTGCTGAAGGTCGCACACTGTTTCTGGTCCCTGGATGGGTTTCTTTACTTCATCGTCACCTGTGGGGACAGCTGAGCCCTTCTGAAACCCATCCACGGAGATGGCACATGTCTGATTCAGAGAGCTTTCTGGTAAGCATTCAGCAGCCGGGTGTATTTGGTCCTTTCCAGGTTCAATTTCAATCAGACTCATGCTTGCTGAAGTTACGGCTTCTCGCTCAGAGCTATTCTGCCCACCGAAAGAGGAGCTTTTCTCTAAAGGCGGCTTTCCAGGGCCTGCTTCTGCCGGGGAAGTATCAATGTACAGCATTACAGCCTCATCTGTAGAGTACTGGCGTGATACTGGTTTCTTAGCTAAGAGTGGCCTCATTTTGCCTGGCGAAACATCGGTTGCTGTCAAGGCAGTCTCCTGTATGCACAACAGGTCTGGGGTGCTGCCTTTATGTTTCACTCCTTCAGGCTTGTTGACTGCCCGGAGGTGGACAGACTTAAGAACGGAGGGTGTGATGGCAAGGGCGGAGGGAGAGTTGGGCTGCAGGGCTTCCCCGACCGCGCTCTGCTTGCTGTGGCTGAAGGTATGCAGCTGGTGCCTGTGAGCGAAGGGCTTGCTCAAGACATTGTGAAGAGCACTTAGGTCGAGGTGAGTAGGAGGTATAATTGGAAGTTCGAGGTCTTTGCTCACCGAGGCAGCGCTGTCTTTTGAGAGTGATTGCTGCAGTGATGACTTCCTCTCTGGTACTTTTGGCTTCCTCTTGCTCCCCCCTGGAGACAAGGGTCCCGAAAAGAAAGCTGTTGGAAAAGAAGAGGTGGGTGTCTCTGACTGGCTGGAGTACCCACTGGAGGGTGAGGCTAATCCTGCCAGCTTCTCGGGAGAGGCCAGCTTAAACTCGTTATCAACGGAGGGGAGGGATGGGGTAGTAGCTCGTGACCCAGACTGAGATGTCTGGGATTCAGAGCTCTCCGGTGACTTGATGCACTCTATGACTGTAGTACCCGTAGCGGTGCTTGAATTGGACAAGGACCTGTAAGGATCACTGGATTTCAAGTCATTCAGAAGCCAGAGGTCTGCATAGTGAGGTTGTTCAGCACCTTCATCTTTAAAGGAGGGGATATCGGCGGTGTCAAATGGAGCCTCCTTTAACCCGCCATCACCCTGGTTTGCCCAGGGAAGCTCCTGCTTGGCTGGCAGGTTGGGGCCTTCCACTCGGGAAGGTGTGTTTGAAAATTCAAGGGGCAGCTTCATCTCCCTGGCAGTGTGAGAGACATGCTGTCCGCCACCGATCTTTGGTTCTTTCTTGTCGGGAAGGTCGGTGCTGCCCTCTGATTTCCTCAAAGATGAGCTGCGTTTTGGTGGGGCTGGCTTTGCCTTTGGTTTCTTAAGTGAGATGCTCTGCCGTCCCTGCCTCCTGTGGCTCATGCACTCCTGCCAGGTGCAGTCAGCCAGGCTGGAAGTCACACTCCCGGTCTGGCCACTCTCAGAGCCTGGGGCTGCATAGTTGCAAATATAGCTTTTATTACCCTTGAGACCACAGTCAAAGTGCATGGAGGTATAGTATCCTTCGGTATCCACAGAAAAGTGTGAGCTAGTGTCTGCCTTGTCAGAGGGCGTCTTTTCAAGGAAGCTGTCATAGGTGGCCATGCTGGTGAAGCTGGGGCATCCTAGGCTGTCTGCCTTTGGACGCTCAGGACTGAAGTCCTGGCGACAGGAGGAGTCGTGGTGATGGTGCAGGTAGTTCCACTCACTGTCACTCGTGTTGCTGTTGTTGGGGTCATCTAGTAAATCTGCCACAGTGGACGTGAAGGAGCTTGCCCTGTGGCCCCTGACCTTGTCTACATGGTCACCAAACTGCTCTGTGAAGACACTGGAGTCCTCATTGGCATTGGGAGCGGTGTTGAGCGACAGCTCAGAGTCACAGTGCGAAGAGCCTGTTAGTGGAGGAGAGGCAGCAGGAGGAATGGTTTCAGATGTCTGGGAGGGACATGTTGAGCTGCTCCCGCTCCAGTTGCCACTGGAGGACTGGTGGTCATCTTTCTGGTCCATGTGGCTGCTGAGCAGGACTCCTGCTGTGGAGATGGAGTGAATTGGGCTCCCGAAGGTGTCCGAGTTGGACGAAATTTCACAGCTGCCTGAATCGACCATCCTCGACAGCCGCGATCTCCCCCTCTCGCTGATGCTGTGTTCGGGGCTGTGCAGGTGCTGAGGACAAGTTAAACCAATGGGCTGGCACTCCTGTGAACCCTGCTTGATCAAGACCTCCTTTCCATTTTTTGGGATCCTCTCCTGACCAGCTAGGAAGTGCTCCGCTTCATACCCTCCACTCTTGGTAGTGGCATCCTGATGGCCCTCGCTGGCCCGGGCTCCCTCGCGAGGAAGGCTCCGTGAGCGGATGCGGTTGCTTACAGTGGCAGCGAAGACGGCGTCCCCGTTGTCTGCCAGCACCAAGATGTTGCCAGCAGAGTGGGAGAGGGAGGCAACAACGCTCTGCCCCCTCTGGGCACGGATCCGTCTCCGGGACGGAGCGGCTATTAGGATTTCTTCCGTCTGGCACTCTGAGTCCCGCATCCCCGACCTCCTGTTGCTGGAGCCAGAGAAGTCTGGGTTTGTGTGCACAATCACATTGCGCTCTCTTGCCACTGGTGACTCGTCTGAATCTAGGACACACGGAAAGCTGGGTGAGTGGGAGAGAGTTGCATATTTCCTGGCATGAGACAACCCGTGCAACCCAAGAAGCATTATCTGCTGTATTCTTTATTTTTTTAATCTTGCTGAGCATTGGACCAAATTTAAGTTGGCTATAGAGGTATATAAGGCAGACCTCATGCCAGTGAGGTAGGGAAATTCTCCTGGTCCTGCAATGTGATCTCTGTTCTCCTATTTCTGCAACGTGATCTCCTGTGGGGCTGAGCTTGCTGTGTTAAATATTAAGATAAATACTAGGTTTTCAGTTTTTGTCACTCTATTTCAACTAGTTAAAGACAGTTTTCAGGAGTGGCTAGACAAAACACTCCATGAGCTTCTAAAAATAATTCTCTTTTGACTACCTGTCTGTTCAAAACTTCAATTATCTAGTTCATTACTACCAAGAATATCTGCAAGGCAACAGGATCTTTCTTTCATAGGTTCTCTGGTTCCTTATTCCCTATGGTAAACACATTCCTTTTCCTTTCAGTGAAGTTTCATGGCAATGGACCGAGATACCAGAGCCATCTTCAGGTGTACAAGAACATTAAGAAATAACAATCATGTTAGTTTCATTTTGGGTTAATAACAATTTTACACAGAATTTGCCCTCAACAGAGTTGCTCCTAATTTACCTGTGACAAAAAGTGAGGTAAGTCGATAGATTGCAGGCAAATATTCTTGGTAATAAAGAATAAAAAGAAGGAATCAAGGGTGTGATAAATAAAATAAAGGTTTAGCAAAGCTCCCATAGGGTACCAGCAGCTGTTTCTAAGGTGGATATCCAGCCGCTCATCTGAGTTATCCAGCTGTTGTCACCACTTTGCTGAGCAACATCTGTCAGTTCTTTACCTTAAGCTCCCCTCACACAAGAAAAAACTTTCACTTAATCTAGTTACTTTTTATGCACATAACTATGGGTTCATAACAGAAATAAAATGAAAAAAAAAAAAGAACTGATTAACATTTACACAATAAGAGCTGAACATGTACATCTATATTACTCAGTAAGGCCCCCGGTCCTTCAAGGCCATATGGAGTAATATAGCTTTGCTTACTGTAGTAAATCAAAAAAACAAAACATGTCATTCCCAAACTCCAGAAGCATTTACAATTTAAAGGTTTCATTTCTTTGGAAGGCTAGCTACCAGCTCATATCCCTGCAATTTAAGTTGGTTAGAAAGCTATCTAAGGAAGATTTGTATTTATACTACACCTATTTCTTGTTGCACTCTTCTGGGGATGCCAGAGATGGTTTTCCTCCTCCTCAACTTTCGTCTCCGCTGTAGTACAGATTGTGAATGAACAAGAGAGCAGCGTATACTAGCCTCTCTGTCAAAACCAACTCCTGCAACCCATAAATAGGTCTCATTAGCCTTTAGAAATAGTAAACAAATTTTCATGGCTGGAACACAGTGGAGGTATGTGAGCTTGGATTAAGCCTGTGAATAAACATAAGGGAGCCCTTATGTAGCTCTTATGTAAATTATATCACAGTATATCACAGTTTTACATCTAATTCCAGCTCCCCCTCAGCAGCCTGGTCTGCCAAAAATAACAGAAGGCATGAAAAGAAAAAGAAAAGGAAAAGAAAAGAAAATCAGGAAGGCAAATAGTGTTGAGAGCTCTTGGTAACAGGGCATCTTTCTTATAGCTATTTATCCATCTGTCACAGGGACAATGACAGTAACTTGTCTGCAAAGCATTATCTATTCAGCTATTGCCTGACTTACTTTAGCAACTAAGCATAAGAAGACATTTTAAGGTTATAATGCCATATTGAAGTAATTGGGCGCTTCTTAGGAGACCAATATGCCAAGGGGGCTAACATTTCAAAAAGGAAGGAGACAGCTAAAATGGGCCCAAGTCACCGTGCAAGTTTAGAGAGCATTCTCTGTAACACTGACACATGGCCAAGAGTGGCATTAACGGGGAGCTACATCAGTAAGTGTGCTGATTTTCACATGTGCTCAGCACATAGTGGGAGTCCCCTCAGGGAATCAGGTCATGCAATCAAGATCCTCAGTTGAGATTTAGAAGCCCAAGTTCACGAGCACATTGGTTTATGACCACATAAACCAATGCGCATAGAATAGGTGAGAATCCCTTGTTTTCTTTATGTTTCCATGGCATTAACACAAGAAAGTATCGTTCACTTTGTTTTTTACACCGTGTTGTCAAAATAGAGTTAAAAGGAGGCCAACCAGAAGACCAGTGCACATCTGCACTGGCTTTTTGCACAAGCATACACTTACTCACACTCTCTAAAGTTGACATGGGACAGGTTGAAAAAAATGTGCCAGGTCCATAAAAACACTAACATAAGGATTGCTGGTACAGTGGTTTGTAATCTTAAGAAAAACAAACAAACTAAACCAAACAAAAGGAAAATAAAAATCCTGATAAGAAGCTCTATTTTAATAGCGTATAATTATAGAAAACATAATTATACACAGACATACACATACATATTACATTACGTAACAATGTAAAACATTAAAAAGTAACTTTCTTGTAAAAGTTCTTCTTGAAATCTACTACAGTGAAATAGAGGCTTCAGACAGATGTCCTGTAACCACCAATGCCCCTGGAATAAGCAGAGGAAGAACTTTCTTTAATATGGAACAAAGGTGCTGTAAACTCCAACAACAATCATTTTCAAAAAAGTGAACATTTCTCAGGGTTAGGAGAAGCTTAAAAAACAAAAACAGAGAACTGAAAGCAAACTCTTTGAAACTAAAAACCAATCAGCATCATTGCTGGTTTTCCAGCAACTGTGAATTAGCCAAACATGCTCTGTGCGCCAGATGCATGGGGGTCATCGCCGAGAGGAAAGTGGAAGAGGATATATCCTCTCCGTGACGCATACAAATTATTCCCATTAGTGCTAATGAGAATGATACACATAAACATCCAGAAGATTACATACCATTCTTGATCTGTAAAACTGATCAGTGGAAATTTGGTTCCAATGTATGGCAGGTGGAGTCTAGGCAAAAATGGCTATTACTGGAAAAGTTAACATTGGTCCCAGACCTAACTCTCCTTTGACTGCATTAGGTGACATTAGCCTTCTTAGAAAACCTACACCCATTAGAGTCCTATACTGAATCTAAAAAGAGCATCATTTTAACACCAGCTTTACCTGGGGATTTGCAGTAGCAGTGCCCAACCTGCAACCTTGACCAGCTGGGCCTCAACCTCTGGCCAGCAGGGTCTATGCAGGCAGTTCTGCTGGCCTGTCCTCTTGTGGGACCCTGACTGCCCAGAAGCACCATCCCAGTGACAGGGATACCCACTCCTGGCTGCCACCTCCCTGGGCAAGCAGACCTGGTGGCATTGCAGTGTCAGCTCCAGTGTTGGGGCAGGGGAGAACCAGGACTGTGTTGCTGTCACTGGGAGGATTCATGCACCTGACAGTGGAGCAGATGGGGACTTGTCACTGTGATGCTGTAAGACAGATGTGCTACAAGTCCAAAAGCACAGAGCCCCTTAGCTCGGGGCTGAAGTTGGACTGTGGGCATACAGCCCTCCCCAGCACCATGGTGAATCCTACAGGCTGTCTTTCAGGAAGGTTGATGCACCGCTGATAGACACAGAAAAGAACAATGGGATGTGAAGGGCTGTGACCTTACCCCAACCTCCCATTTACTTGGAAAATAGAATTAAATACAAATATTTTTGCTGGGGAATGAAGGCTAACTGAAAGGTACCTGCTTTTTTTCTGATTGTTTATACTGAAGTCTATAACTGTGGAAGTCAGTCCACTTTATGCTCTTACATTAATCAAAACTTGGTACTTGGAAATATTATTGAGAAAAACTCAGGTTAACTTTATGTTTACCATAGCCCTCTGGAATGAGAGAAAGAGAAAAAGAGAAAGAGAAAAACATCCTGATTTTTGATTCTGGAAATAAGCCATCTATCACATTTAATAAGTGGTATACCTGCTGCTTCTATAAACAACTTCTCCTTCAAGTAAATCTAGTCAATTGTATCCAAATGTTATCAAAATAAAAGAAAATGCCATTACTATACCTTCAGCATAGCTGCATGTAAAGAGATCTCAGAGCGATGGCTTGCATGCTACACATTCATGCCTTGCATGTTTAAAGCACTGCAAATAGTAGCCTACATTCTCTAGTTTCTCTTCTCCTGCTACACATGATAATCATATGATTAATTTTGGTGGTGTTCTGCATTATTTCAGTCAGCTACATTCAAAAAGTTATTTGAGGTTTTTGTAAATACAGACTGTAGGTTATATACACAACAAAAGTACATTGTTTATGCAGAGAACCCAGGGTTATGTTACACTATATAACATGACTGAAAATATGGGCCAAATTAATCCTAGATGCGGCTTCAGTGTCTCCAGCAGTCACGCATAAGGGATGAAATTAGCCCACTGTCTTCCAGAAACTAAATCCTCAAGCTAGGGTCTTTGCCCCCAGACTGCACAATCCCGTGACTTCAAATAAATTAAACAAAATAAGTACTTGACCTCCCTTGAACCATGCAATAAATACAAAAAGAAATAGAAGAGACTTGTACCAGTGACATTGATGGGGATAATGCAAGAAGAAATCACTTGGGCATCTTGTTTCATTTTCTCCTCTGGAGTTGGGAGAGGTAGTGCTTTACTCCAATTGGTTTGTTTATCCAGTGTAGAAGGGATATTATGTATTGGATTTTTCGGCCTCTGCCCTAACATGACATCTGTATCTTCGTCCTCTGGTGGATGGGACTGCAAATGAATACATTCAAAATCAGTGTCTCCCACTCAGGCACACAAGGCTAATTTTGAAACAAATCAGACACAGAGATCAGAAATCAATTACAGGGATGCAGGAAGGAATCATTCTAGCTAAGTCACACAGCACCAGCTATTCTCCAATGGAAACTCAACATCCTGCTAATAGGAGAAAAATACCTCAACATACTGGAACTCAGCACATTTGCAGTGACATGTAGAAGCCATCTCCTCTGTCAGAAGAGGCACATACTGCATTCCCGAGTAGCTGTTGCAAGCATGCCCTCAGTTACCATCAGCGTTAGACACACATGGGCCCTCATTTGCATCCATAACCTTTTGAACTCCTGCGTCCAGTGATTGCTAGTGTGTAGTAATCACCAGATAACCATTCATTCAAGCATCAGAAGACCCAAAGTTTTAAAGAAGACATCACCTCACTCTCATACTTCAGAAAACCATTTGTACAAACTCAGACCATGAGCAGATCATGGTATACCACCCACCAGCTGTGTGGTGGGAAGTGGCAGGTGTTAACAGTGCTGGAGCTGGGGGACAGCGACCAAAGAGAAGAGTAGCCACCACCAGAAGAAATTCAAAGGGTTGTTTAGAAACCATGCATAGTTTCAAAGCATACTACAAGAAAAACTAGATGATAAAGAGAGAAAAGTAAACTGCATAGAAGAAACAGATGGTTTGTTTTCTTTTGAAAGAAGTAACAAATTTCCCAACAACACTCCATCTTGCAAAGCCGTTATAATTTAATCTAGTAAGAGAGAAATAAATTAAGGGCATTTTCATGTGGTGCTGGCTACCAACTCGGATTTGGGTGTCTCATTGTTTGCAAAAAAAGAAAAAGTTTCTGTTTTGCTTGGAAGAGATAGAGGGGAAAAGCACTTACCTTTACTTTTTTTATGCCTAATTTTCCTCTCTTTTTCATGAATACATTCTTCTAAAAGCTGTGACAGCTGTTCGGCCAGCTCAGGACACCTGTCTGCCTCTCGTTTTTTAAAAATGAAGTACAATCCCTTTCAGGGTGGCTTTCTCTTCAGTCCTGAATTCCCAGCTGCTTAACTACCAGCCTTCCCCCTCATGCCCGCTGTTTACACTTCATTTGCCAGTTTTAGTTTCGGTAGCAAACACGGCAAAGATAAAATTGTTGCTCTGCATCTCCTTAGCAGGGCGTTTATCAGGCGGGTGTTGGACACCACAGGATCGTGCCCCGTCTGCCATTGTACCTCTGCCATTCCTCCGCCCAGGCTCTTCACAAATCCCAGGGGAATTAACCGTCTCAGGCTTGCCAAACAGCATTTACACCCGGCCCCAAAAGCATTAAAGATCTTAACTCAGCAGCTGCTATTTAAACTGTTGGAGGGCACTTACTTACCTCGTCAGTGTCGCCTCCCGCAGCACCCTCAGACCCCAGATAACGCACACTTCCTCTTCTCCCGCCCGCAGAAAACCCCCTTTTTCCCCACGTAGGATTTCAGTCAAACATTGCAGCCTTCTTTCTGCCTGCAGCTTTTGTGCCGATTCCCGGCAGACGTGAATAGCTCACATAAACTTCAAGCACAAAAGACTTTGTTTCCTAGGTAACTCCACCCCCCCCTCCCCCCCCCCCCCGCAGCACCCTCAGACCCCAGATAACGCACACTTCCTCTTCTCCCGCCCGCAGAAAACCCCCTTTTTCCCCACGTAGGATTTCAGTCAAACATTGCAGCCTTCTTTCTGCCTGCAGCTTTTGTGCCGATTCCCGGCAGACGTGAATAGCTCACATAAACTTCAAGCACAAAAGACTTTGTTTCCTAGGTAACTCCACCCCCCCCATCCCCCCCGCCCAAAGTTTGATGCATGCATGCAAAAAAACCCACCCTTGCACACACGCACAGACACGTGGACACACGCACACGGACACGGAGACACACACACACAGAGGCTGCATTTGTTGCCGATTCTTCCCCTGGATGACAATAAGGTGCTGGACAAAGCGGCGAAGTGACCCTGGCTGCCAGGGCTCCTCCTCTCCAAACAGTGGCATCACCAAATGGCCAGTGACTAAGTACCTGCTGTCGGTCTGGCATTGTCCGGACAATTTCTTACCGTTTAGGAAACAGAGGGGGCAGTTGCAAAACATTGCGAGAGAATTAAATGCAATCGCTAATGCTATCGAGTCAATCCCAGTTCAGGCCTCTCAAAGGAGATGATAGGAGGAGGCGGCCTTATGGCCATGAGCTTCTGAAACTCATCCAAAGCGAAGAATGAAAGAGGAGGGGAAAAGTTATTACTGTGTCTTACTGACATGAGAAAAATAGAAATGGCTCCTTTTAGCGCAGTAAAGTTAGCAAGTGAAAAGCAAGCAAGAGGAAGGGTTAGGATCTAGAAGGAAGAAGAGTGAGACAGGGCTGTTAATTGAGGATTGCTTGTTTTTCCAGTACCTTTCTACTCCAGGGGGTCATGTGGCAACACTCAATTGGGGAGGGCGAACGGGTGCTGTTAAACTATAAAGGTGAAATGTGAAAAAAAAAAAATTAAAATTAAAAACATATACAAAACGTTTCTGGTAAAAGCACATAATTTTTGTCTGAATAAATTAGCATAAGAGCCAAAACAAGCAGAGATTTCCACCATTTCCTACCAATGGGTTTGTTCCTCACAACAGGGTGGTTTGGACACCTGTGAAGTCTGTGCTGATTTTGCTTCTTCAGATTAGACAAAACTGCAGTGAAATGGGTTCAATCTCCTTGTACAGACATGCTTAAATTGTCCCAAGAATGCCTTGTATTGATTTGGTAACTCAAACTGTGTTCTGCCTGGAGCTGAAGCAGTGCAAGGTATGTATCCAATTACATTATAAAAGTAATCTTACAATTTTTGTCATTTTTTGTAACACTTGAAAGGACATTGATGGCCCCAAGTGCTGGGGCTTGCTGAATCCCTACACCTCCAAAATCCTCTTTTGGCAGAAACTGTGTTTGTTTGTTGCAATGTCCTGTTTTCAAAAGCAAGGAGTGAAGGAGGACTGACTTCTTTTGAAATGGGAAATAAAACAAAAAAGGAGATAAAGAAAACAGATCTGTTGACCACACTGGAAATCTCTAGCACGTGTTTCTTGGTGGGAGTTATTCTCTCCCCCTACATTTGTTAGCAGACTAATAATGCCAAATAATTCTATGAATGTTTCCTCACAGTCATTATCAATCATTAGCAACACTTCTGTGACAGATTAACCACAAACCTCAGTTTGGAAGACTTGCATTATATGGTCTCCTCTCAAGAAAAAAAAGCTGTAATGAGTCTCAAAAGGCCTAATTCTTCATCTTGTTGTACTGTCTTCCTAGATACACAGCAACTCCTGCTTTGCCCTCGTTCCCATGGGCAGGACTAAAGCCATGGGAAGCCTCCAGATGAGCTGCCTGTAAGCCTTACAGGAGAGCAGAGAGGAGAAATCAAAAGAGGGCTGTTCCCAGTTAACATTTCCAGCTGGTTAGTTTCTACCCAGGCCAGTGGAAAAATACTTCTTCCAAGCTGGGAAAAGTCCTTATCATAGGATGTTGGAGGGTCTTTGGGAAGGGTTGAGGTAGGGGGAGACTAATTCTGGTGAGGTGACAAGAGTTTGCAATGTCCATGGCCTGTGATGGTCCTAGTCAGAGCACAAGGAGAAAAGGACAGGAGGGACCCCCCTGACCTGACCTCTGAGCACAGCTATATGCTCAAATGACTCAGGGAAAAACCTCTCCAGGAGAAACAGCAGGACCTCAACTTTGGCCTCAGAGATAGCAGTGCGGGCTACAGTGGAGACAAGCAAGATCTGGTTGGTTACCATCTGCCTGCCTATCGGTGCAGTGCTTTCCTACCTCCCCCATGTGCTGCTCTGCCAGATGCCTCCAAGAAAACCCCTGTCTGGTTCCACAGATCTACAGGCATCAGTTGATGTGCCTAAGCCCCAGGTCCCTGCTTGAGCATGGCAGGACAAACTTCCTAGGTAGGTTTCTGTCACTAAGAGAGAGGACAAAATGGAGGTGACTGGTGAATTTTCAGCTTCTGCTGTCACAGCGGTGCTACTGAGAAAGCTGGTGCTACCACTGCCTTTGCCAAGGGGTCCTGAGGTCATCTAGTGCCTTTTACATGTGATGCCTGTCATCAGGCAGCTGAGGCACACTGGCATAGAACAACATCCTTAGCATTTCAGCACCTCCATGCTGGGGGCGGGAGAGAACTCCTGCTTTTCAAAAGTTCTCATTCACTCAGAAGAGCAGAATATCTCTAAATGTAAATACGTAATTAAGCAAGAAATTATTATTATATACCCAAGACTGTTCTGGTCTGATGGCCAAATCTGCAGTTAGGCAGTTTTCAAAGTGAATTTCTTTGTGTGAGTGTGCTTGGCAAACACCAACGGTGATAATCAATCTGTTAAATACAAAGCCAAAATACTTTAAATATGCATTTTTCTTTAACAGGCTAAGATTGCTTTGAAACTAAACTGGTGTGTAATTGCTTGAATAGAAACTTATTCTGCAGTCACTGGAAATTGAACGTTTTTATTTACTGAGCTATCCCATCAACCTCACTTGCAGAAGTGCAATTGTGTTCGTGAAACTACTTTGCAGTAAAATTCTTGGTTGCAAATGCACATGATCTGATTTCTCAGTGCTCTGCATCTCTTCAGTGAGATCTCTTTGGTTTCTGTGCAATAAAACAAAATATGTCCAAGTCTGAACTAATCAGACAGCAGTTCCCCTATAGAAAGAGAAAGCAGTGCTGGTCCTGAGCAATTCAGCTCATCTTCTGTCAGCACTTAATTCGGGGTGAGATTAAGCACCCCTGAACACTCTTCCCCCCACTTTTGGGAAGACTTTAGCATAACTTGCAGGTGCCTAAGTCAGAATTCGTGATTCACCCTTTTAATGAATTAAAACTTTAAAATAATCTTTGTACAATGAAAAAGAACAAATCGGCAATTGACAAACTTGCCAGCCTGGCAATTTATGGGTCTGCCCCATTTATTGTTCCAGAGCTGGGATCTGGAGGAGGAAATGAATTCACCAATAAGAGGACAAAAATTCCTCTTCAGCCCCTTTACTGTTTTACATCCCCCAAATCTCTGAGATGCCACTGTTGTTCAGTATCTTCAACATATAGAAGAAGCATCATTTATATTAAATCATGTACCTAGCCTGCCTTACCTACAGTGATATTATTACAGGAGGTTCTGCAATTTCAAAGTTAGTGAACAGGACATAAACACAAGAATAAACAATTAATTTTTCTTCAGGTAATTAAAGATTCCTTGGTAATACTAAAGCCTCATCAGGAGCTTTCATCCTCAACATGTTTGTCAACAATTTAGGCATGGCTGAGTTAATTCCTTCCACCTCATCTGTGTTTGAGCAGGCAGGCAAGGTGTTACCTCGCAGGAAATATACGTGACTGAGTCACAGCCCCCCAGCAGCACAGAACTGGTGCTGGCAGTGCTGGCACAGCCTTGGCAAGGACAGGAGGTGATTGCTATCTGTTGCTGCACAGCGCTGTTCTCCAGAGCATTATTTTTACTCCTGCTGCCTAAAAGTTGCAGCTAACAAAAAGCATAAGGGATCAATTCTGACTTCAGGATTCTATAGCACTAGGTGGGGGAAACCTCTCCCAGGATAACCTTAGCTATAAAGCAAGAGCATCAGCATGTAGCTTCAGCATCTTCAAGCTTCATATATGGTCCAGTGAACAGAACATACATACAGAATGCTTTCAAACTATGTGAGCACAGAAATAAGATGGACAGTACTCATTTGAAAGCAATAATTCATGCACTGAAAAGCTAACATGTAGAATAAGTGTGAACTAGTGTGCAATCCCACATTCATGTGAGTACACTCCTGACTCCTTCTGGGGCTCTGGTTGAAACCTCTCTGTCTCCCTCTCTCTGCCTGTGAAATGGACAGCCTGCTGTTTCCTTAACTCACAGGAGTCAAGGAAAATGGCATTTATTTACATATTGGAAAAACTAAAGACTTGGTAAGAGGAGAAGAAACAGTAATAAAAGGCTAGCAGCTTTCCAGTGTTTTCAGAGCACAGTTGACTACTTAATTAGAAATGAATTTTTGTACCTATACAGCAGCTTTCCTATACAGTCAAATGATGCTGAAGAGAAAATAATGGGAATATTTCTGATGGTGCTATTTCTGCTGCCAAACACAATACTGCTCACCTGCCTTCTCCCAACTTTTATATTTCTGGATGTTTCATTCTCAAGTTTTTATTTTATCTGCTTGTAGGTGTTTCTTTTCTTTTGGAACAGCACAGGTTCAATCAGTTAAAGTACTGACAATCCTTTAACAATTAATGTACTGTTCCAATGTTTTGACAAGGTAAAGACAAAAAGAAGACATGTTTTATGACAGAAGTCATACCACATGTGGCATTCCAGCAGACAAAGGTAAAAATAAACATTCCATGGTACAGGGTAGTAGGTATTAGGCTCACTGCACAAACAGTGCTATACAAGTTTAGTTTGACAAATAATGTCAGGTAGATTTTATTTCTAAATAAAAGGGATACAGGCACAATTTGCACATAGGAAGTGCATAGCCCAATTTGTGCCTGGCCCTTGAGTCACTTGCTTCTTATTGAGACTTGATGTGGCTTCAGCACAAAACTGTATGAAAGTTAGTACATTCAGTTGTGGCTCCTTCCCTTTGCTGTGCAAAGCATCCTAAAGCAGACCATAGGGAATATTTGTGAAATGGCAAGGAGATGGAATAAAATTACCTCATATGTTATTTTCTCTTCAGATTTGCTCTGGCTGAGACCCCAGGGACAGGAAAAACCTGTCTAGAAAATAACCTCCTGCTTCTTGTTCCTTAGATTTCTGATCAGATTATAATTATGAATAAACTGACACTGAGATTTGTGTAATTGTGAGCCTAAATTTCCAAACACTGAGTTCCTTGCTCCATCTTCTTTGTTTTATTGTAATAGCTGTGACACATGGGAATTGAGAAAGTATGTCCCATAACATTCTGAACTGGAATACTGATATTTCACACTCTGGCTGGCTGGACTTGGGGAAAGAGAGAAAGAAAAAAATGCAGAGAAATTCAAAGAGAAAGCTGAAATGCAGTTGGAATGACACAGCATCTTCCCACTCAGTGACTGGCCTCAGCAATGCTACAGGCAGGGTTGTCATGGGAACATGTGTAAGAAATATTTTGCTCATTTTACCAAGTCCATAACTTCCTCATACTCTCCTCAGATTATTTTTGGTTTGGGCTAGGTTTTTTCTTTTTTTTTCCCTTCATTGGCAAAAATGCCTGAATGAGTGATACTTGTAAATGTGTTTGTTTGTATAGTTCTTTTGTCTAGGAAGAGACTAAGTGTGCTAAAGTTTTTCAGCTTTAAAGTGAATGACTGAAATGAATAGAAAAGTACAATCATGTCTGCAAAACCAGGAGGGGCATGGGAAAAGGGAAAAGGAAGCAAATGCTTACTATTTCTCATAGTCTGAGAACCAGAAGGGATACAATGAAATGATGAAGTATCAGGTTTGAAATAAACAAAAGCTACATTTTCATACAGATTTTTAAAGTCATTGTCAGGGGATGCTGTTGATGCCGAAGATGTAAATTTAGCAAAAAAATTGGACTAAATAAATCTCAAAGTCAACACAGACAGGTTACTTGGTGGCTATTATTCTGTATTTGGTCTCTGTCTCTGTAACTAAGTTCTGTATGAAACTGGAAGGATAAATTATGGGGCAATAAACAGCATAAACCATTCTTATGCTCTTTCCTGAAGGATCCCCTTTTGGCCTTTGGGCTAAGTGAACCTTTCAATAGACAAATCAGGGCATTTCCTGTAACAAGAGTAGACACAAAAGAGCCTATGCCATTTCTAGTTCTCTACTCCTTCTCCACAACAAAACAATCTTGTAATCGAACATTCCAAAACATCCCTCCAGACCCATTTAGGCTGGCATGACTTTCTTTGGACCTGAATTCATTTAGCCTTGCTTGGAATTCGTAGTACTTTGACATCTTCCTCCTTGTAAATGTAGTTGTGCTTAAAAGATAATCTTCATCTGTTGTGACTGATTTTCTCTAGATTTATTATAAAATATGCAAGATGTTTGGAAGAGCTCACAGCCATCTAATTGGTAGCAATAAAAACAGCAGCCAGAAGGTGCAAATGTGGAAACCTTGACTGCTCTTAGATATGGGCGACCTGTTTTTTCAGTAGCTATCAGTAGACAGCTTTCACAGGTCTCACAGTGGTAATTTAAACATTTCTTCAAATCAAGTTTCTTATTTCAATATTGTAATAGGTGCATTTAACTTAGATAGTTTGGAAAAGTCAGATCTGTAGCTTTTAAAAATTTTCCAGCTTCTTGTTGATCCCTTTCCTAATTTAGAAGAAACACAAAAAGGGGCTTTTGTTGTTTAGTATTGCTTCCTTCAGCACCTTTCCAATGCATAAGAAGAATGGAATACACAGCAGACTATGAATAAAAATTCTTGTAGATTTAACATCTTTAGTTCATTGATGTCTAGATGATACAATCCACTGGAATCAGGTATCAGACATTACCAACAATCTCTGAAGCTGATACACTTTTGCAGATGTCAAAAGCTTATGCCAAAAAGGGTGAGATAGGCAATAATAGCATTCTCAACTTTCTTTTGTAATGGTATCATTAAATCATGGAGGCTGGCACGATATCAATTAGCTATTCATTGTTGCAGTGTCTTGTAAAAATCTCTGATTAACCTTCTGCCAGACAGAGCATTCATGTGCAGCTTCATCTTGCCTCATTCTCTTTAATTTTTAAGTTGCCTCATGAACAAGGAGTTTTCTCAGAAATGGGTCAAGGCACTTTGAAGTACTCTGGCCTTGGCATATTTGCAATTACCAAAGCAGAACATTGCCAGATGCCTTGAAATCAGTAGAACAACAGCCCTCCAAGCAGCTCTTGTTTGCTTCTCCTCAGGGGAATACTGAACCTGGTTAGTTTCCAAAAAAAAGTCCAATATGGGTGGGCACAAAGCTTAATATTTTCCTTCTTGAAAGGAAAAAGGCAGACTTTCTGATAAAGCCAAGACATCTGCATTCAGCATGACTTAATTTTGCCAACTAATACAAGACTTAGAGGGTTGCTCTCACTATTTGTTATTATTTTGTGGTCCACAGATGGAAGTAATGTCTAAAATGCACTGGTTGTTTTCCAAACACAGCAAAGATTCTGACCTTTCATCACTGTATATGCAATTTCAAAAGAGATGCCTCATTCTCCATCTGATACTAACTAAGAGAGCTTTATGCTCAGTAGGCTGTCCAAACTTATCTGTAACTGGTTCTGATCCATAACATGGCATCACCTCCCCTTTACCTTTTAATGACCCTACAATAGCAATAGGTTTGATGATGGCTTATAAAGAAGAAATAGGTAAGCCCGTTTCTCCTTTCTGTCTTCTAACTCTTTTCTATGCTGTCCCTTAATATCAGAATATCTTCTTTCACTTGAATAATAAGGCCTGCAAATCTAACCAGTTCAAAGCCTGCAGTGATGATGATGTGTTCCTCAAAATTATCCAGCTAAGCAGTCAAAAAGCCAGAATAGTCAAGCTAATCAAAACCTTATCATGCATTTCATGCTTTTAAATGAGAAACAAAACTCTTCCTATGGGCTGATTAGCTGATGTTTTGGCCCCTGGGCAGGTGTGAATCCTTTACATTGACTCCTTTACACTGTGACTCCTTTAGTATTAGAGTGGTTTAGGATGAATGTACTTGGACTTTTTAAGCTTTTAAGCTTAATCATCACTTTTTAAGTGATGATTCCGTAGCTACATGCTTATAATGTGCTCACATCTCTGGAAATGCCAATGTCTCTGTACTGGCACATGCAGGACAGATGTATCCCTATCATGCTAAGGGCTGGCATTAGACAAATGTATCACTTAAAAGTCAATCCAGGTCTGACTTGTGGAATTTTAGCAATAAAATGGCTCTTAGCACAAGGCAAAATGGAGCTATTTTTGTGGGTCAAACACCCAGAGCCACAGAAGCACCAAAGTCCAGCTGAGGCCAGTGGGAGTTATGGACCCAGTCAGAGTTAAAGTTGTGGATCTGATGCATTTCCTTTAACAATGATAAATACCATATTGTCAACACTAATTTGATTTCAAATTAATGCAGCAGTGTGGCAGGTCAGCACAGACATACAGGACCAGGCCTTCAGCTGGACTTCCCACTTGGCTGGCTGGAAGGACATGCGTGAGACATGAAGCATCTGCAAAAACTGCATGGAGATGGACATTGCAGAACAGGGCTATTGTTAGCCTGTTCACGTATAAAGAAGTGTAGCTTCTTGTAGCTGGAGATGTGCTGCTGAACCTATCTGCAAACACATAAGCCTTAAGCCAGCTCTCAAAGACCTTGAGTTCTTGGCTCCTGGCAATGCTAATGCCAGGGATGAAATTACAGCACTTTCTGAAATTACAGGAGGGTCCTCAAAGTGCTACCTATAAAGCACGAGTGGAGAATGTGAAGGACTGTGAAGGAGTGTGTGAAGGAGAGCATATGTCTGCTGACCACGGGTGAAAAATAAGAGGTTTCTCAATGGAAGCGGCCACCCTGGGGCTGGCTGCTGGAAGCTGTGACCTGAGTTGCACTGCTGACAGTCTTTAAGGTCAGCTGTGTTGTACCTGCATAGGCTTGGGGAGGGGGCACTTGTGAAATACTGTCACACTGATGTCCCACTGTGCTAATAACGTGTTTCTGTGTGATAGCTGTACTGAAAGACTTACTGGTAGCAAGTGCCGGTCCTTTATTGCTTGCCTCTTTTGACTGCAGATTGCAGGGAAAGGAGGAAAGGGGGGAGCCACCACAGCAATGGGGCCTTGGACTTTTTGCTCTCTGTTATCACCTCGGCTTCGATGTTCTGTTTTGGATGAGAAAAAAGACACAAGTCTTTCTGAGTGTTAAAAACATACGAATATCTCTATTAACAGCACAACAGAGACAGGAACAGGAAAGTGGATTCCAAAATTCTCCTCTTTCTTACTGACTGGTATGTATCATTCCTGTTGCAACTGAGGGGGACAAGCAGTTGCTGGACATCCATGTGCCCAGAAGCACAATATCCATACAACACACGCCAGCGTGTGCACTGAAGCTGAATTGTCCCCAGATTAGATTTGTGCCCTTTATCCCAAGTGACAAAGGAGCTACATTCTAGGCACTTGGGACCCAAGGCCTCATTCCCAATGGGAACCTGCAGCTCCTATTGCCTTGAAATATTGAGATGCAGTAATGGCTGCACTCTACCCATATAAAATATGGCTCTCTGAGGGGAAAGAAAGAAACACAGCCCCAGATACGATTTTCTTCCCTGGCTACATGGCAGTCCTAGATTCTGAGCATTGACTTGACACTATGAAGGTTTTTGCAGCAGCAGCACTATGTTCCATCATGAAACACATCATCCTGGAAAAGTCAAGATATCTCCACCCCAGGCCCACAGCAGTGTCCCTTCACCATGGGCACACAATATCTAGTCCTCTTCCAGCATCAGTTCCAAGTCTCTGAAACCTTCCAAGTGAACAGGGCAATGCTCATGGACTTTCCATCTCTAATTTTAAGTGTCAGTCAGGTAATTCCTGTTTGCCCAGTGTGCTGCTGGGAGGAGATAATGTATTGACCTGATACACATAGCTATGGTCCAGCCAACAATGCTTGCTGCTCCATAGCTGTTTTATGACCTAATGCTTAGTTTTAATTGCTCCTGGTTAAACAGATAAAGAGATAATTAAATTCTTCGTTGAGACACAATAAATATGTTTAGGGTAAATTTCAGATTATAGTTTCATTCCCATACATGCAGTTACTTGGATAATATGATAAAGCAGAGCATGAAAAGCTGCCTCCTCAACCTGCATAGCTGCTGTTAAATGTACAGGATGGGAAGTTGCCAAAACTGAGATTTGTACCTTTAAAATGATGAGACATTTTCTGACAGCTGCCTTCCTGTGCTACTGTCAGAATTTCTCCTGCCCACAAGATGGCAGGCAGAGATCAGCCTGGTCCTGGGACAATTGCAAAGCAGAGCTGCTGAGAGCAGAAGAGAATTCCTGCTCTACTCCAGCACTACTGTGGTTACAATTTGGCTGTATTGCTCTCTGCAGTTCTGTGAAGACATACTGCACCCACAGTGTGTTCTTGAGCTAAAATCTGCAGAGACAGTCAAATGTGGTAATTAATTGGAACATTTTATCCAGCAAACAGATGCTCTGCAGATCTAAGTAATCGATTATTATTATAAGCTAATAACTAATAAATGAGCAAGGCAATTAGAGCTGTTGGTGCAAAACACTTCCAACACAGGAGGCTGCCTTTGAACATTTTTAAGGGTGACCTGCATGGATTTTCTCTTTCCTTATGGCACAGAAGAAAGATAGGCTTGTTTACCTGCTTTGACTTGCGTCTTGGAAAGAATTTTCCCTAGGTTAGGTTCCCAGTGAAAACTGACCTTTTCCCACCTGTTACCTTCTTGTGGTTCTGTTGTAGGACTATCCAGATGTTTGCATCTAGTAAAATCCCTTTTTGACAGGGATGCAGGAGCCTGGTTATGAGCCTGGTTATGCTTCCTCTCTGTGTTGCATGATTTGGTTTTGAGGCTATAGCTCTCCAGTTTGTTAGGTGATGTCAGGAAGTGTTCCCTAGTCTGGGAACGGGACACATGCCCAACTTTTCCAAGCTGTCCAGGGTATCTATCAGGTGGCTTTTAGCTGCCAGCCTGAAGGACACAGGTATCCTCCAGTATCATGCTCAGAAACCCTGAGCAGGCAGCTTAGTTTTTGTGAAGACTCTGTGATAACACTGGGCTCCAGTTTCAGCCCTTGGGAAGAGGGGTTGGAACTGCATGATCTTTAAGGTCTCTTCCAACCCAAACCATTCTATGATCCCATGGTTCTATGATTTCTTAGCCTGAGTACCTAAGTCCCAGTGGAGACCAGTGCCAACAGTTCTGTGTGCTTATGCCTGAGCACCCTTCTGCTGCCTGGAGTGGACCATGGAGATGTGGAGCTGGAGAGTGTGTGAGCACCTACCTCTGCGCAAGGCTCGCAGGTGCTGCTTGGCGTGGTGGTGCAGCTCCTCCACGCAAGGTGGTCTGGTGGAGGGGAGAAAGATGTTTCTTTGCTGATGCCAAGGTGCTCGGTAATAGACACTCAGTTTGCTCTCTGCATCAAGGTTGGAGACAGCTGTAGCATAAAAACAGAGTACAAGATAAGTCTTCTAGTCTCTCTACATCAACCTAGCTGAAAAGCAAATGTTCTTGCTTGGAACAGAATTGTCAAGAACAAGCTCTGGGGTTGTTACAGCACCTCTCCTTCCATCAAACAGTGACCATTATCTTCTCAGTGTTATCATGTTATACCAATTAGCATTTAGACAATGGCCTTTTGCCATATTGCAAATGGCTTTGTGGAGGCAAGCAGGTGAAATGATACTGTATTGGTGTTAAATACCAAAGGGATAACAATTTTATAGACAGCAAAATGAAAACATAAAGAAGCTACGCAACATTTCCACAGTGACATTTTGAGCAAGTGCAGTGGGAAGAACAGGTCTTCCATTTACCCATTCTCCTGCCAATATGCTCTTTCACTATATCGTGTTACGCACAACTAGTTTCTGACACAGGCTGCTACCTCTCTGCCTTCCAGGGCGTAACGGCTGAGATTCACTGCCTGCCCTGCTGAGTGACTTTAACTGCCACCTATCAACAGACGTTCCCTTAATAGACAGGGATTTCTGAGGGACAGGAACACTTCAATTCCTCTAAAGAGAAATCCCAGAAGTCTGCCTCTGAAAGTTCTATGAATCAAGTCCACTAAAGGTTTGAGAGAATTTCTCAGGAGTGCCAGGACTGCTGGGAGATGTGTCCAACCTCAGTGTACACAGCAGGTGGCTTTTCAAGGGCCAAAGAAGGAGCAAAGGGCCTTGGGAGATGCCAGCACTCTGCCCCAGCCAGCCACAGGGAGCAGGCTCATCCCCAGCCCATGTAATGCAGTAGACCACATGGCACATGATCAGGTACAACACTGGGCTTGATCCTTCTACTACAGGCAATACATACAAACAATCTCTACAATCATACTCTCTTCTAATGCCAAGGAGATCCTGCAGGTGTTTTACTCACAGGACAACACAGTGTAACATTGGTGGACTAGCCTCATGCACAGGAGGAAGGGTAATGAAGGTATCTCCTGGGGTTCCCTTCCCAGTCAGGAGCCAAAGAGCCAGAATGCCTTGGGTTGATCCCCTCACTGGCCATGCACTCTTCTCCTTTGCACATGTCAGGGCTCTCATCTGCTTTTTGTGCCTTTGCACTCTCTTGCCCTTTCTTGAGGGGTATTTGGTGCATCATGTCAGAGAACAGCTCTCTGGTGGACAAGCTTTGCTCTTTCTCGTTTTGTTGTTTTCTTTGATGCAAAACAATGTTCACTGAGACTGAAGGCATACCAGTGCTTTGTACAAAGAAAGGAACTGGGAAAGTATAGTAGGAGAAGAAGAAGGAGGAAGTAGACAGAAGAGGAGAAACCTAAGAACCATGCTGCCATGTGTGGGATGATGACAGACTGTATCAGTTTCTTTGATTAGAAAAAAAAAAAAGAATTCACAGAACTTCGTAGGTGTCATGATGGAAGTGGTAATATAATATGATGGCAGCCCCGCTGCAGAGCTTCAACAACCCTGAAGGGACCCCAAACTCTGTGTCCAGTAGGCACCCTTTATTTGCTTTTCCATGGATTTTTCCAAGTGGGCTTTCACTCAGTTTACAGCACGTTTGCAATGCTGTTCCATGCAACTGGCTATGATGTCAGTGAGGATGATGGTACTGGGGGGAGAAAAAACTGATTGATAGTGGAGGGAGGCTGTAGGATGAATGAAGGCAACCTGTCAGTGTTTGTTTATCATGAGGATTTACTAATGAAATTATTGACATTGTAATAACATAAAGTTCCCAAATAGTGGGCAGAGCTTTTGATGGCTTGTCTGTCTGTCACCACCATAGTAGGGAAATACCTCACTCACATAAGCTGATTTTGTATCTCCTTTACCCCTTGAAAGTAATGAAACCCTCTGTCTGTTTTACATACAAGGGACTGAGACACAAAGCTCTGATCCTGTTCTGAGCCACACTGCTTCCTCGGGAATCTTAACTCAAGACAAAAATTTGTAAGCAATGGTAATGATACCCCACCCATTTTTTATGTTGCTGAGGGCATGTGATATTCATGATCACAACTTGTATCCTGGAGGCTAATGAAACGACCGGCACAAGCAGTTCCTTCCTACTCCCAGAAAAATCTGTCTAGACTGAAGTACTAGTAGTTGTCTGTGACGGATATCAGTAGGTGAGTGGAAAGTTTTACCTACTTACAAAATACTCAGACATTTCATCAGACTAGAATAAATTTTGCTGCAAAGTTTAGCTTGTAGAAGCTCTTCTGACTTTGGCAACAGTGTTTGACGTATAAGAGTAGGAGTCGGGTTAGTATACTTTGTGTGAGACTTAAAAATGAAACCAAGCTCATACAATTCTGCTACCCATTTACTGTTGTAGACGCACATTGCTATGCACAGATAAAGCAGCATGACCTCTTAGCCACCCAGCAAGTCTCTCTTAGCCAGTAAACCTGGCAGAGCTGTGCACAGTGCTGTCCCAGAAGAAAAATAAAACACAAATACATTGCTTATCTTCAAATAAGAAGCTTAGAGTACCCTGTGCTACAACCCAGTCAGTGCCTGTCTGTGTCTTCTTGCCTTTCCCTGCAGGAACTCCGATTCACAATATCAGGGAATATGCCCCCTGACACCAAGAAGGCAGAAATATTGCACAATATTCACTGAACTGAACGATCCTTTAAAATACTCAAAAGCTGTAGCGGATTTTCTAGGAGGTCCAGAATAGAAACTAAAAGTGCTGGCAAAAAAAAGGTGCAAGGGGATGAATGCTCTCAACCTGCAGTGGGGATGAAGCTCAGAGGGAGGGAGAAGTGTTAGGTAGGGTAGAGGACAATGCTGGCCCAAGGACAAATAAGTATAAACCCACAACGAATGCAAATGTCTGAGGAACAGCATCCCAACCTCAGAGCAGCAAAGCTCTGAAAAAGACTCCTGGAAAAGGGAAAGATGAAAAAAGCTAACGAGTGAGAGAGAGCCTGCCAAGAAAGGGACCTGCTTTCATTTCATTCCTTGCACATTGTCCTTTGCACATGTCCTTCCATGTCCTTTGCAAATTGCTTGTGCTTCTGCAATGACATTTCACCTGGCCTTTGCTGTTTGCCCCTGGGAGCTGGACAGCATTGCTGCTAGCTGAAGCCAGAGGCTGCAACCACAGGAGTGGACTGTGAGCTTTCAGGACCACTGAACATCTAATTTTCTGCACAGGGTCGAATCTCTTTCTTCCTGTAAAAGAAAAAAGCCAACCCTGTGTCAGGGTAATTCAGCAGACAAAGACCACTGGGCTGAGATCTAGAAGAAATATGCAGTCAAAGTTTAGCCATATGTTTCTGCTAAGAGCCAGTGTTAAATATTAACACTCCCTATGCCTCTGTTCTGTGAAATGAGGATAAGGTATCTCTTTCAGCCAGCACTTCCTTTACTCAGTGTTTTACACTGCAGGCTGTTTTTGCAATGCTGAGCCTGCGCGTGGCTGTAGCCCTTCAGCATCATCATAAGATGCATAATAAATAAAGCAATACAGAAACTGTAAAGCCACAGTCTTTAAACGATTAGCAGCTGGATACTACAGTGACTAAGAAAAAAGGCCAATATAGATACAGGAAATGCTACGTTTCAGGCATCAGATATAGACTGTTAATATATTTTTAGTGTGCGCTTTGATCACTTTAAACTATACAAGTGAATCATATAAACTATCATTTCATTTCATTCCTGAGTTAAAATAATTGGGGTTTTTGGTCTTGTGTGATGACAAAATGACAAGACACCATTTAAATGGATTCTCCATTACATTCTGTGGATCCATTAATGTTGGCTGGTTTCCTAACAGCCAATGTCAAACAGACATACACTAATGGCTGCTCTCATGAGAAGATTTTTGAAGGTTTCTAAATAGCTGTTTTATCAAAGTTGATCATATTTATCATTTATAGACCCTTCTCTTCTTCACATCACTCCCTCCTTTAGCAAAGCAGAAAAAGGATCCTGCCATAGCAGAGCTGGATGTGGATGCTTGAAGGCTGTGTGGCTTTAGTGCACTCAGGCGTGGTTGTTCTAATAATAACACCACAAAGGCCAAGCAAGAAAGATTTCTGCTCTATTTATTTGATAGATCCAGGGGTTCCCCCCACAACTCCGTCTGCTTCTCTAGACACTTGCCTGCCCCCTCCCCAGCTCCTTCTGTTTCTCAACTTTCTGTTATTTCTTTCTGTATTGTAGTTGCCATTAGATGTGAGGGGAAGAAAAAAAAAGATAATTTCCTATGCTTCCTGGTTCAAAGCAAAAACATGATTTGGTATAAGGTGTGAAAAAGTTGCAGCCTGGAGGGAATTTGAGCAGTGAGCAAGGAAGGTGCCTACATGTTAAGGGACAGAGCCCAGAGCTGTCAGCTCTGAATTCCTGCATGAGCAGCACCAAACTGGCAGGGCCAAATCCTTATTAAAATACCCAGATTCCAAAGGACAAAAACCAACATTAAAAAGGATCAGACTAGTGAATAATACTATTCCAGAGCCCAGTTCACAGAGACTGTAATGACTCAAGCCCTTTGCAGCAGATTAAGGTGCTGGGGGCTGTGCACTTAGTGAAACTCCACCTCTTCTCCCCACCCTGACTCAGGGGTGCAGGATACTCTCAAAGGCTGCTGTGGCCAGAAGCACCATGCCAGGCTCTGCTTGGGAAAGCCCTTCTTCTCCAGTGTTAAGGTGGTTTACCTGTCATTTTAGCATATGCCATTTTTCCAAGCTACTTCATGTAAAAATGGTGACTTTTTTCCTTGTGTGATTCAATGTCATAAGAAAACTGGATGTTCATCCAGCTTTGCATAAATAGGCCTACGCCAGCAACAGCAGCAGCAGATTTCAGCGTGATCAAACTCTTCCTCAGTTACTGCCCAGGCCAGCAGTGAGTTATTGCCTGCTGTGTTTGTGTGCAAAACATTGCAAGAAAATTAATTCTGAGGAAGACCAGATTATCTCAAAGACTAGGCAGTCTGGCAGCACATCCAACTTCATCATGCAATTTAGTGCATAAATGTTTCACTGAGGCAAGTGCTGAGTCTGATGTGAATTTTATTTATAGTCCTGCATGTCTCAAATGTGTGCTTCCCCCAAGTACTTGTGTCTCCATTGGAACACCCAGGGGGTTTAAGCCTACAACACTAGTAAAAATCTACAGTCACTTCTCTGCTGTACATGTCCCACATCCATCAGCAAGCTCTGTGCTTTCAAAGGAGCTCTTTCTGTGGCTGCTGCTTCACAGTGACAGCACAGAGGGTCCTGGGGCTTACCCAGTGGGGACATTGGAGCCTGGAGATCCTAGAAGGTGAGACAATGACTCTGTTTTCAACAGTTGGGCTTGCTTTCAACTATGCATGCACCCAGACATTTCCTTATTTGCCAGTGGCAAACGCCACCAACTGGAATTGCAAGTAGCCATTTGGATGAGCTATTTTCCTGTCTTATCCTTATTAATGATTGAAAAATATCCATGCAAAGGAAGTGTGTTGGCAGGGTTGCTGTTCCTTGCAAATAAGGCTACGGGCTCTTCAGTTTTTCCATCACCCATCTAAGCAATGGCAACCTCACCATAAGTTCAACGACTATACCTACAAGTATGGGTATGCACACAATTTCCTTCACACCTCTAGATAAAAAATACCAAGTGACTGGAAAGTCAGATACATCACAGTTGCCTTCAGAAACCCTGGTCTTCCTGCCAGGGATAGGATGCAATGCTCTTTCCCCACCAAGTTAGGGCCAGAGCAACACCTGACAGTAATGGGTTTCTCTTCTAAAGCCCTTTTGCCAGGGGGGGCACATCAGATGATGGCAATATGACAATTGCTGTGGTCCTTTGGCACTGCAGAGGCTGCTGAGGGCCCTGCTGAGCTTCCCTATCCTCCTCTTCCCTGGGAAGCTCTCTGTGGCCTAGCTCCCCCAGGAGATGCAAAAAATAAGGCAGGTCTTCACAGAACTTTCTAATCATGCTTCTCACATAAGACAAGAGAAGCTCAACTCAATGGAAGAGAAAGCTGTGTTTCAAACCCCCTGTTGCCTTGTTGCTCTAGTGCATCCTTGGGATTTTTTCAGGGCCTAGATGGGATGCTCCCATCTTTGGTCACATCTTTTGTTCCTGCTTTCCTCGTGTATTCTGATGTTTGTGAGGGCGCTGTTCGTAACAGATATTTCCTTTCAGTCTTCACTGTGTCCACTGTCATAGGGCCAGGAGTGACCAATGCATTTTGGGTGGTTTTCTCCTTGACTACTTTTCTCTGGGAGCCCACACTAGAAAATATGGTTTGTAATGGCTTTGCACATCATTATTTGTTATTATTGCTACTATCAGGGCAGAAATCCAAATTATTTCTGAGGAGTGTTTGCCCTGCGCAACCTAAGTCCAGGATGGATGTGAGGGGAAATCTCCAGTGGCACAGGCCCCAAGACATGGTTTGGGCAACCGGTCTGGACCTGAAGCCTGGATCACCAGATCTGCCCTGCCACCGGCGCTGGCACATGCAAATCAAAGCCAGCGCAACTGCGTCTACGCGGGCTGCAGCTGCCCTCCAGACAAACAGGAGGGGAGACATGACAAAACAAGTTAAGTCTTTAGCTACATGTGGGCAACAGCACGAGTACTATTATTATTCTGTTCTGCGCTCATGGACAGACAATTTAGCAAATTTTTTGAACTCAAGCAAAAAGGCAGAAACCTCACCAACAGCAGAATCTGTTGAGAAAGACCACAATCTTTTGTGTTCTTTGTATTGTTTTGTTTCTTGCCAATACAGTGAAACCTCTCATGTTTCAATCTTAGTTTCTTAGCACATCCCTGTGACATTTTTCTGCCTTGTATTATGCTTCACATGGAAATAACAGCTATCCAGGAGAAAAATGGACAAGTGCACAAAATCCCACCCATATTTGGCATTCAGATATCAGAAGAGATTAAAATACTGAAAAGCATATGATTTGGATGTTCTTTCCATGAGCAGATCCTTGAATTCTGAATTTATCTGATATTTGGTTGACTGGAACAATAGACATAATTCAAGAGGCCTGGGAAGTGTGTGGTTCTTATACAGGTAAGAAGATTAGGTGGTTAAGCAATATGCACTTATGTGAAGAGTACCACATGCTAATCTCATTCTTGGCTTTGCTGCTTTCAATCACTGCTGGTGGTGTTTGAACATATTTTATTCTGCTTTTCCTAACTCTGTTAAACAAGTTACAGCAGCCAGAATGGAACTTGGTATTTCAAAGTATTTCAAAGCTGTCACTGCAGGATAGACAATAGCCTCTTAGAAATACAGAGTATTTTATATGTTCAATCCTTCATTCCTGTGAAGTTTTGCTAGCCAGCAATTTCTTTCTCTCCTTTTATTCCTGTTCTCCGGTCTATGTTTTACATGGCTTCCAAGAGTGCCTTGCAGGGCAATGGTAAAAAAGGCAGACAACACGGGAGTCCTGCCTGGCAAGCTTAAGACTGCCATTAGGCCAACTATTCTGCAGGAATATTAATTTTATATTCAATTCAGATTGCTATCAAGTTCCATGAGAAAACAAAAAGCTAACCATCCAGTAAAAGAGTAAATGCATAAACAGTGTTAAAGAAAAACAGGAAAGCAAATTATTTTAAGGTTACTGGACCTAATGGTAAGTATGGATTATTACAGCAGGGCTGATTTGACATCCGCACATGCACACGTCTATGTATTTGTGTACACATACACACACTCCAGAGCATGTAACTGAAATCAGTGTCCCAAGAGAGCCCTTTCAATCCTACATGCTTAATTAGTTGAAAGCACTTCTTTCACTTTGACACACTTTCAGTGCTTGTCAACACAGATTTCTTCCCTTGTTGACCCTTCGCATTACTCCCACTCTCAATCCGCAGCAAGATAAAGTCTCTTATCTCCAGCAGTGTAGTGTGTGGTCTCAATAAAACACTTTGTTAGCACACTTTCAGACATCCTTTGCAATTCTCTCTCACTGCTCTGCTATTTTTCTCCTGTACTGACTCAGCCCAAATCACTACTAAGCTTGCCCGAGTCACTCCAGCAGGTCACCATAACGCTCTCCCTTTTATCACAAAGAAGTGTGCTGTTCACTGTGATGTTGCTCTCAGATCACTCACCTTGATTTCACATGCCAGCACTCAAGAACAAAGCTTTACAAAATTCACTTACTGTTCTACCTTCCTTGGTTAATGCTTACCTTCATGAAAAAAACCACCCTCACATCCCCCAGCCTATAGACATTTTTGTGATAGGGCAAACCTTTTTTTTGGCAGCAGTTTTAGAGTGTCTTGCCTATTCTCCTACTCAAAACTTTCAATTCCCCTGAATATTACCACCTGAACATTCATATTTAAAGTGGTCATTTTCAAGTAATAGCCTTTTGAGTCTGAGGATCTTCTTTTCGAGAAGAGCAGAGACTTGCACACTGCAGCACCTATTTCCACATCAGCATCCACAATACAAACAACCTCTTCACATTTGTGAACATAAAGACCATCTGTAAAACATCATGAGCCTTGAAAAACACATCAGAAGATGACAGTCATAAGAGATGATGCAGTGGAAGATAAGATTCAGATGACTTATTCCAAGTATAGCAAATATATTTCTGTTTTCCTTGAAATCTTCAAAAACTATAACCTTTCATCTAAGCTCTAATAACTGATCTGTGCCTTCTCCATTTGACTCTCAGAAGCACCATTAGCATCAATTTACACAGAAAGTGAATGAGCAGGGCCCCTCTTCCCTTCCACTGACATGTATGTAGGCTGAGATATCAAGCCCCCAAAAGTCAGGAACAGCAAGCCATGTATTAAGAGTAGAGATGGTGGCTCATATTTCACACTTCTTCCTCCCCATCCGTCTTTTTCAGTGTGCTTGGCTAGATGCCTTAAGTGCAAGTCAAGGTAAGTAGCAACAGTTTTTTCCAATTATATTTAATAAATTCTGTGCTATTATTACAACACATGTGCCTTCAAATTACTCACAGCCATTCAGGGAAATACAGAAAGTCAATCATCTCAGAGGGACCAAAGGCAACTCTTTTTTCCTCCTCTGGAGAAATATTCTTGCTGTTCTTGCTGCTCCATTAGTCTTTTCTGCAGAGGGATTGAGAGACCTGGCTCTGTCTCAGGTTCTCTCTATCCCTGTTCTCTTGTGGTCATGTCTGTCCTGGGAAGCTTCCTCCCCCATAATGGTAAGGCAGTGCGTTTCTTGGGGCAGGCAACAAAAATCACATGCACTACTCCACCATGTTTCTCTGGAGCCACCCTGATCGTGGTTCTGAGCTGTCTGGGCACAGGGATGCAGTTACAGATACAACCAGTTGACTGTGTGGCTTTTCTGTGTTCTTTCAGTACAACTCTTCTCCAATCTCAGTGAATACCCAAGTTTTCTGTCACCAGCCCTCTCAGATCTTCGGTTTGGCTCTGGCCTCCCAAGCAGTTTACTTGAAACCGGGGTTCAGACCATCATCGATGAACTGGGCTTGCAGAGCAGCCAGCCCATGAATTATAGAACCATAGAACTGGTTTGGGTTAGAAGAGACCTTAAAGAACACTTAGTTACAACTCTCTTCCGTGGACAGGAACACCTTCCATTAGACCAGATTGCTCTGGGCTAGGAGGAGGGTCCTATTTCAACACCATTTAGCAACATCCTTCTCCAGGCCCACTTCTGACAAGAAATTTGTGTAAAACATTAGAGCAAAGTGGGCTGTAGGGGTCCAGAGAGGCACACTGAGAATATGGCCAGCTGAATTGCTGAGTTTCATTGGTTGAAATAATGGCTCTTTTTGTTTTGTAAGGGGAAGGATAGCTGCTTGAAAATAAGGATTTCTGATCCTTTCCCTTCTATATTTTCTCAAAGGAATTATTTGTAACAAAAAAACCTGCTTAGGATTTAGGAGACTTTTAGAATTCTTGTGTGTGCCCTCCAGCCTTCCTGTACTGCCAAGGACGTGTCCCAGCACCACTCACTGCCAGTGCTTCAGCTTCTAGCCAGGCATTGCAGCCTCTCCCCTCCACGTGGTTTGGGCTTGAAATCAGCCCTTCACCTCTAAAACATGGACATGTTACAATATATGAATAGACTGTATTATTTACAATACTGTCTATACACATGTATACAAAGACACCAAGATACACTGTATTACTTTTTAAAGGCATCCATCCAGATACCATTCGGAAACTCTGTCAGTGATATTGTGTATCTAGACTGCAGGATGAATAACTGTCAAGATAAATTACTTCTCCACTCTTGTTACTATTTGAATAGCATGTTCTCAGCTTACTCACCTTAGGCACTAATATTTTTTCTGCACACTTTCACTGTTTTTTTTTTAATACTGTATTTCAAGTCCTTGCTTACCTAAAATGGTCCACAAGCCTCAATGCTAGCTTGCAAATTTAACCAGGTGGTGAACATTGTTGGCTGTATCCCCACTCCACGTCCTGCAGAGGGTGCAAACCTGTAACCATGCGAGCTAGGGAGCCCCTACAGCTTGTGCTGACCCACTGCTCCCCACTTCGAATTGCGACACCACGGCCAATGGCAACCAGTACATAAAATACAGCATGAAAATACTTAAGCTAAAATAAGTTTTAAAGCATTTGCTTCTTTTCAAGTATTGTAGGGTGTTAATAAAGATCACAACATTGGCTATCCTTTATTATTATGGCTAATATGGCTTTATGAGCCCAAACCATATCTTATTATTTGTACTCTCATTTACGCTATTTAGCCACATACTCATGCACAAAACCTAATTGAATTCTGATGGAGTTTCTGAAAAACCACAACTGCTGAAGAGCTACAGAGTTTTTCAGATGCTGCAGGGGTGTGGACCACTCTCTGGTGAGAGTTGTCATCCAGAATAAAGCTGCAAACAGCTAATTCTTGCACATTTGTAAACTCATCTGTCTTTGCATGCATCAGACTGAGAACGAGGCAGTTTTCAACACATCAGCTTTAGCACAACAAATACACAGAGCGGCAAACAATTGCCCATTTAATGTACATAAAAAATGATTACCTTAAAGTGTGGGCAGACATTTTATTATGACCGTGCACCAAATGCTGCACACAAAGAAGCAAACCAGAAGGTATGGTGAAATGGCTACATTTCACTGCACCCAGCCAAAACCAGAGCAGAAATGTCAGGTGTCAGCACCTACAGGTAACTATCAAATACTATCATGAAACGACTGCACCGCCTGCAAGACTGGGCAGGAAGCCTTCAAACTCCCGACTTCAAGCAGTGATGAAAATGAAATAGTACTAAACTGCATGAAATAAGCTGAAAAAAATGCACAGGAAAAGAAATTAAACTAGGAAATACTTTCAGGAAAGGAAAAAGGAAAGGAACAAAGGAGAGTGGGGAGAAGGGCATTGGGAAAAGGGAGAAATGTCATTAGAATTATCATGCAGAAAGCATAAGTTAAAAATGGGGCCATTGAGTAGCAAACAGTGTTTGACCTTAATGTATTGTGTATCAAGTGGAATGGTGAATCGGGGCAGAGAGCACTCCTGGGAACTCAGATTTATTCACAAGGATCAAAGTTGACAATATTTCCAAGCATAAAGAAGCAGACAACGGAAAGTAATCACAAAAGTAAGTTTCCCCAGGGGAGATCTGTCTCCGTGGAGAATTTCTGTAGCTAACAGATAGGCTCCTCACTGATTTTGAGTACAAATAAGCCTCAGAGAGCTCTGCAGAGTCCTCTAGCAGCACCTGTCCCCCTTATTCACTGTGGAAGGACCTCCACTGCGAGGACCTGGCATGCCCTTTCACCACCAGGCACCAAGAGGGGAGATATCACCTTTACAGGGGAGTAGGGCTGCCTACTTGGAAACAAATGTTTGGAAACAAAGCTATGGATGGGTTCCCACATTCAGTCATCGAATATATTCAATGACAAAGTAAAAAAATATTGGGCCACAGATAGGCAAGCTACCAAGGCATAAGTTGAGTTTTATCTTAAAAGGTGAAACATCACCTGAGAAACTGAACAAAATATATTCATTTTTATAAAGAGAGGGATAAACACACACATAAACATGACACAATAAACTGGACTGGGTGTCAAATTCTGTTGTCCTTCTCTGTCCTTTCCGAGTCATGGATCTGCCTCACTTCTCTAGACCCTCCAGCTGTGCCAGGACTGGCCCTAATTACCTCCCTCCCACTTCACTGCCACTACCACTCCTCTCCACTTCTCTTCTTTCTGTATGGATTTTCCAAGTGGTGTTGAAAAAAAGGAAGTGCTGGAAGAGGTGCCAGACTACTCTAGAGGCTGAGATCCTATATGCGCTGAACAGCGAAAGGCAGACAACACCCGCAGACACAGCACAGCCCTGATCTGGCAGGATGGAGTCTGCAGGGGGAGAAGGTGGCAATCAGTCTTCACATCTTATCAACTCCTGTAGCATCTGCCAGCACAGGCAGAGGGGGAGCCACCCCAGCCAACATTTTTTTTTTCCATATGAATTTTATTCATAAAGTCAGATCAGTTCCCAGCCATCTGCTTATTTCTATGTAGCATCTAAAGTATCACAAAAGTGTTACAGAGAATATGAAAACAAGGTCTTACCTTTGCTGCTGAGATTAAGATATAACCAGAGATTAAGATATGTTGTTTGGAGATGGAGTTTGGCCTGGTAGGTGGATATGTTAGTACATATCTCCGCTCTAGCGGAGGGAAAGTTACCTGCTGGCTTTCAACAGCCATCTCTTGTCCTGCCAGGGACCTCATCACCTTTTCTATGTTCTTTCTTCTTGTGTGTCTTAAGAGCAGAAATCACCCTTTTATATTTAGCATTTGCACATACAATAGTAGGCCCTGCATTTCATGTGCTACTCCAATAATACCACGGTGGTGAGTTTCTTTAGTGTTATACTCCTTTTAAGATAAAAGTAGGCTTTCTTATTCCTGGAAGGGCATGCTCCAAACCTTTGCAGATGAGCTGTGGTTTGTATTCCCTGGGCTGCAGTTTTGGACTCTGCAGCACAACCAAGCTTTGCCATTTAGAAGCAGCTCCAAAGCATTGCACTGGATAAATAATGGGTGGTTCATTACTCAGAATTAACCTGCCATGATCAGTATAGAAAAAAGAGCCAGCCTGGTGCCCTCGTTTATTCCCGCCAGAATCCAGACCCACATGGCACAGAAAGGCATGTGAATTCACTGATCATCTTCCAGATTCATTATCACTCAAAGTTTTTTAAATACTGCATTTTAATACAGCTAATTCTGATAAATCAAGCTTGTTTCACTGACTTGCCAGTTCAATAATTTCATCTTTATGCTTATTCACACTAGTAAGTATTGATTTCCTGTGGGATACAGTACATTTTCTCTCAGTGAGTGAGCATGAGGTCTGCTTTGCAAAGTTGTTGTTACACAGTTATTTTTGAAGTTTGGATATTGGCCTACCTAACACACTTTGATTGTAGCCAAAAAAAGGGGTTCTGTGCAACAGAACAGAAAAAAAATATCTAAAAAGTGAAATCACCACTTAGCTAAGAAAATGGCATTAGGCAAAGACTCATTTGAATGTTTTTCATTTGAGTTATCATTTTTCCATCTATTAACACCCCGATTCCTTTTGTCTTTGTAATATTTCCACAATAGCAATAGTTTACAGATGCTGTAATGCTTCTCCACTCTACAAGGGCCAAAGCAGTCTCCGCACAGTACAAATCGTCCTATTTTCGGCAAAATGTTACATGTATTTCTAGGATGGAAAAGCTACAACAAAAATTCAGCCCATCAAAAGAAAATATCTAAACTTTGAAGATTCTCATTTAGATTCATGAAACAACTTGTTTTGCAGACACTTCTATAGGACAGTGGAATAATTTTCAAGGCTTTAAGAAATCCCAGTTCTATCACTACTGAAGTTACAGACACATCCATAATACGTTATGACTAAGGGAAATATTTGCTAAGGGGATAGCTAGAAGATACTCATCTTCCTTCCCCTTTGATACCCTTTTGTGGACACTCAGTGAGTGTAGGATTATGTTGCTCCAAAAGTACTGCAGGCAGAACAAACCAGTGATAACTAAAGTGCCACACATCTCTCACAGAAATAAGCCTCAAAAGAGGACGGTGGGCAGAAAACCCTTTCTCACCCCATTCATGAACCACTGAGACAGATATGTGCCCAAAGCTGAGCTTATCCCCAAGGTAATTTTTGTATTCAGAAACTCTTTATTTTGAGGGCAAATCTAATTAATTTGTTACCTACCACAGAAAGCACAGCTTTGCAACAGCACTATCACTGCCTAGTTTGTGATGATTATCCCAGCAAGAGAAAAATGTCTCTTCCTCCAGCCAACTCCATGCTCAGTCCAGACTCCCCATGAGGTGAAGCCCCATCGAATTACGGCTTTGAATTTTTCAGATCTGCCTTTCAGATGCTATCATCCCCTGACATGTTGATGGGGGCACAGATTATCACATAATTAATTCTCCTTTAATGTCATGAAACCAGGACGACTTGGGGCTAGCTGTCCATCAGGTACATATCTCAGCAGTACCTGACATTTCTAGCCAGGTGCCTATGTTCCATAAGTATGGGGTTAAGGTTACAGCTGATGATGACCGGAGTTCATAGAATCACAGAATCACAGAATATTCTGAGTTGGAAGGGACCCACAAGGATCATTGAGTCCAACTCCTGGCCCTGCACAGGACCATCCCCAAGAGTCACACCATATGCCTGAGAGTATTGTCCAAATGCTTCTTGAACTCTGTCAGGCTTGGTGCTGTGACCACTTCCCTGGGGAGCCTGTTCCAGTGTCCAACCACCTTCTGGGTGAAGAACCTTTTCCTAATATCCAACCTAAACCTTCCCTGACACAACTTAAGGCCATTCCCTTGGGTCCTGTCACTGGTACCCAAAGAGAAGAGAGCAGTGTCTGCCCCTCCTCTTCCTCTCACAAGGAACTGCAGTGAGGTTTCCCCTCAGTCTCCTCCTCTCCAGGCTGAACAGACCAAGTGCCCTCAGCTGCTCCCCCTATGGCTTCCCCTCACGGCCCTTTCACCACCTTTGTTGCCCTCTTTTGGACAGTCTCTAATGGTTTAATATCTTTCTTACATTGTGGTTCCTCAACCTGCACACAATATTCAAGGTGATGCCGCCCCAGTGCAGAGCAGAGCAGGACAATCCCCTCCCTCGACCATCTGGCGATGCTGTGCCTGATGCCCCCCAGGACATGGTTGGCCCTCCTGGCTGCCAGGGCACTCCTGACTCATATTCAACTTTTCATCAAGCAGAACCCCCAGGTCCCTTTCCGTGGCACTGCTTTCCAGCATCTCATTCCCCAGTTTGTACACCCAGGGTTGCCCCATACAAAGTGCAGATTTCAGCACTTTCCCTTGTTGAACTTCATATGGTTGGTGATTGCCCAGTTCCCTAATTCGTCGAGGTCTCTCTGCAGGGCCTCCCTGCTTTCAAGGCAGTCAACAGCTCCTCCCAGTTTTGTATCAACTGCAAACTTGATTAGTATCCCTTCCAGTCCTGTGTCCAAGTCATTTATGAAGATATTGAAGAGCACAGGGCCCAAGATGGAGTCCCACTAGTGACAGGTCACCAGTTTGATGTTACCTCAGGCAGTATTACCCTCTGTGCTCAACCTGTGAGCCAGTTGTTCACTCACCACAGGATGTGTTTATCCAGCTGTGTGCTGGACATTTTGTCCAGAAGGATCCTGTGAGAGATAGTATTGAAAACTTTACTGAAATCCAAAAAGATTACATCAGCTGGCTTCCCTTGATCAACTAGGTGGGTTACATTGTCATAAAAGGAAACCAGGTTTGATAAGCAGGACTTTTGTAAGAGGGGTTCAAGTGGGAAGAGACCTTAGAGATCATCTAGTTCCAACCCCACTGCCATGGACAGGGACACCTTTCACTAGACCAGGTTGCTCAGAGCTCTATCCAGCAGCACCTCAGTGATGGGGCATTCACAGCTTCTCTGGGTAACCTGTTCCAGTGCCTCGCCACCCTCACAGTAAAGAATTTCTTCCTGATATCTAATCTAAACCTGTCCTCTTTCCATTTAAAACAGTTTCTCCTTGTCCTGTCATGACAGAACTTGATATTATAAGGCCCCCTTACATACTGAAAGGCCGCAATAAGGGCTTCCTGGAGTCTTTTCTTCTCTGGGCAGCACAACCCCAGCTCTCTCTGCCTGTCCTCTCATGGCAGGTGTCCCAGCCCTCCCAGCAACTCCATGGCCTCCTCTGGACCTGCTCCCACAGCTCTGTGTCTGTTGCACAGAGGGCCTGTGTGCTGGACTGCATTGCCACTGGTGTCTCAGAAGTGCAGAGATCAGCAGGGAGTGGCCTGTCCTCAAGATCCTGTGAAATGTGGACAGCACTGCTAAGTCCCACAGAGGCCTTCCTCTCCTGAAGCCGAGCTGGCTGTGACCGATGACTGCGTTTCATATTATCAATCTTCCACTTGGACTAGATGATCATGGTAGGCCCCTTCCAACTAAAACCATTCTATTCTATTCTATTCTATTCTATTCTATTCTATTCTATTCTATTCTATTCTATTCTATTCTATTCTATTCTATACTCTAATTCTAACTCTAATTCTGTTCTACCCTACCCTATTCTAAGCTATTCTTTCTACCAACATGAGACAGGATGGCCACATTTCATGTTCTAATTTTATACCTAAGCTTCAAATTCATAATATCTCACAATCTGACAACTCACTGCATGCAGGAACTTTCTAGATAGTGTTGGGAAGTCGTGAGCTGATACAAGGCAGTGTATTGCACACATGAGGTAATGAACCTATGAAAATAATTCAGGGTCTAGCTAACTCTGGCTGTGTTATCTGGGGTCATTTCCTGCTCTCAAACTATGAAGCTTCTTCAGGTTTTAATGCAACAAAATGACCTCTGTCTTTCTACAATACTGGTAAAGTGGCTGCAGCTATGCTGACAGAACTGCATTTTAGCAGTCAGTCTCCTCCTTGCACTCCCATATTCTTCAAAAAGATTATGCTGATAAATGGCACTAATGGCTTTGGATGCACAGTTTTACAGGTCAAAGATAACACTCTTTTCAGGGCTTTGTCCCATACCTTTGCACAAGCAGAAATGAGTAGTGAAGAAAATGAGCTTGTGTTCATTCAGACTTGTTATGGGGAACACAACCTTTTAGATTCAGACTACATGAGAGAAATTTTAAAGTGTGGGGCACTACAGTTTTTACTCTTAGCTTCACTGACTGCAATTTCCCCACCTTGAGCTCCCCTACTTGACCTACTGAATAAGTAATGCTTCTTCATAGGAAACAGGAGTTTCCACCCAGTAAAGCTGAAACCCTTTACATGGGATCACAAGCTCTTCAGGGTTGCTTTGTTCGCTAAATCCTATTCTGATAGCACATAGACTACAGTTTATAATGTAAATAATGTTTATTGCATTTCTTGGAGGTACCACCAACTGCACAGTGCCTCTGTCTAACCAGCTGCCAGAAGATGAAGGCAGGGCTCTGCCTGAGTATCCCAGAGGACTATATAATACCAGGGAGACATCACCATGATGTTGGTATGAGAAACAAGCCGGGACTCGCAGGCTGACTAGGTCGTGGAATCACCTTCCTTCAGAGAGGATCAGAGACTGTAATGAGGCCAACCCAGGGCAGGATGACTGGTTTGGAAAATGAGCAGGCTGACTAAAAGGATCAGGGCAGAGAAGATGGATTCCTAAAAATTACCAGTAGGTGTTATGAAGAGACACCATAGAAAATGCAGAAGAAAAACTGCATGACATGCAAAAATCACACATGTAGTTCAGTATAATCTCAGTGCAAACTCAGAGAATGGGACTGGAGTAAACCAGACTCATACATCAGCCAGCCTTTGAATAGGCTAAACACTTTATGATACATTTATGCAGTGATGTACAACTTACAGGCTTATTTATTTTTTAATTTTGCCTCATATGAATAGACACTGGGCACTGCCAAGGCAGAAAGGGACAGTCATATATTAAGATAGAACAACTCAAGATGAAAGATTTTATCAAACCTAGGAGAACCTGTTTCCCCTCAGGTATTTGCTGGACGCCTTCAACATTGAAAGAGTGATAAATTATGAAATGCAAGTTAGGATGTAAGACACGATAGTCCTGGACTGCTCCAAAGAACCAGCATTAGGCCTTCAATAAATGCCAGACCTGGGGATCTGAAGATACATTTCCAGGATGAAATATGGACAGCACCCTTTTCCCAAGGCGCTGCTAGACCCAGCCTGGAGACACTGATCCAGCAATTGATTCTCTGCTCTGGCAAGTCTTGAAGCTTACAGCAAATCACAGGGTCTGGATCAGACTACAGCCTTTCAGTTTTGGAGTTGTCTGGTCTGACACCAGCATCACATGTCCATGTACATTACAGAAGGAGAAAGAAAGAATGTTGCTGTTTCTGCAAGTTGAATTTGAGGAGTGTACCATTTAAGCACTGCACACCTTGTGTTTAAAAGGCTATTCAAGGTATTACAGTACTTTTTCTCATATTACAGCTGCAGCATTTCCAATGTACTCTGCCTTCCCAAAATGGTCATTAACCTGGGCCTCCCAAATCACATCTGCTCTTCCTGCCACTCAAACTGTGCTAGTGCAGTCAAGGCCCTTTCTTACAGATCATGAAAGAATATCTTGAGAATAGAATTTAGTCACCAAAAACCTGGGAGGAATTCAGTTCAGCAGGGAAGTAAAACCATTTGTTTTGATGAAACTGACATACCACCAAACCTTTTTTTTTTACGTTGTTATATGACACACTCACTGCTTCACAGTTAACTGAAAAAGCCATAAAGTCACAGAATTATTCTGATCTGTAGTAAAAATACAACCATGTGCTACAATTAAGTTCCTAAACCACTGATGAACAGGGTATAATAATTATTACATACTTGGCTCAGCATTTAGGGTTAGACATTGAAAATAAAAAGGCTTTGGTAGGGTGGTGCTGAGACAAGGAGTCATAGAATCATAGAATCATAGAATCAGACAGGTTGGAAAGGACCTCTGAGATCATCAAGTCCAACCTTTGATCCAC
>VYXB01010567.1:2918482-3087190 GCA_013397135.1 Pachyramphus minor
CCCATTGGAATCAGCCCAACTCTCCAGTCTGTTCAGGTCCCTCTGCAGAGCCCTCCTGCCTTCCAGCTGATCGACACTCCCCCCAGCTTGGTGTCATCCGCAAATTTGCTAATGATGCACTCAATCCCCTCATCCAAATCATCAATAAAGATGTTAAACAGGACTGGTCCCAGCACTGATCCCTGGGGAACACCACTGGTGACTGGCCGCCAGTTGGATGCAGCCCCGTTCCCCAGCACTCTCTGGGCCCGGCCATCCAGCCAGTTCCTAACCCAGCACAGAGTGCCCCTGTCCAAGCCATGGGCTGCCAATTTTTTTAGGAGAATGCTGTGGGAGACAGTGTCAAAGGCTTTGCTGAAGTCCAGATAGACTACATCAACAACCTTTCCCTCATCCACCAGGCAGGTCACCTGATCATAGAAGGAGATCAGGTTGGTCAGACAGGACCTGCCCTTCCTAAACCTGTGCTGGCTGGGTCTGATCCATTGTCCATCCTGTAGGTGCTGTGTGATTGCACCCAGAATGATCTGCTCCATGGTCTTGCCAGGCACTGAGGTCAGACTGACAGTCTGGGACAAATTAAGTGCAAGGGAAAATTGATCCTTCCCTTACCAGCCTGCCTTATCATGCTCATATTTGAAGCAAGAAGTCTGCTACAGCAGAGCTGTAGCAAGGTGATAACACAAGCCATGCACTGGCCTTGCTGCTGGCCAGTCACACACCAGAAACCCTGGGAGACAGGCAATGGGTATCAGCTGGGCCAGGGCAGGGCTCAGGGCTGCAGGGTATCAGGAGCACAGTAGGCAAATGCCTCCAAGGTCTGCAAGTGCTACCACAGCACAAGCAGTGAATAATACCTTGTCAGCAGGCCACATTATTGAAGAGCAATAACTTTCCATAATAACTAATTAATGTCACAGACAGACCAGACACTTAAAAGAGAGAAAGTGCTATAGCTCTTCCTTCATCAAACTGCAGCACTGAGATCGAGTTTTACTCATCTTCTGGACCAGCACAAGAGCCAGGACCTTCCCTTTGGCAGATGTGGATTGAATTAAGCTGTTTGTCACCTCCTCCAGCTCTATAGTACCATTACTTTTGTGGCCATCCTGCCTGGACAGCAATCTGTGGTGTATTTGAATATCCCACACTTAACCCTGAGATGTCATCCAGCTCTTGCTACCCAGTGGGGACTCATCTCTGCAAAAGGAGGGTCCCAGCAGCATCCACATTGGGCAGGTTTCACACCTCCCAGGAAAGCACTCACTCCTCCCCCAAAGGCTCCTTGGCATGCCCAAGACCCCGGAAAACCTCACGAAAAGTTTATTTTGGCAGGTTCAATAACGTGGGCATGGTCAGCACTCTACCCCCCCGCTTTTCTTATGTACCAACAGGGGGACATATCTGTGTTACTCCATGTCGAGCATGTTGCCTTTTCATTCACAAAAGGCAGTCTGTATCTTTAATCACCTTGCCAGATAATAGCAAAAAAACAAGCACTTGATTGTCTGTGTTATCAGACGCTATTGGAAAAGTCTAGATAAGGATGCTGAACAACCTTGGCTTATTAGTATTCCACATGCAAACGCTTCCCCATAATCCAGAGTCATCTGTATCCCGGCAACCCTTTAAATTTCATTCTCGCTGAATTGCCAGATCTTTATCAAAATATAATTATAGTCTTAATTTGGATGATAAATTTTGATTGCTTGTGCTGTGCCAAAAAAAATAAAAATCATCAGGTACACAAGAAATGAGGTACAACTGTGAAACATGAATCTGCATATTCTGACATTGGTGCATCACCTTTCCTCTTATCAAAAATTTGATAGCTAGCAGTGAGGTTATGTAGGGGTAAGTAGGCAGGGACAGGAAAAAGAGTCTTCTGATGCCATCAAATGAAATTTGCACTAAAAACAGGGAGGAATTTGAAATCTGCAGTTGCATATGAAGATTATCACTATTATGAAGATTATATACTATTATCATTATGAGGTGAATCATGTGCAGCACTGCTGCTCAAATCTGGAAGGAAACACTGGTACTTCCTGAAACATGAAGAGATTGTGCAGAATTCATCTGTTCTCCCATTGTCTTCCCCTTTGTGCAATCACTGGCACAAAACAGCACAGTGCTTTATAGTTATATCCAGATTACACAGATTTTTCCAAAACAAGTAGCCTAAAAAAGTATCCCAGAGGACTATAACCACGGCCTGCTCTACCAAGAGAGCCCAAAGGAGAGGAGACAGCCCTGCAAACAAGCCATGGAGGTTACCTAGTTTCTGACTTAACAGACTACAGCAGTCCAAACCCACTTCAGTGTTACCCTGTTGAAATGCCAGGGGGGAAATATAATTACTCAGATGACAATGGCATAAATGCAATTAGACATTTGACCTGAGTGTTTCTTGGTCACATGCACAGAGTTGAACTCATTGCTAAATTTGGGAAGTTCTTCTTTTCCTTCTTTCCCACAAACACACTCACACTGAGTTATTCATACTTTCTCTGCATCCCTGATAAGGATTTTTTCCTAGGACAGATGTGTTCTCACCCCTTGAAAATTATTTCCTTGCCTCCTGTGGGGGCTTTTGGCACCCAGCCTCGGTCCTCTTTATCTACTTCTGTACCTTTGATTACCATTGCATGCACCATAAAATGCCTCTTTGACACACCCGTTAGCTTGAATTCACTCTCATGGAATGTATGTTGTCCTCCCCTGAAAAGGCCATGCAAGATGAGAACAACAGAAACAGTAAGTAAATTTTACCACAAAACCATGCAGGATTATACTGTAGATTGAAAGTCTTGCTGCATCACGGTTACAGTATGAAAAATGTGCTTCCTCGTGAGCAGTGGTCAACTACATCATTCAGGTGAAGTCTGTTTCCCTAATGGTTCACTGCCCTAGCCCTCTCCAAGAGACCACTCCAAACCAAATGCAGTTTTGTTCAGAGCCTGGTGTAAGCAAACACAGTTACTAACCAAGGGTAAGACTCAAAGCTCACTGAAGTCCAGAAAGATACGGCAACCTCTGCAGTCATGTCTGTTCACTGGTTCCCATTCCCTGACAATCATGTCCGTCCCTGACACATCAGTAGCGCTTTTGCTGACAGCAGTACAAAGTTTTACAGCTGAATGGGCTCAGGCACTGAACCATTCTTGTCCCTTTGGTGGCCGGAGCTCAATGGGGCTAACTAATATTGCAGTAGAAATGGAAGGCAAGGAACCATGAGAGAATTGCCTGGTCCGTGGCTTTTCCAACTCTGAAACACAGCTAAAACTAATAGCAAATTAGGCAGCTACCTCTCGACAGAGAAGATGCTTCGTATAGTGAATTTTGACTGATGTGTGAGTGAACATGTCCTAAAAATGCCAAAATGCAAAGCCAAGCGTAATTCCACTGCTCTAAAGTGGACTAAGTATTTTTAGTTCACCCCAGTTTTATTATTCTTATTAGGCTTTAAAAAGCCTACAAGAAGGGCATCCTATAAGCTCCATAGGAGCCAGTCCCATCTCTTTATTTCTCTTTGCGCTTGGAAAGGTCTTCCTAACCTTCCCTGCTGCAAAGTCAGGTGGCTCCTAAGGGGGAAGGCTGCTGCAGTCACATGCAGCTCCCCTCTTCTTTGGGTATCGGATTCAATCTCTAGTGCCGTAAATTTGCAACTTCTCACCTCAGATGAACTGAGCTGAGACAAAAAATCCAGAACTAGTGCCCTGGCCCCAAAGCCAGAACTAGTTTTCACCCCAGGCAGGGCAGTGGGAATATCTGAGCCCCTAAAAGAGAAGGATGAGTTGCTGCTTACTCCAGATGCACAGTTCTTTGCCCTCCTAAAAATGCATTAATTTCCTGCTGGTGAAGGGTGCCACGCTGAAATCACAGGAAAGCAAAGTTGCCTATCCACAGCAGCAGATAGAGCCTGGCACTAGAGAGATGGAAAGCTCCCATATGCCATGGTGACTAGTTCAGTACAGCCTTTTTAACCATTCCCTCCACCTGCCAGGCATACTGCTCCCACACAAGCACTATCAGTGAAGGCAAGCATACATCTGGATGAAAACCACACTGATAAGAACATGCCATTTTTAAAGCCTGGCTTTTATCTCTGAGTTACATGTTCCAACACTAAGGCTAATGTTGAGAAGACTGGCAGAAGAGGTTGCCAGATTTGCTCTTCCTCTGCACCATGGCATGTTGCAGGGGGAGGAGTTCAAAATGGCCCCTGTGATGGCTGCCAGCATCTTCACAGCAGCTGGTAAAAGAGAGGCTTGTTCCTCCCAGCTATTCTTCAGTAAGAGCTTTCTCAAGGGGAGCAATGGATTCCGCAAGCCTTCAGCAGCAGCACAAACTTCCTGAAGAAACATTTCTTATTCAGAAGGTATCACAATGTTCCCATTTCTGTTCAGGCTCTTTCATTCTTGAGCCCAGATCTCCCATCTTTGAGCTCACAGTTGTCATGACAGACTACCAGAAGGTCTGTGGCTATCACTTGTGCATCCCAAGTTCCTAGTAAGCAAAACTGTGGTCTGGCTTTCTCAGCTATCTTGAGTATTTTCCAGAGTGAAAATACAAGCAAGTCTCACCACTGTGAAATGGGAGCCCAGAGAGAAATGTTGTGAGCCTTCCATAGCCAGTCAGACTTGGCACTACACCCTCTGCCTTTCCACCAAGCAGCATCACAACAACCACAAACCCCAAACTGTACCAGTGATACCAGTAGCTGAATATTTGAAACTATAAACTGGGAATGCTCTTCACTGACTGCCATTTTGGCTAAGACACTTTACCCTTGATGGACCCATCTTGACAACCTTATTTATCTAAAAATGGCTTGACTACTTCTGCTGATTCCAGGAACCAGAGACAGAATAACCCTCTGTCGTGCTGACTGTCCACAGTGCAGTCTGGCAGCCCACTGATTTCTATGGAAGACAGCAACAGGGCAAGTGCAGGGGAGGGAGCAGCATGCAAGTGGTTAATGCATGCTATGAAGAACTATACATACATATACTGTCTCACATAGCCAGAATCTCTTAACGTTGGCATTTTCCATTCAGTTCCACTGGAACTCAAATGCTCATAATAAAAACCTGGCAATCAAAAGCATAGAAATTGTCACCAAAGAAAAATCATTTCTATCTATATAGTTGACCAGAAGTCTTTCTGCCTCTTACAAGCAACATTAATGCCTTCTATTATAGCAATAAATGCCAGTCAAGTCCCCTTCCTTCCACCTGTGATTTTAAAAGTACATTTCCTGTGCAGAATGCTGTGTGCTTGGCAATCTCTGCATCTCCCCTCCCGACGAGTAGCAGAAATGCTACATGCTAAACTCTCTTCTGTAATGCCATGGATTCCCACATTAGAGAAAAATTCTCAAACTACCCAGGAAAAACTTCAAATAAGCTGCAAGGTATTTAACAAACCAGAGGCAATAGCAAAAGTCAAACCCTCAAAGCAGAGAGAAAGAGAAAGAAAGAGAAAGGAAAGAAATGCCCTCTGCTTGACCCAAAATAACAGAACAGTTCTGCATAGGAAAGAAAATGAATTACCATTGTGGGAACCCTCAGTCATTTAGAGTCTCCAGTCAAGGCTGAGAGCCATTCTGAGACTGCAGGTTTTTCCTCTAACTTCACTCCCCAGCTCTGTGAAGAACCAGTTAAAAATGACATCACTGCTCATACTACCCTCCTCCCTCTCCCCATTCACTTGCTAAAAAAGCTGAGGCTGCTCCTCTCCCCCTGCATTGGCTCCAGATTTGGTCCTCACTCCTCCTTGACAAGTTCCTGGTCTGCAGTGGACTGTGCAGATCGGTGTCAGTGCGGGACAGAGGATGAGTTTCTGTGCACTCTTACAGCATCCCCACTGGCATCCACTTGAGAAATAAAATAGCCCTTCCATTAAGAAATCAGAAGAAGTCTAACCTCGTGATGTATAATGCATTACACATCCAGCTCTACAGAAGGCAGACAGTCTTCCTCTTTGAAGCAGGAGGGAGACAGAGACCCCCCAAGGGATTCTGCATTTTTCTTCATCTTCCATAGAGGAGAGGACTCTCTCTGTGGTTTGCTGCTGCATCCTCCTTGCATTAGGACTGCAATCTATCTTTTTTTTTTTTTTTTATTTCCCTCCCCCCGAGTGTGACATCATCAGACACCAACTCCACTTCTGTAATAAAAAAGGATCCCAAGCAGAGCTACCTGGTACGAGGTCATCTGGAGGACCCAGGCGATGCTGTCTCCCGAACAACTGTCGCTTCTTACAAAATACTATGTTCTTACACAGTGTCATCTGGATTTAATAACCCTGTGCTTGCTGCAGAACAGGAGACCCAGCTGCAGGGTGAGATCAGTCTCGCTTCTATCCCCACAGGCTCCACCAGCATCACCAGCAAGCAGGTCCCTCTGGAACGCTCCCCTGGTACACACCATTCACCTCTCAACTCCATTTATTCCCCTCCTCTGACTGCTGGGAAGGATGCTGCAGCAAAATCCCTCGGCCAGCCCTCCCGTTTGCAGAGTAGCCAGGCTGAGAGCACCCAGCACAGACGCTTCCCAACTCTCCTCCACTCTCTTCAGCCTTATCAGCATCACTGAAGGGGGCCTTCTATAGACACCCCTGACTGGTGGCTGCAGGAGGCAGCAGCTCATGGCCGGTGGCAGCGCAGGGCCTGTGCGTTGCCAAGGGCACCCGCCGCCTTATTTTCCCTTACCTGCGTCTTCTCTCCTGGGATAGTGCGGGGGATTGTGCTGTGCCTGCCCATCCCCGGGGCAGCCAGCGGGTACCAAAGTGGCTGGGGTGAACCCCACTGCTGCCGCTGGGGCGAGGGATGGACGGACGGCAGCTCCCGGGACCGGGAGCCTTCCCTGCGCGCTCCCATGCTTGCAGCAGCAGCCAGCAGCGGCGGCGGCAGCCACAGCACTGGCAGGAGAGAGGAGTCTGTGTGCACATGCATATGTATAACATATGCCTTCGTGTACCTGTTATACAGACACAGAGCTACATGATGGTATAAACACAGACGTGCGTTTCGAATCTCTTGCTACCAGCAATGCCGCAGACATATAAAATATTGCAAAAAGTGAAAGGACTGATGGGATACGGAATTTAAAAGATGTGTGGATGTGGGACTTAGGGGCATAGTGTAGTGATGGACCTGGCAGTGGTAGGTTAATGTTTGGATTCAATGATCTTAGAGGTCTTTTCTAACTTAAAAGATTCCATGATACAACTGCATTAGAAAATGTGCTCAGAGTGGTTTGTGTGCTACCTGTCTACACAGTCTGCACGCAGTCTGTAATCAACCCTTGCTGCAGTGTTGATTACAGGTGAGTATCTGACACAGGGTAGTAAAAGCTTCACAAAACTAATGCAAACCTCCTCTAAAAGGTGAGTGGCACATCACACACATGTCATGTAATGGTACTTTATAAGCTAGAAATGCCTTACATGGAGGGAGACTGGAAAAGTCAGCAATTAAACCCCCATCAGCCCTCTGAATTAGGAACATGCCAGTGTATCGGGTCCCAGAGAAAATCCATGCTAGAGACAGGGAGTCAGTGGGAAGTCGAAAGCAGTCAGTAAAAATCCTGCCTCAGGGTTTATTCATAACTCCCTCCCCCTTATTTTTCACAGCTGTGTTTTGCACATGGGCTGGTAACACATTCTTATCAAACACCAGAGCCCTTCTGAATGAGCCAGGATTAAAAACCTGACATCTCCTGTCATCTGGGACAGACAAATTTACACACTCATCAAAGGCAGGATTTCCACTAGAGCCTCCCTCTCCATCTTTTAGCAAGCGGCCCTGTAAATCTTCTTTTCCACAGCCCTGCCAGACTGCACTCATCCTCTCTGGGCATGGAGAAGGTGCAGGTCTCTGGCACGAGAAGGTGTGAGCCTAAGGAGCGACGACTGTGGTGGACAGGGGTGTGGGACCATCTTTGAAGCTCTACCAGTGTGAACCTTCAGATAAATAAATACAGAAGAGCATGTTCTCTGTCATCACTCATTAATCAAAACTCAGTTTTCTAACTGCTTTGGTAGGGATATCACAGTTGTTAGCAAAGGGGGATCCTACATACATGTAGCACATGTAACACCTTTGGAGAAACATCGATTATACATCATGTAGTAGATCAAAAGACAAAAAAGAAGTGTGCCAATTCACCAGATAAATTCCTGTATTTCACTTCCAAATGAGTGTTTAACCCAGCTTCCTAAGGAAAAAAGGGAAACTTGCTGCCACCTGTCCCCTGCATCCAATTCCAATAATTTTTGAGTTCCCTGACCAAATTTGCCAGAATAATTTGATTATGTTCTATATAATTAAGTACCTGCATATTTAAGATGAAAAAAACCCCAGCACCTAAATTAGTGCCACTCTCATTTAGGACAGCCAGGTAAAATTTCCCCTAGGAACTTACTGGCTGACTGGCTCTGTACTAAGAGTTCAGAAAGTGTTTCAGAGAGTAAAGAACAAGTCTACAAATCTGCAGTAAGTCCTTACTTTTTTGTTTTCTTTGGTTAATGTGACAATTTGTTTAGTGTTTCTGTTTTCCTAAATCTACTTCTCACAGATCAGCACTTTGGAGCTCAAATGCTATGGATTTTATCCTCTGAAGAAACCTTTGAACATGCCCTTCTCATTTTACTTTGGTTCTCCTAAGCAATGGCATTGTTTTAATTGGCCAGGAATGTTCATAGACTGCTGGCTGGTTATAACAGCTCCCAGACTTGACAAGTTCCATTCTCATTCCTGGTTGTGAGATGTTTTTTCAGGAAGGCAAATAAACTCATTCCTGTAAGAAAGAACAAGCAAACAAAGTGTGGGATTGTGGGGGGTGGAAAGAACCCAACAGAAATAAATTAGGGCTGAAACTACATCAAGATCTCCCAAAACTCCCAAAGAAGCAGAAATTCTTCTAGTCAGAAGAGAGAGAAGCTTGCCCACCTCTCCCATAATTTTCCCTCCTATTATACTAATATTATCTAACCATTCCACTTGGTGATTACAGATTCTTTTGAGTATTTGGTGACTGAGTTGAAGATCAGTGCTCAAATTAATGAGCATCAAGTAGCAGCACTGCCCTAATATATGCACATACCTTGGGGTGCCTCCAAAGCAAATGGGGCATATTAAATGGATTCTCCACTTGCCTTAGCAAATGCACCTTGTTCAGGATTTCCACTATCTTCTTTAACCTAGTACTATGCCTCCCACAAGCACAGTTTAACAAATGTATTTTATCATATAAATGGATGTTTCCCCTTTTGAGAATCCTTTAGAGGTAAGCTGAGAGTCCCGGACTACTTTCCTGTTCTGACCAGTCTTTAAATGCAATGAAGTCTGATAACAGACATGAAGAAGTCAACAGATGAATGTCACGCATCCATATCCTCTGCTATTTTTAACATTACAGAGCATACTAAAAGGAAGAACGGAAAGTCTTCCTCTTTAATGATGTCCCTGAAATTTTTAAAAAAAATCTAAATTTCAATACTCTTCCATTGCAACCCAAACTATTATAAAGTAAATCAAGGTCATGGCTGTCTGTCACTTTCTCAAATTACTCTTGAGTAAAGACAGCCCTCAGCCAAATAATATCAGTCTAAATAGGAACTCAGCTTCTTCTGTTTCATTATCCCAGAGAGGTTTCAATTTCAAAGCTGACTTGGACCACATAAAAGTTAGCTTTTAAGCAGGAGCAGTATGAATATTTCTCCCTCCTCTCTATTTTACTTTCTCAAGGAAAGAAAGAAGAAAATAAGACCCAGTACCAGTTCTGCTGACCCGACACAAGAGGAGGAAATACAACACCACGGCATTCCTCTGAGACGAAATCTCAGTGCCATTATTTCATCATCTATTTTCCTTCCTGCTCCTTGACTGCATGGTATCCTGAAAACAGGCTGCTCCAGCCTACTTCACCCATTTCAGAGGAGCTGGCCATCCTTGGCAGGGGCCGCTCCAAACATCCCACCATTTGGCAAAAGAGGTAACAACTCAACTGACCCTGGAGATCCTTCCTGGGGTTACCGTTCTTATTCGTAGGTGCAGCTGAAGCAGGTCCAGAGGAGGGCCATGAAGATGATCGGGGGCTGAAGCACCTCTCCTATGAGGACAGGCTGAGAGAGTTGGGGTTGTTCAACCAAAAATCTTGAAGTTTTTGGGGATAGGACTTGTAGGATGTCGCCACACAATGGAATTGGATTCTACTATCAGGTCTGAGACCATTTCCCATACCCAACCTCATACACAGGGACCTTCACGTGGCCAAGGACCAGCATTCTCAGTGGGTCCTCACTGAATGTGATATTTAAACCAGAAAGCATCAGACTGACTGTCTTCTTACTGTGATTCTGTTTCTTGTAGGGCAGCACCAAATAGCAGGCTTTTTTCTCACACATCATAAAAAATATTTTTTCAAGGCTAAATTATCATTGGCTCAGGGCTCTGTCATAACATCAGCTCATGAAGCACAGTAATTCTGCTTACTACAAGCCAAGCCTTTCTTATATTCAATTATATGCCCCATATACTCTAATTTCTTAAATCAGAATTGATGAGTGTCTGGTAAAAGAGAGGTGCTGTTCTTCCACGAGTTCTGAAGTGTGCCTGTCATCATGGTCAAGCTCTGCCACTGGGCGGTAACTTTTGGCTGAAGTACCTGCGAGGTGTGCTGCAAGCCTTGATGACGTCACAGCTCTCTGTCCTTCTTCATGTCTGCTCCTTTTCTTCCCCAACACCCTCCTTTCCAGAAAGAGGGCCCTAGTACACAAACCAGACAGCAAGGCTGGTTTGGGCAACCATTCTCATTTCCCCATACTTTTAGTATTTGTTTCATAGAATCACAGCTTCATAGAATCATGGAATGGTTAGGGTTGGAAGGGACATTAAATATCATCTAGTTCCAAACCCATGCTGTCGACAGGAACAACTTTCCCTACACCAGGTTGCTCAAAGCCCCATCCAGTCTGGCCTTGAATGCTTCCAGGCATGTGGAGTCCACAGTTTCACTGCAGCTGTAGCAACCAAGCATTTTGGAGCTAACATTGGAAAAGCTTCCACAGCTGTGTCAGAAAATTTAAAAAAATTCTGTGGTGCTCCTTAGGCCAGTTTGGCTGCTCCAGCCTGTTATGACATAGTTACCTGAGGGAGAAAGTAGACCCTTGCTCTCTACACTGCCATCCAAGCAAGGGGTAGTTCTGTGGCAGCAGCACCATGACAGCCAGTGTCTTTTTCTCCCTGTAGAAAGGAGTCTTCCTGGCCCCATTCCTCTTTATGTCCAGGCTACCTGGGTGCACAGCCCCTGGGTGGCTGGCAAGAAGTGACTCTTCACTCTGCCTCAGGCTGCCCAGCCACACTGGAACCAGGAGACATGTCCCAAGTAAAGGCCACCAGAGCTACATCTGCTTGCAACTTGTTTATAACAGAGCAGGTCCTAAATATGCAGTATGTAGCTACCAATTATCAAAGTACTTGCTGGTAAAGATTATTACAGGTTTCTGCTCTTCTTCCTACTGTTATTACAGGGTGCTGCTCAGCCGCATACACACCCCATACAAGTAGCTTTTAGCCTCGTTTCCTACAGAAACAAGCAGGATGGAGTTATACCACCTCTGACTGCGTGGTTGCACCTTCCTCTACGACCAGCCACCATGGCCCCCTGGCTAACCCGGGCCAAATCCACACAGTGTAGGTGACACCAGGGTGCAAAATAACAATTCAGAATATTTATTTTTCTCACAGCTTGAAGAAAGGATGGGATTTTCCATGTCATGCTTGCCTGGGGAAAGCTATTCCCAGCTATTTGCAGCAGTGCAGTGACTGTGACACTTAACCAGGAGGACAGGAGACACTGATGCAACTTTCCTCTCCTCAGAGGGGTGTGATGCTTTATTTTCTACTGATGAGAACAGTGTCACCCACTGTGCAATATAGTACTGTGGCACTGGTCTTCAATACCGATCCTGGTCTGGTTTGGAGTCTCATACACAAAGAAGAGGAAGTAAAACTTTCTACTCACCAGATCATAAAGATTCTTCCTTCTAGATTAACTAATACCAAACTGCGAAATGGAACTTGGATTGCCATGGAACCAAAAAATAAAATCTTGAACTGAATTTTGGGTCCTGCCCTGGGTGACACAGAAACTTTTTAACTGTTTACTATTCCCACTATCCCCCATGCTGCCCTAGGGTGACAGGGTGTGCAACCCATGCTTTGGGAGAATTAGGATGTGGTTTACAAGTCTTATAATGATAAAATAGGTTGGACAAGTATCAATATATTTGTCTGGTCTTTTGTCTCTGAAAGCAGAATGAAAATGTTTTTAGATAGGAATAGGAATTGTACTAGTATAAATATTTTGGATTCATATTGTAACTTTCACTCACAACTCAGCAATTAAGAGATTTGTATGTGATTCCATCCATTTCTATGTAATGCCTCTATGTAGTGCCTCAGCTGCCATGCTATTTGGGTGCCAGCAGTAAAATAAGAATTCCATAAAAGGATCTTCTCACTGATGCTTCTTTTGTGCAACAGTGCACCACTCACTTCATTTGTCTGAAACCTGTGCTTAGCCACAGGTAACAGTGCCAGGGCTCTCTGAAGAACTGAGGCCTGAGTTACATGAGCTTTATATTGTAACTATATTATGTTTATTGTCTGTCACTAGTGTTTCCAGCCTTCCTGATCCTTTTTCACAAGATTTTCTTCTTGTTTATTTCAGAAGAACTACCGACTGTGTCATAAATATTGATGTTTGACTTAATGTATTTTGTTTTTAGCCTGGCAACTCTGTATTTCTGCTTGCCACGACTTTGCTTTTCAGACAGCTAAAGACACAGTTGTTATGATACAGACTAATAACTGCTGGAAAAGGCTGCAAGGTTTTTTAACGCAAATAGAAATACAAGTCATATTCAAGTAACCCAGTGCCTAAAATAGTAACCATGTCATTGTCCTAGTACAACCGGTGTCTGAAAAGCCCGCAAACCATCCAGCAAGAACTGCCCTATTCTGACCTGTTAAAACAGGGCAGAACTGCAACAATCCCATAGTATTCATTGTGCGCTTTACAGCATGGTCTACCCACAAACCCAAATAACAACCTAGGGAACTATCACTCTGTACTGACTGCATTGGTACAAATCATTATTACTTACCTAATAATTATCACTTGATGGAAAAGAGTTGAGGAATGTAATTTTCAGTGCTTTACTTTCAGTGCTGCCTTCTTGCTTTGATATTGAGTTAAACCCTGAAGATATATCTGCTGAATTTTACTGACAAATTACATTCATCATCTATTTGCCTGTCTTGTCAAGAGTCTGAGATGTAATACATATTAAGAGACTGCACATGAATTTCCTGTTAGAGCACTTAGCACATACTCTGCTTGATTTCCAAAATCCAAACCAATGCATTTACTGACCCCCAGGGAGCAGGCAAGCTACAGGATTAGTGACCTCTATAAGCAGTGGCCACAAAAACAAGAATCCAATGGGTATTATCCCCAAGTGGGCTTGCCATCTGCTGCTCCAGGAGAACCACCCCAATTCCTTTCAACGCACACGCAATTTAAGGCAATCGTGAGAATTCTACATTTATTGCTCCATATCCATGTACTTCATCCATCAGCTATGAAGGAATAGATCACCATTTGCCCTGTGAGCTGAGTACTATATTTGCGCTCTGACCAGAAAAAACACCAGCACATGGTGGCAGAGCTGAGCCATCCATCTGGAGCTTATGGCTCTGCTTCACGGGGTGGCCAAGGAGGTGGCAGGTGGAGCAAGGATGGACATGGTCATGGAAAAGATAGGGAGAAATGAGCCTGGAAAGGATACATGTGACCGCATATTTCTCAGTCTTATTGCAGTTGGCTATGTGTCTCTAAAAGCTGTGCCTGCTACTGAAGTTTTCCCTCAAGACTGAAAATGGGAGGAAGAAAGCACCTGAGCATGTGCCGAGAGACATGACATCTCTTCTTAAAAGCTTTGACTGTCCACTGCTTTTAGCTAAAAAATAGCCAAAAAACTCAGTGTCTGTTCTTGCCTTGGTAACACTGTGATGGGCAAACAGTTGTATTTTATCCCTGTCCTCATTGCTGCATTGGGAAAATGAAGAGAGTGGTATGCATAATCAAATGGGAGAGAGAAATGAGTTGAACTGATTCCACATGCTGCCTGTGTCAGACACAAACAGCTCAGAGAAGGAAGGAAAAGCAGAAACTCTTGAGCCTTCATGTCCTGGAAATAAATTACCATTTATTTTAGAGTCATGGTAGGAAAGGGAGGCCACAGTGATCACCTCTAGCTGGAAACAGTGAAGTGCTGAAATCCTGTACAAGACAGCCAATAGCAAGATGCCCACTTGCACCCTAGTGAGGCCAAGGTTGTGGACACCCCAAATGTCTTCTATATGTCAAACATTTAAATTGATGCCATAAACACTTAGTCTGACTGACAGGAAACTATTTGGGTAGGCTGGTGACTGAGGTAGATGTGTGCAACAGCAGTGACAGGGCTGCAGTGAGCAGCGATGGTAATCCTCTTTGTGGATCAATCTTCAAAAAGCCAAAAAAAAAATGTTTGCACAGAGCTATGTGACACCATGACAACATGCAAGAGAATGTCATTGTGCAACTATTTTCCCTGAGTTCCATTAGATAGCCTTGAATTTTGTGGAAATATTGACAGGCCAAGGGAAAATCCCCAGTGCCATTTAATTTTGACAGATGGAAAAAATAATGCCTTGTACAAACCATGATAGCTTGATGGTCTGCTTTGTCCCTTTTCATCAAGGACCAGCTCCCAGGGGCAGAAGCCTGGATAAAGCACATGTCAAATACAAGGAACCAGAATGGCAGAGAGATTTTATGATTAAATATGTACAAGGGAGAGTGGAAGTGGGGGGAGGGAAGGATGCACATACAGTATATGAAGTAAATGGTGCAGAAGAGACAGACATGGCAATACAGAACTGCCTGATGTGAAACTAAAACCCAGGCTGTCGGGAAGGCATGACCTACCTCATTTACTTGCCACAGTCTACAACTGGAAGTCATCCCAACAATTTATCTCAACTTCTTACTCAACTACTTTGTTATTTAATAGGAAAATAGCTTTTCTGTGCTAGCATGTGTGAGACCTGGCTAAGCTATTCATAGTAAATCTGGGACTAATTTTATTAGAACCCCTTCTTGGTTGTTGCACTCTTCTTTAAAAAATATTGTGCCAACAGCTACACAGTACTATTTCATAGAGACCTAGTGCCTTTTCATTTGGTATTGACAACAGTGACTGAAGTTGGTTAGACAGATGTGGTTAGTCTTTGCAGTTTGTAAATGAGAAGTGCTACTGACTGCCTACCTGCTTGCCTGTTTCTACACTTCCTCCATTTGCAAACAACCCTGTGTGCAGCCACTTTGGCTGACTTAACATGGGCCAATACAGGCCCTGGGCCAGAGCCCTGCCAAGCCAGTCTTTTGCAATGCTGCTCCGGTTGCCTTACTCTATCTACTGTGCAAGGTTATTGCACAGCATCCATGAGGTAGGAACACAAGGTACCATGAATGGGAATTAGAAAAGGTAAAACTGTTTCTCTTTGACAGCATTTAAAGTCTGCTTCCCCAGCCCTTTGAAATGTGATTCTTACCACAGCTCCCTGTTCAAACAAAACTAGTGCACTGTACAGTGGATTGGTCACAGGCATCTTTGTTCTGCACACACACAAAATTAGAAGTGACACTTTACTTCCATTGCAGGCCAGACATCAAGCAGAGTTGCGTCCCCAGTTATAGTTTATTTAAAGCCATAGATGGCTTTTTAGGCATCAAAGAGAAAGGGGTATAGGAGGGGGATACTGCTTAGGGGAAAACTGGGAACAAATCAGTACAATTTAGTCATACGTGTCTTTGACTGCTCCATGTTTGCTTTTTAAAGTGCTGAAACATAATGTGGCAATGAAGTTACATAAAGCACGAGACACTGAGTAGTGGGCTATGAAGCTTTCCCAGTTTGTTAGTATTTTAGCTCTCTGCAGTACCTGTCGCAAAGGTAAGGGGTTAGACCAGTGTAAATCAGTGCTTTTCCATGAAGGGCAGTCACAGCAGGAAGCCAGGCTAAAGGCTCAGAGGGCTTCACAAGCTGAGAGTACAATGCACCATTGGGATAAAAAGCGCACTGTCAGCATCCAAGCCATGGAACAGGATGTTTGGAAAGGGCATGTAGTTTTTTTTTATCATGACTTGGATGCTCTTTCAAAGGAATCCCACTGAAACCAGAAACAGGGCTTTGTGCACAGCCAGGCTTTCCAGAGCCAGCAGCTCACCTCTTTCTAGATCAGTACATCTGTGTTACAACCAGCTGGATGCCCCAGCCCTCTGGGGTAGCTGAGTTTCAAGTTTACAAGTATCACAAATGAGTTCATTTCCCCTCATTAACTTTCACAAGTAGTTGCTGCTCCTCTGAACTTGGTATTTCTCTGCCCTCAGATCCCTCAGGAGCTGCTGGGGCTGAAAAAGCCGTTCTCAACAGTACAGGTTTCGGACGGCTGCCTAAATGAGAAGAATGAAGGGGGCGTCATTAGACCAGATACAGCAGTCACAGAACGGATGGGGAGCAGGATTAAATCAACGGAGAAACTTATAAAGCAGAAATCTGAGCAGCTTCACTTTTTTTTCACATAATTGTTTTCAGCAGGTTTCTTATTTGATACAAGCCTCATCCAAAGTAGTATGACAAACTGTTGAGCTCATGCTTCCAAATTCAGTTTATTCCTCTCTCTCCATCCCAGGCCTCTAATTTTCTTACTTCTCTCAGTGGTCCACTAATTTCTCAAACTGACATCTGAGATCCTAGGCTCTCCTCACTGTCAGCTATTTCTCCAAATATGCAGCACAGCAATCTTTTAGACCCCAGAAAGCCCTGCACTAAACGGCTGGTTGGAAAACCTTACTGCCCCCACTGCATGACAGAGGAACTCATGGACTGTCTTATTGACACTTCCATCAGGTCTTCTGCCACATATGAGGCTGCTTTCTGAAACCCCACCTTCCCATGTATTTTATTTCCATCGGGGATTTCTCTTCCTCTTTTTCTGTGTCATATGATTTTCATACGGAAAGCTCACATGGACATTTTGTCGAATAGCAGAACAAACAACCCAAAGCAGCCCACACAGTCAGGGTGAGACTTGGCACAGGGATATTAAAACAGTATGTGCATTTTCCTCCAAAACCCAGCACTGAAGACATAATAGCATCGAGGGCTGAAACAATACAGAAAGCATAATAAGGTTAGGTGAAAAGACTTTCACTCCTTCCCTGTACATGACACACACTATGGAGAAGTGTTTGTTATCCACTGCAAAACTTCCTTTAATGACCTTTGGCTAGTTGAATTATTAAAAAATGAGGAAAAGAAAAAAAAATCCAATCAGACCCACTATGTGGATATATTCATTCTTGAGAGAGGGTAAGTTCCAGTGATGAAAATGCTGGATAGCCCATGAAGAGGTCTGGGCTTTGGTTCTAGTTATCACAGAGGCTTTATATATGATCTTGAGCAAACCACTTGGAGTGGGATTCAGTTGCTTCAACAAAGGTGTCCAGTACCATTTGAGATGCCCTAGGGTATCCAATACATCTTTACAGGGCTGGCTGGTTGACATAAAATAGGACCCTGGGGTATCATCCGGAGACCAGGAAGGATTTAGACACCTGTACCTTACCTTGCACTGCGTTTTGAGTGTCTGTTATAGGGAGCCCCTGGTGGTCTAGTGGTTAAGGATACGGCACTGTAACTGCCGAGGCCCGGGTTCGATTCCTGGTCGGGGAAACTCCCCGGGTAGGTGGAGCCCGTTAGCCCTGTAAGGCAATCCACCTACGTCCTGAGGACCTCACTGCCACTGTCCAAGCTTGCTTGGCCCCGGCAGACGAACCTTAGGATTAAAGGGTGGGCTCAGTTCTGCGCGCACTGTGTCCCACCTAAAATAAATCCAATGCGCAGGCTGGAAGGCGTACAAAGACCTTCCACAGTTCTTCGTTCGCGAAGTCTGGCCATTATTATATAGATACCTCATGCAACCTTCAAAGCTTAGCAGCTTCTAAGCTGAAGTGCCCATCACCCATCTCTCCTGAACCCTCCAGCCAAGCTCTGCGTTCCCTGACCCAGGGTACTGCTCCCAACAGGCTGTGCTTTCACTGGAGGGCAGCTGGCAGGAAACACACTACACACCAAAGCCTTCAAAGCCAGGGACTGCAGGCAGCAGGACTCCCTCTCCCCCAAGGACAGTGCTGCCCATAGGGTTTGCCTGGGGATTGCATTAGCACTGGAATCACTGTACTGCCAGATTCACATTGGTCTCCCAGTCTGTCCTGTACAACATCCCTGGAGAGGTCCATGGTCCAGTGTATTTCAACCAGTGTATTACTCCCTTGTGACAGAGAGAGCCTCCAGACTGCCCAATATGCTCAGCAAAGTTGGCATGTCTGTTCCTGAGTATCTTTACAATGTTGGGCATATCTTCCCCCAAAATATCAAGGCCTCATTCCTTTAGCACTTTTCCAGACTCAACAAGGCACACATGCGTGGGAGCCACCAGCCCACCAGCCATCACATCTTGAGCATCAGTACCTTTGTTTCTCTATGTGGCCAGGACCTGCTATCATCCCCTCCAGTCATGGGCTGGCTGACTTTGTATTCTCTGAGCCAGCTTTACAGCACAATCACATTTCAAAATTCATCACCCAAACCCAAACTGCCTGCCAGTGAGTCTGTCAGAGACAGAAAACTTTGGCAGCTGGGTTGTTGGTGGCCAGAGGCCATTCCCAGTGAGTATAACACAGACGGGGCATGGGCTCTCATAGTGATTTACTGTGCACTTAAAACATAAATCACCATTTCTTCCTGACTACTTGTGGATATAATCATGTAAGAAGGGGAGTGAAGCATTTCCACTGAGTCTTCTTTTCTCCGAGTTTGCAAACACATTTGTTTCCTCCATCTTATTGATGTCAGACATCTGCACTTGTGCTGTTGAGAAATTGCAGCTGGGTTTCAGAGTCCAGCCCAAGCCAGGGTGATTCCTGCACATCCCTCCACTTTTGTGCTTCTGCCTTACCATGAGATACACATGGATACCAAGGCCTTTTCTGAAAGCTTTGCAGCAGTAAAGAACATAGGCACAACCACTTGGGACATCTGTCCACAGCTACCTCTTCCCAGGTCTGATGCCACTACTGACCACACTTCGGCCTCAGATTGGTGCCAATCTGTGCATTCCTGCTTTAAGTGAGTGGAGGTTCTCCAAAATTAGGGGCTGTATGAGGCATCCAAAGGCCAGATACCAAGTTTCTGATAGATGAGATGACTCTATTCCTCATTTACTGCTTGTTTATGAAAGTGAGCACAGATCTGCTGGGGGTAACACTGGGAGGATATGTAGTAGTCACTGTCTGGGATGCCCCAAGCCACCAGCATCAGGTGCCCCACCTGGCTTCCTATTCTACCACCTAGTGTTAAGAAATCTCCAGAGGCCATTGGGTAAGGGTTGAGGACACTGCCCCAAGGAGTAAGAGGACCGCAGCTTGGGCTTCTCCAGCACAAGGAGGGCTGTAGAGACCTTCTTCCATGCTTTTCTTCTTCCTGGACGCCAGCAGAGCAAAATGGTCATCACGTCGTCCTGCCCATGCCCTGCCAAGGGTTCCACAGGCAGCACAACTGCTGTTCTGCTACCCTGACTGCATTAACACAAAATCCGCCACTACACCAGCTGCTACTAGATCACTGCTATCTTAAAACAACCCGGATAATTGGCAACAGCAGAGTAAAGTATCAAATCAACTGTGTTTTTGAGGCACTTCATAAGAGGCCAACAAAAGCAGGGATGTTCAAAGCTCTCAGCTAAGCATAGCAAGAGGTCTCAGTGGAGCGTCAGATGACGAGAAACAGATTTGCTGCATTACACAGTCATGTCAAAGGGCTGTGCCAGAGCTTTAGCTGACAGCAAGCCTGAATTTCTTTGCATTCACTGGCTTAAGCCAGACAGAGGCCTGCAGACTTGTGTTTCAGATTGTGCCTATCTTCTTTCTTCATTTCATTGATCAAAGTCTGACAGCTCTCTCACATATCTTACTCCAGACTGGCCCCACCACTTTTGCCATGGGGATGACTTAAGCACAGCTATTGGAGGAGTAAGGGATCTCTCATGATTAAGGGATGGTCCACACATCAAATTGCACCAATTAACATAAAGATGTGCTCTTAAATGGTTGGTAGTCATGTTAAACTGGGATGTAGTTCTTGCTTGGTTTGGAGCAAACCGATTTCAAATGCCTTTTTTAATGTGGGGAATTTGATGAGCACATGATATTTCATTCCGGCCATTTTGTGTAGCTTCCCATGAGGATTGTCGACTCCATAAGAAAAATATATTTATTGAAGAAGCACCATGCTAGCAATTTCTAAAATTGCTATTTGTTCTGGAAGACAGTTCACAACAGCAGGTACTCCAGAGAAGCTATTGTCAAAATGTGGCTGTGTTTGCTATACATCACTTCCACTTTCCCAGGACAACTGAACCTATCCCATTCCTACTAAACCCAAAAATGAGCTGCTAAAGGAAAATAGGCAGGTCTGTCTGTCCCAGGGTCTGCATCCCTTTAATTTAAGTGTTTTATAATTACACCTTTATTTAGCTGAGAATATACTTTTGACATATACAAAGAGTTAGACTTGAGCTCAGTTGAATGAAAACAGTCCTGATTATATAAAACAAAAACAGCTTCACAGACTGTTTCCAGTTAAGGGCATACCCACAATGGACTTGTAAGAATTTAGCAAGTAATATCTGCAGAAATGCTCTGGTGTGTGCACTACCATACAAATACTCATCCAAATGGTAATTAGTGACATCTATGACTCAATGAATTGATGCAAGGTAAATTCCACCTGAATATGAAGAAGGACTTTATTGTGCAGGTGATCACACACTGGAACAGATTGCCCAGTGAGGTTGTGGATTTTCCTTCACTGGAGCTACTCAAAAACTGTCTTGACACAATCCTATTCAATGTGCTCTAGGATGACCCTGCTTAAGTAGGGAGGTTGTACCAGATGACCCACTGTGGTCTCTTCCAATCTGACCCATTCTGAGATTCTGTGACAGCTGGTAAACGAGGAAAGTTTTAAGCTGATGTAAATGGAGACCACTAAACAAAGATAGGGGGAGGTATCTTTGCTGATGGGCGTGAACCTAGTCATTAAGCATAATTAGACTGTATCTCAATCTGCACAAATCCTGTTTTTCCCTGGTCTAAGAGAGTGAGGCATGTTTAAGTTGTTTATTCCAGGTCTGTGAAGTCCCTGGATGTTGCTAGCAGATGTTGCGCACAGTAACACCAACAGACCAGAGAGATTGCACTCACAACACAAACCCATTAATAACAGCAGGAACATCTGGATCAGGACATTGCATTCTTGAACCACAGGATGTCACTCTGTTTGGAGAACTTGTATCATAATGCCAAATTGTTGAAAGCATAGCTAGAAAGTACTTTTTTGTTTTTAATTCTTAATAGGGGACCCAAAGATTCAGGAGAGGGAGGAATGGGATGATGTGAAGGAAAGCACCCACAAAGCTTGATGAATTTTATAAGGCTTCATTTGCGCAAACCAAACACTCTCATAAACCTGTCAAGGAGCAGTTACGTATGGACTTCAGTGAAACGTTGCAGAGTGCCACTGGGAGGTGTCACTATATAGCAATAGAGTGAGGCCAAAGGAAAGAGCAGTGCTGAACAGAGCAGAGAGCACATGCATTATTTCCAGGAAGACTTTAAAAACCACGGGGTGTGGGTGTGGTGGGGATTAAGTCATTAACACTTGGATGCCTGACATTTTTATCACTGGATGCCATCCATCCGCTGACAGCGTTTTAAAATTGCCAACCCTGGCCACAGAGTTAAGTGATACATGTTATAGACCTCCCCTGCAATCCATCAGCATTTGCTTGTAATACAGTCTCATGTGCATGCACACACACACAGCCCCCAAAGGCTTACACATTAGCGTAATCTTTACCAGGCATCGATAGATTTGACACTAACGAGGCTTAACAACAAAACCAAACCCTATCCTACCGACCGTTCAAGTCGTAGAGAAAAGTGCTGAAAGAGCTAACTGCTGAGCTAAACATATCAAGCCTCACCGTGCTACTTCCACTCTAACCCTCTCCCCTACTATCTCTCTCCCTCCCTCCAAGCATTTACTTGAATCTGCCTTGTTAAACTGATCATGAATCTGATGCAAAAAAAAAAGTTTGACTGAATCTGCATTTTGCCCAGAGTCTCATTCATTTTTTTATTTAATTTGGTGTTTCATTTGACAACAACAACCACCAAGCAAACAAACAAAATAAAGAGGAAAAAAAAGAAGGAAAAAAAGAGAAAATCCTGCCCAGTCTGCAATTTTGTTTTCTGCAAGGAGCAGACAAATTGAGCTATTTCTCCATCCTAGCAGAACCAAACAAATGAGAAAGGGTTTACAACAGATTTGATCACTAAAGCAATTAGGCAATATTGGTGCTGTCATTTAAAAAAAAAAAATTACAGAGACCCCCAGCAGAAAATAAGCACAAGTGCTATCAGGTGCCTCTGAAGGCTGGATGAATCTCAGATATTACACAAAGACCAGTCTCATCTTCCTCTGCCATCCCATGAAGCTCTCTGGAGTGGGTGAGTGGTGCTTGCTGAAGGGCTGACACCCACCACTGACCATCAGTCCTGGGGAGGAGGCTCAAGGTCAGGCTGAGCTCAACCTCAGGGAGCCCAAGCTCCCTGCTCCTGCCCTACAGCCCCTCGCTGGCCCTTGGAGTGCTCTGGGTACTTAATGGATCCTCCACTAAGTCTCAAACGAAAAATAAAAGAATAAAATTAAATACTTGAGTGGGTTTGCCAGCTCGCAGAAGACAAGGAAAACCACTGAGAACTGAGTAGGTATCTTTAAAACTAGATGCGACTCTGAGCAGGACAGCAAGTTCTGCAGAGCTCCGCAGGGGTTTGGGGAAAGCATCCTCATCTTTCCTCCGCCCGTGGCGCCCCGAGGACACCCCCGGCAAGGGAAAGGGCGGCTCTGCTTGCGGCTCCGCCTTTCGGCAAAGTGCCCCCCATGCCCGGGAGGTTCCTCTGTCCCTCGTGGCACCCACCGAGCCCCGGCCATGCCGGGGGAGGAAGGGGCGCGGGGAAGCAGCCGGCACGCAGATGGCCCGGCCCGGGGCTCCGACCGCCTAATCCCCCCTCGACCCCGTCCCCGCCCGGAGTGGGGAGCAGTAATCCCCCCCTCCCGCCCTTTGTGCGGGGATTAACGCTTTCCTGCCCCGCAGCAGCTCAGCTTTCTCACTTGGCTTCTGCTCCTGCTAAAGCAAAGACACGGGGAAACATTCCTGCCATGGCTGGGAGATGAAAAAAAAAAGAGAAAAAATGCGAGTGCTGAAATTTGCTAGGAAGCAAAAGGAAAAAAGCCCTCAGATGTGATTAAACCCAGCCATTTCTAGGCCGCATGCCCCCAGCATCTCGTCCCTCCCCAGCCCGGTGACTGTGACTTCCTGGGCATCGGGCAGATCCCAGCCACAGTGGAGACCAACCACTCCCCTGGCCGGGACAAGGCCAGGACAAGGCCGGCAGAACCTGGTCAGACCTTGCACTGTTTACAAGCCTCGGCACTGCCATGCCAGAAACACAAACTGCAGCAGAGAGGCAACCAAACAGTGCCCCTCAGTAATACTTTCTCAGGCTTCCTGGGAATTGTCAGCTGCGTACTTCCAGCCTCTCAGTTTCTGATCTCTGTGTCTGGATGTGATGCTGTACGGAACTGCAAGGAGGACAAAGTAATTTTCAGCTAAGGAGCAGTCCCTACCCCAAACCCGCTGGCTGTTCAGTGGGCTGCTCCATCATGTAATGACACCTCCAATGTTATTATCACAGTGTGGCAGAGAGATGTTCTCTGGCAGCATACCTGTTTTCATTTTCTGTGGGTCTCCATTTCTTCTCTTAAAAGTATTTTTTAAATTGAAAAAAAGCGCCCTAACTGCCTGTTTTGGTACCCTGCATATGATAAGGGGTAATGGTAACCGGGTTATGAAACATTGAAACCAAAAAGAGAGAAAAGGCGGGAAACGAGATTTAGAGAGGGATTTCAAAGATTTAAAAATAACAACAGCGATGGTAAAATAAGAAAATTTCTTCTCTGCCTGGGGAACCAGAAAGACTGTGATTAATGCTCAAGCTCCCCTGGTCAGGTTACCCACCTCAGCGATTACATGAAGAGCTGAGCGATGTAGCTTGAGTTCAGAAGGGGAGCTGAAGCATAGCAGAGGCTCTTTGATGCATTAAGACAGCCCCAGTCAACAGCAGGTCTGGCTGTAAGGGAGGCAGCAGTCTTGGAGAACGTGACCTACATAGAGGCTTCAGACTCCCAAGCAGCAGTGAGGGGAATCAGCAGCTTATACAGCCACGGATGTTTCCTGAAATACTTATAATTTTGATACTTGCCGGCTGCTCCGTCCCCTCCCTTTGTGTGTAAGTCCTGGCACCAAGAGGGAGCAGACAGAAAAACAGATCAAGCATTTCTACAGGGTTTTATTGAGGTATGACTTATGAATGACCATTCTCATTAATAAAAAAAAAGGACAAAAGGTAAATTAATCCATACATTTATTCAAATCCCATGCTCTGATCCCAAGTCTGTCACAAAGCGGTTTCCTTCCCAAAGCCAGTGATTTTTCCATAAAAAACCCCTCACAAATGGAAGGAAGAGGTACTTTACATTTTATTTTCTCTAGGAAGTAATAATAATTTTTAAAGGGGTGATATACCTCCAGTCCTGTTTTTCCCTTAAAATGACCCCAAGCTGCACAGGAAAAATATTTGCTCTCAGTGCTTGAACAAACCTCAGTGAATTAAGTTTTTGTTGTTAATGGCAAGGCTGCTGTTTATCTGCAGAGAATCAAACCAGATGTGGAAAATAACTGAGGGTTTAGTGGCTCAGCAGCTCGCCCTTCAACCTCGGGTAGGAAGCCCACTGCCTAGACCTGGTCAAGGTTGCAAACAGCCCTAAAGCCTTCTGCATTTATGCAGATGTCTGCATTTGCTTGCCATGGCCACCAGTGCACAGCTGGTTCCCAGTAGGGATTGGGGGTGAGAAATGGGAGCCTGGATGGGCTCCAGAGGCAGAGCTGGATGCTTTTGCACCTCTGTGCCCTCCACAGGGAAACTTTCACGCAGTGCAGCCAGCTCTGAGCTTGTAACATTATTGAGGGCTAACTAAAATTTTAAAAATCTGTAATTTCTTTGCCATCCCAGAAAAAATCATGTGTTTGACCCAATAAGATCAGTTGTGAAAAGCTTTTCTACCATTGGAAAACTCCCTCGGACTGGAAGGATTCGGTACCTAGAGAGCACTAATATGGAAACCAGCAGTGGGATGGCCCACAGCTGATATCAGGGTGGCCACCCCTGCCACCTCCCTACCTAGGAACTGGTCCCCTTGGCCAGGCCACTGTGGAGAGCAGGACTCTTGCTAAGGAATGGGGGAAACAGCAGTAGCCCCAGTAAGATGCACAGCTCCCAAGTGGCCCTGTAGTGGTACCTCCAAAAAAATTTTAGCTGGAGATGCGTGTCAGAAAAAATTTGCTTTGTGGGTTTTAGATTTGTACTAAAACTTTTGGAGGAAGAAAAAAAAAAAAAACCCTCCCCAATCGTCACAATGTTTTCTGACCATTTCTATTCAAACCTTTTAATTACTTTTTTGACCACAGAAGCAGGGGGAAGCTGCATTTTACAAGCGTTCGCCTTATTGTGCACGTGAGCTTTTCATCCCGTCCCAATGAACACCCCCAGCGCTAACCAGAGCCATCTGACAGAGCATCTGTGGCACAACAAGCAAGCAGGGCAAGAGCCCGAAGAGGTGACCATGGGCAGCGTGTGCTAAGGGGTACACGAATTCCTGTCTGAATTTCCATTCCACCATGACCTGCCTTGCTTCGCCTCATCAGGGACTCACATCTCCTTAAACCAAACTCAAGTCTTTTGAAGGAAGTACCTCAGTGGTGGGGAAAGGTGGCTCTGCAGATCCACTAGCTCTTCATTTCAGTAGCCCTGCTCCCTGCAGGAGATCTACTTGATGTAGCGAACCCCATCAGGTGGAAAGCTGTCTGCAGGCACACCCTGGGGGGTGCTGGGGAGACACGAGGCTCTCCAATAGCTCCAGCAGTTTATTTATATTTCTCATGACACACGCTTTTGAAGGGATGGTCGACTGCAAATTTAGCAAAGGGCTCATCCATCTCCCACTCTCTTCTTGTGGCTCCTTACCTATGAAGATGTAATACAGCCATACATTCTTTTCGTGGGACAGCCAACAGGTACTGATAGTTTAATTCTACTGTTCCTTCATCCTTAAATAACAAGGCTTATACTAAAAAATATCATTTATTGAAAGAAATTGTATGTTTTGGACAAACATTCAAAATGCAGAAAATGGAGGGTGGTACCTCCATACAGTATCTCTGTGGCTGATAAATAGTTTTCACTGCAGTCAGCCTTGCTAGGCTTTCACACAGCTAAGACAAGGATGTGCATGCTTTCCAATGAGGGACCAATCCTATCGCATGCCCGGCGAGGCAAGGGCAGCAAAGGTACATTATGCCCTATCTGATATGGGCTGTATTGATGGTCTTGCAAAATTGAATGAACACCCTGTTGATCAAGTCATATTCATCAGAATATACAAGTTGGCATGAGAAAAAAAGGTGGATTAAATATTGCTCCAACATTGCAAGAAAAGTGTATGCAGCTGATATGTGGATTTGCACAGGGCTGTCTCTGTGCACATGGAAGAACTGCTGACTTACAAAATCAGGATGCCTTTGCAATGTCTTGCACAGACCTCCTCCTCTCCCTTCCCTGGAGAAATCAGGATGTGAAGAAGCAAAGCTTTCTTCCTTCTTGATGTTTCCTAACTAGGCCAGATCACTCTGGAAGATGGCCAAAAGTTAATTTAATATTCACCGCTGACCTGTTTTATTCCTCTGAGGTTTCAGTAAAAAGTTGGGTGAAAGCCTTTTCCTCTGTTTGTCTGTTAGTGCACCACCGTTGATGCCAATCCCTGCAGTGCAGTGCACACATAAATGATTTATTCAGAGCTACTGCTACTTACTTGCTCCATCAACACATTCCTGCAGAAACTTGCTAGCTGCTGCTCAGGTAATATTCACTGGCAATCTCAGTAGCATCAGGAGAAAAAAAAATAATAAAAAAGAAATGCTTCCTTTTTACTTTAACGCCTTTCTTCACGTCTCTTCAGAGTCATGAAAGAGATTTGGAAAACAGGTAAGAAATACCAAACTCCCAGCTCTCCTCCTGCTGACTGCATATCACCATACTGCTTAGAGGGGAGATTATGCAGCTGTGTAATCTGCAATGCAAAGCTGAATCCCTCCTGCTAACCATCAGTACCTGTCTGCAGTACAAAGGTGCTGCTCTGGCTACTGGAAGTAAGAGAGGATAAGGAGAGGAAACTGCAGAGGCAGAAGAGACTTTTTTTCCCTATAATAGCACGTTAAAATCCAAGTTTAAGTGAAGTAACGAGTGCAAATAAATTTGAAGTGAGTGAAAATGGTGATTTTTTTTGCTTGCAGGCAGAAGGCATTGTGATTCGGTGTTGCTAGTCATACTGATCACACCTGCCCCCACAGAAGTAGTTGTTAAACTGAATTAGGAATTTACAAATACTATACTCACTTGCACGTGTTCACATGCAGGATCACTGATTGCCCATGCAGCAGATTCTGCTGGACAGACAGACATACATAAGCTGGTGGCTGTAAGTCCACAAAAACCCTACTGACTTCAGAAATTGCCCTAAATATCAAGCATATGTTATATGTCACTAATCCTCTTGGTTTCCATTTTCTACAATAGTTGTGACTGTTGAGCTCTTTCTCAGACTTGGCTATGGAGGGGAATATATTTCTGTGCTTGTTGCTTTGTGCTCAGATGCCTAATTTAAGTTACTCACTGTGACAGGGACATTGAATTTAAACTAATTGTTCTGGATTTGGTCTTTCTTCAGCAGAGGGGCAAACTGCTGTGCTGTAAATGCTGATGTCTCAGCCAATAGTCATTATTAAAGGTCTTTATGATATATCTCACTAAATGACTGCAGGTCTTTTTCTTCAAATCAAGCCACCTTGGAAGAACATACCCTTTTCATTTTAATTGGAAAAATGAACGGCTCAAGTTCCTAAACTAAAACATTGTGTTTCTAATGAGTCCTGGTACCTGTGTTAAACACCTGTACTGCTACTCCTGCCTTGATGGCTTTTCAGACACAACAGATTTAGGCAGCGGATCGTGCTGGACAAAAGTTGCTGCAGAAGGGCGACATGACATACATAATTTTATGCTTGCAAAACTGTATCAGAGGCAGATATTCAAATGCATTGGAGGTGCATGCTCAAGGGTCCTGATGGATGCTTTACAGGATACAAATATGTATGCACACCTATGGATGAATTCCTCTCAAAGGACAGATATTCAGCTAGCCATGATTTCAATGATGCTTAGGTAACTCATTACAGCACCTCTGAAAACATCTAAGACATAGGTATATATACCTCCATGGGACTAAACCCTGTTGAAAACCTTCTGATGGGGTGAAAATCAGCCCATCTAATACCTATTGTCTACAACTGAAGTGCCTACTCTAATCCAGTTGTCCAGACTCCTCTGAGTCAACAGAGAGAGACAGGCATCTTGGGAGGGCAATTCCAATGGCTTACTTTAGACACTTCCATCACAGTGGAGTGAATACTCTCCTGGAAGCATCCACAGCTCTGTCTTGACGCTGGAGCAAGCCTGGAGAACCATAGACCAGACAACTCACTTTCAGAGATCTGCTCTTAGACAAGGTCAGTTCCATCCCTGGCAATTAGTTAGGGTCTTTTCCTCTTTCTCCTTGTTTCCTGGCAGAGAAGTCTGTTGAGTAGGCTCTTATATCTGCCAGTCCCCAGTTTAGGCCTTAGGTAGGGAAATGTCTGTTCCGACAGCACTAGCACTGTTCCTCCCACTTCTCTCAAACCCATTTTTCTCTTCAAAAGATGAATTCAAACAGAAATATTCAATACCCAGAAATAACCAGGCAGCACCTTTTTGCATGTAGATAAACTTTTAACTTTTTTGGGGGTCTTTCCTCACAATAAATAAAGAAATAAATAAACAAACAAACGTGCAAGGCAACTTTTGCAGAATGGTTGGCACTGAAAACTGATGATTTGGGTATTTTCTGTCTTATGCTAAGACTATTGATTCTGCATTCTACTTACCAAGTAGCTCCCCTACTACCTGCATGAGCTCTGGTCCTTGAGCGAGGGCTCCCAGAGAACACGGCCTCAGCAGCAAACTTGCTGCTGACACAGAGCTCAGCTCTCCTTTGATTTACAACCCCCTTACGCCGCTGCCATGCAAACATCCTGCAGCCCAGTGTTATTGAGTGACTCGTACAATCTGTCTCCTGTGATTTCCATCAAAAACACTTGACCTAAAAGATTTTCATAGATCATAAATCCAAGGTTTTATCAGGATTTTTCAAGTGATGGTGAGCAAGATGTTTGCACCTATGGGAGCCTGTTGGGAACTTCTGTCAGCAAAAGATGGCTTTTGAAAGGAATAAAGATTTTCTTGTGATTTCAGAATCAATACCATCACTTTGGAGGAACAGTAAAGGGAAGGTGTGTTGCTTCCATGGAAGAAATCTCTTACCAATGAAGACATTTTGCTTTGTTCCAAATTTTCTGTGGATGAGAAACAAATTAAAAATCTCTTATGTCATCATTAGCTCATGTTTAATTAAGTAAACAATCCTGCTTTTCCTGAAAGGCAGCAATCTATGCATTTTGGACCAAAAAAAAAAAAAGGTAGACATTTCAACATAATACAAAGCCAAAGCAAGAAATGACAAACACACAATAGCAGCTAGTGGGTTTTTTTCTGTCTGTGGTGGAAACACTTCCTTTCAAGTATAAAACACTGAATTTACTTCTTAAGGTGAATAGTTCAAGTGATAAAGGCATGCCAGATAAGAAAACGGGACAGAGAATCATGCATGCACACGTTAGCTGCAAATCATCTCATGTAGTGTGACTTATTTATATTGTACATCAATAAAATAACAACTTTCAACCCACTTAGTGACTTTTTGCGTAGCGAGAGAAAACGAGTACACCTAAGTAGGCAAGAAATATTCAGGTTAAATGTACAAATTATTTATACCTTGTAGTTATTTTGGACAAAGAAGGGTTGGGGGAGGAAAGGGAAAGAAGCAGAATGTACTTCAAATAGCATTATTTATCATTTCCTGACTAAATATAGCATATGTCTCAGGAAAAGATTGACTTGGGCTTCCCAGTCAGTAGCAGAGGGAATTAACCCCTGCTGGGTTTGGAATAAACTGGTAAATCCTTCAAATATGATTCACTCCTTAAATTAAAGTCCAAGCTGAGCTGCTGCAACTGGATGTGAGGAGAAATGTTGTCCTTTCAATGACTCTTTCCCTTGAAAAAAATATGGTTTTCCCTTAAAACTTGCTAACCTCTGAATGTGGTGGGATCTCTGTGGGATGGGGACATGACCCACCCATCTCCTCTTCAGTCATCAGCCAGCTGTAAGCAGGAAACCCACATCCACACTTGCCAAGGAAACTAGCCCTGGATGATCAGTCAGTAAGTTGTGAGCCTCCAAGTTCCAAGTGACCCAGACATGGAGCAGCATGAGTTCCAGGAAAGAAATTAACAACTTCTGAAGCTGTGAAGCTCTGCATTTGTGTTAAATCCTGGATTTCTCCATTTTTTTTGGTGGTGTCTGACCTTTGCCTTGCCTGCCTCTACAGTCTGAGTGAACAAAGTCGGCAGTGCGGTTTATGGGAAGGATTAAGCAGGAGCACTATTTCAGTGTTATGTTCCAGCACTTCCCTCAAAAGCTGTGCAAATGTGCAAAGTAATATATTCCATTAAGTGATGAAAATTCACATGAAATTTGAAATAATGACCTCTTTGGAAAGCAACAAATATTTCACCAAGCAAAAGCATGCTCGCCTTTGCACTTCTAGCACCAGACTTATTTTACAGCCCTCAGAATTGACTCTGTCATTTATATTTTATCAGCTATAGCACGCTGGGGTACTATAAACATAATCCAAAAGAAGCTGACAGCTCAGCTTCTAGAAAGCAAAAAAATCCTGCAAAACACACCCCAAACTAAAGCCCTGTTCCAAAGGGAGACACAGAGTAATCATGATGTCTCCTCCTAAGAGCAGGAGGGGCAGGTTCCTCTCTCCTGCTGGAGACAGCACCCCTTTCCAAGGACTTAGGGATGAGTTGCTGGAAAGGTCACAGTATGGGAATTGATGTCTCTGTGCTGAAAAGAGAGATAGGCAGACTTCTCAACTGCCTCAACCAAGGATACTTATCTCACTTTAATCCCAAATTTATTCCTGGTCCTAGAAATCACTGCTGTTATCCCACATATGTTATTATGAGTTATATGCATAAAGCATGCTGAAATGAAAGCTTAAGGCTCCAGACAATGTTATTTCCAGTGCGAACGTGGCTACCATGTTATCTGAAATAATTTGTACATTTGGTTTTCTTTCTTCCCATTACCTCTTTGCCCATAAGCACCATCCATGTTTGCATTGTCATAACTTGACAGATACACAAACAAGTAGCAAAGAAAGGTCTTGAGTATTTATTTATAGTCTTCCTGTTGTTATGGTGTTACATTATCTGCTCTGCCTGCCTGGAGTAAAAGGAGGGAAGGAAGGTTGAATGCCTTGGCTAATCCTAAAGTGCTATCAAGCTTTTCCTCTAAATCACCAGCTCAAATGCAAAGTCAGCAGTGACCAACCATCCTTATGACTTGCTCCAGCTGCCTTACAGAGCTCCTGAAATGCTGTTAACTCTCACAAAACAAATTTACCTCTGCAGAAATCCTGTTACAGCGTGACTTGCAGCCATAGGCCAGAGGCTGGGCAATGAACTAGCATTTGCTACTGCCTTGCTTCTAGGTAAGGGAACGGCTATCCCCTGTGTAGGGCATGTGGGCTATCAGAGAGTTTTCTTTTGGACTCTATGTTAGTAAGTGGTGCATGGCAATGGGAGCTGGTGCGCAGAGCCGAACATTGCTGAGGACCTTGTGTCCACAGAACTTGAAGTTTGGGGTGAAAACTCAAAAGGGGACCATGGGGAGCACCTTCCCGGACCAACCTCTGGCATCTGGGACATGGGTCAGGGAGGAGCACGGTATCTCCTTGTCCCTCCTGTGCAGTCCAGCCCACCACCTCCTCACCACCAAGCACGGGGCACGTCTGGAGACTGCCAGGACATGCAGCCTCACTGCAGCCAAACACACACCAAATCCAGGCCATGTGTGTGGCAGGCAAGGGCGGGCAGGTCTCACCACTGCCTCTGCAATTGTGGCTCTGCCTTGTCCACAGGACTGAAGGCAACTGTCTCATGCATCTCCCAAATTTCACGTGGAAACACAGTCACATATACATGGATGTCACTGCTATCCAAACTTCAGCCATAAATAGCATGCAGGCTGTGGCAGGTGTGGCAGGCTGTTTTCCCATAAATAGCAGGGAAAATGGGTCACGCTATGACTCACGCATGTCTGCTCACACAGGGTTCTGCCCATTGAGACTGGAGCTGCTCTACTATTTTCAGTGGGGTAAACCAGAGATAGTACGCACCTAAGAGGCTTTAGGCACACTGATTTCCTTCTGTTTGAAGTGAGCTGCTCCAAAAGCCCTATCTTCAGTATTCCTTTTGGAAATTATTGCATAGCACAGAAAACATCAGGATGTTTTTCCCTTTGAAGAACTGCTGGTTACTCCTGTGAGTAATCTTCTGCCTTGATCTTTACATATTATACAGGTGCAGACTATTGCATCTCCTCCTCAGCTGTGGCACTGCCAAGCAAGCTGGGTTAAATTCTTGCAAAGCACAACCGGCAGTCTAGCACCCTTCCAGCTCAGTTTCTGTTGCACTGTACTGAACTCTAATCAAATTATTTACTTTTCTGGCAGTCAACAGATCAGAACCAACCCCAAACTTCCAGTTACAAACCGAGTCTCATGGAGACAAGAATTACCTCCTTCCCAGGGTCCTGAAGTCTATCTATAATGTTTTATATTTTAAATCTTCTTTGAAGCCAGTCAGTGAAGTGCTGCCCACCTTCCCACGTGCTCCTTTAGCGCAACTGTGTTCCGCTTCAAAACATCAAAAACATGTTTCATGTTTTTCCCTAGAGCTTAAACTTGTGTTTTAACAAGTCAAATCTCACTTGGTTATTTTCTGTGCATTTTTCCAACCTGGCAAGGCCTGCCTGTCTCCCAGTTCAGTACTGCTCATGGTTCTCATTGCCTTTTCCAATTTCTTCCAAGACAGTGTCACCTCCAAATTCCTCAACTGCTGTTTGAGAAAAGAGCCTTTTTAATAATGAGGGGAGGGGAGGGGAGGGGAGGGGAGGAGAAAAAATACCAGATGCAATAAGACAGCAAAGCAAGTTGCAGAGCCTGTCCAAAGTGGCAGACTTTGCCATCTGTGTGAGCACCAACCAGATAGAGAATAATGTGAACACAAAAGGATTATTTTTTGCCTAGAGAAAGAAATTAAACGAAGATCTCAAAACAAATGGTAATGTCTCTGCTCTTCCCAACAGCAGGCATTATTCATTGATCTTCCAAGGAAATTTAGGCACAGACATTTAAAGGGATTTGCCCAAGTCAGAATGGAAAAAAAAAATCATGAAGAGATGTCCTAATTTTTGCTCTGTAAAAGCAAACCCACATTTAATATATAGATGCATATAGTTTGGATTCTAGACTCTGGTGTCAGTGTTCTCAAGAGTGTATGGAAGTTTGATGATTTTCAGTTAAATATTCAGGAAAAATGAGTATCTCTACAACATCAGCCATAGAGAACCAACAATCAAACTCAGTTTGGTTTCAGAGACAAGATTTCACTTGCAATGTCTCATATCAAGTTATTTCATTTCTCTTTCTAATTGCTCTCTAGTTACACAATTCCCCCTTGTGGTACTGAGTCCTTACAAGTGTTTAATTAACAAAAACAAAAATTATGATCTTTCTTCCTTCTCAGATTGCTAGTGAAATCACTTCATTGACATATTTTCTAAATCTATTTCTGGTTGGCTGTGCCTGTGAGTAATGAAATGAGTAACCGCAAAGAACGTAAGGCAATGCTTGAGAAAAGAAATGAGTTTTGAATTTAATTAAGAAAAAAACCAAAACCCCAACATTTCTTTTCATGTATGAAAGTAAGAACAAATCATTTAGTTCTGGTTACTGGGGTTTGACTTAAGCTACTCTATCAAAACGAGTACAGTGTATTTCAAAATAATGGAGCCAGTTTAAAAGAAAGAAATAAAACAACTACAAAGAAAGGTGGACTTCATTCTCTCTGGACAAAATAATCAAGAAGAATGACAGGAAGAGATGATTAATATTCCAGATGGTAGCACAGTCTGTAATTAAAACATGATATGCCAAAAGATTACAGCCAAACAAGAAGCCTGCCCTCATCTGCTTCTTAGTATTACTAATTGTACTGTTACTAGGCCAAACAGTGGCTTTTCCTCGTTATATTAATTCCTTTATTTGCTGTGGAGCTCTTGTCTTAAGGCCCCAGACACCAGAAAACCACTTTATGCCACAAATAGCCCAGCAGAAGCAGAGAAGAGCTCTGGTGAGTGGGGGGGGCAGAGATGCATGGTTGGAGGAAAAGTGCGGTGTGAAGAGCCCCTCATCACTCTTCCATTCAAATCTCTTTCTTACAGCCACTAAGCCAATGCTTGGCCAAAAATTCATCTCTTGGTCTTTCTCCTACTCCAAGGTTGCTTCTTCATGTAGATGAGGATCATGGATGCCAGGTGTCTGGGGTCTCTCAGGGAGGTGCCTCCTGCAAGGAGCGTATGGTACCAGGGGTGTCTGAGTGCACAGCTAAGGGGCTTGCAGTGCCAAAAGAGCTCCTGTAAGAGGACAGCCTGCACCCTGCCATGCTGGTTATCTGCTGTAGTGCTCTGCTGTAGTGCTGAACTGGGTCCCATCTTGCATCCAGGAGAAAGCTTTCCCCTGAAAGCGCACCAAAGTCCCCCATCCACTGCACAGCAACATAAAGCTGAACAATTCCACTCCACCACAGCAGGCCTGACCCTTCACAGATGAACCAGCTGGGTGAACCTGCGCACAAAACATCCTTCCTACATCTCCACAGACGCACATTTGGGTCTTTAATCGGTGTAAAATGCACAAGATCAAGGATGTGGGGCAGTTTGTCCACGTGTATATCATGCATATCATGCATACTATTTGCATACATATTAAAAACATTTCCCCACTGGAACTTGGTGTTTCTTAACTCCAAGCACATGCTGTACTTAATCTAAACAGAGTTAGAAGAAAATGTGAAGAACTACATGTCTTTCAAAGTCCCAACAGCCTGGCTTTTCAAATCTCAGACCACCCTTCATCTGATTATTTGTGGGCCTAATGAAGTAACTGCAGAGCTGTGGCCTGATTTCCTTGAATTGTATGTCTACAATCACCAATCTCCAGGAGTATACACAGCTTGGTAACACAGTGACTGCAGCATGGGGGCCCGTACATGTTTTTCATATTAGGGAGCAGATGGAAGCTGTAATTCCCTCTAGAGTGGAGAGATGCCTTTCAGCAAACAGTAGCAGATGACATGCTCATTTCTGGAAATGTTTTCCACTTCTATCCAACAGATCAATGGGTTGTGGTGGAGAAGGGGCTGAAACAGTCAGACATGGTTGGACAAAATGCTGCAGAGGGGATGAGAAATACATCTTATAACCTCCAAGTTCCTTTTTATCTCGTGCTCAGCATGGGGACTCACTGCTCTGTGATGCCAACAAATCTGGTTATGGCGCACAAAGAACTCTGCAAAGCTGCTTAGCTTTCAGAAACAGAGACCTCATTAGCACTGGCAGCATCATGCTATTTCTCATGAAATATGACATTTTTCACTAGGTGGGCTTTACAGGTGATCCAGCCTTTCTGTAGAGAAGACAGCACAGCCACTGTGCTCTCTTTGGATGTTTGCCTGCATTAAGAAGATCCAGAATGTTTTTTCTTGAAGTCAGAGGTTTGGCAGTCCTGCCTGCAGTAGGGTCAAGCAGCCTGTCAGCTGTCTGACCGAGGGAGGTAAACTGTAAAATAGAAACCCTGGTTACTTCTTTAAAATGAAAATACCCAGGCTTGCTGTCTCTCAGCCCACTTTAAGGCATGCCTGTTTGTTCTACCTGCAAGGCACCCACTTGCGAAGGCAAGAAGTACAGGGGACTTAGAGCATCCTCTGAGCTTGACAAGGAGACTCATGAAGAAAATGCTCAGGACTTTTAATTTCATCATTTGCAATACAGTGCCTGCCAAGATTATTTCCCCACCCCTCTTTCCCTTTCTCCTAGGAAGGAGAGACCAAAGCCTGCCCTTGGGAAAATCCATGGGTAAAATTTAGAAGAACATGAACTAGCAAAGGGAGAATAACTGGAAGACTAAGAAAATACTAAGAAAATATGGCTTACAGTGGGATCTACACCACTGTACATTTTTAAAAGGTATACAGGTTTCTCTGTCATGATGTTGATTATATATGTTCCCAAACTCCAAAAAGCTGTTTAAAATCCCATCTACTGTGTAACTTGGATGTTTCCACACTCTGAGTTTTCTGGAGTATTAATTTTAGTGCTCATGCCTGCCGACTTAGCCTATTTCTGAGCTATACAAGATCCCTCTGGCAAACTCTGCCACTGCCTCAGCTCTGACCTACATCTCAGTTGCCTAATTCAAAGCTTCTCCTGTCTGAAGATTGGCCATCAAAGTGTAGATGCCAGTCTATATACTAAGGCGCAGAGAAGCTCTCTGTGACAGATCAAGCTGCTGTTGTCAGAGGTGAAAGGCCACCAGCTGTGAGAGCTGTCTTTCCTTCCTCTCTCCTGACTGACAACCTTCAACAACCAGCCCTCTAATTCATGCTGCACCATAGGAACTAAATAAACAACTGCATTAGCCAATTACTTCAATAAATACTTTCTTCCTTCCCTTGCTTCTACCACCAATTTGCTATTGGAGGCAAAAGACCACCTTGCTGGAGTGGCTTAATTTTTTTTAATTGCAAAACAACCACCTCACTGACAGGTGGGCTATGGGACAAGTGTAAAAATCCACTGAAATGAAGATAAAGTCAGATAGGCTGTAATGTCATGAAAATTTCAAAATCTTTGCTCTCAATTCTGCTGAGTTTTTGCCAAGTTCAGGCATCCTCTATGGCAAGCAAAAGATCCCCTCCCATGATGCCAAAGTGTGTGGGGTTTTTTATCCCATTTTTATCCTCAAACATTCAAACTTTGAAATTGAGCTTGCCCAGTGTGTTTAAGCACCTAGGAATTTGCTGCTGAGGTCAGTCCAGCCCGCCCAGTGGTGGACTGGAGGAGGAACCTGTGATGGCAGATGTGCTATTTAACTACAGCCAGCTATATGCTGTCCATTTAGACAGACATTTGCTTTGCATGCAGAGGTTGATATTTTCCATGAATGGCATTATCTGATGATTTGCTTAGAGGAATTTCGCTTGAAACTGGAAAATTAAATTCTCCTGGCAGTCAAAGGCAAAATAACTCAGTAAGCTGACAACACATTCAAAATTAACTCTGATTTTAGAAGAGATATCTTTTGGCAAAGTTGATTTTCCTACCAATAATCTGACTTTTTTTTTTTTTAACCTGCAGCTCACTATTTATTGAGCAATAATAACTTCACAGGTCTGCAAATCTACTGAATGTTCTTGGAACAACTGAAACATTCAGACACATGAGGAAAGTGTGAGGTGATACTGATTTATTTAGCATGAAAACAGATTTGTATCAAAGTGGATGTCTACAGCTAAAAAGTGAAAAGCATCTGCAAATTTACACTCATTTCTCTTCAGTCACATTGTAGGCACATTTAAAAATGGACTTCTGCATGCGTTTTACCTATATTTAATATAGGTGGACTTTCTCAGAGTAAAAGTTTGTTCAGCTGTTTTCTTGTATGTGTTGAGATATACATTCTACCAAGCTTGACAACCCTGTTTCACAATTCAATCTTTTCTACATCTGCCACCCTGAGCTGCAGACATCAGCATGCTCTCTGCTTGGCATCTTGGGGGAAGGGCATCCCCAAATGTGACACCCAAGCTGTGCAATGCAGTGTGCCTGAGAGGCAGGGCCCCAGTAAGGTGCCCTGGCAGCAGTCTCAACACCTCCTGCTCCCGTCACAGGCTGTTGTTACCTCAGCAAGGAGCATCAACAAGGACAAAGAGATAGATGTGTAAAAACTCATGTCATATGGCCACAGATCTGTAGGATTGTCAGTCATATCTGCAGTGTCTGCATGGCCCCTCTCCAAAGTACTGCCCTCTGCAAATTAGTGGGTGAAGATGCAAGGCTTGTCTTTAGCTCCTGTTGCAATTCTCTCTTAGTGTTTTCCACCGAGCTTCCTATATAATACATGCACACGTGGGAACACAGGCAAGTCATTCAGGGGAAAAAGCAACCCCTGGAGCAGAGAGAGGTTTAAAAGTCTCTGGTTTTGAAAGGCACTGCAGCAAGAGCAGGTGCTTCCACTCACACAGACAGGAGCTAATTGTAGGATCGGCTCTGGCCTACAGGCTCTCTTTTTTATGGTTATGTCCACAAAGTCTTTGACTGTTCTCTGTAGTTAGTGACCGCACACACAAAGAGGTCTTTCATTAGCGGTGCTCTATAGGAAGCCAGGGCACGGAGTAAATGACACCTTAATGTTCCCTTTCAAAGCTACAGTGGTTTGACAATGAGGCTTGTTAGCATACCGCTGTATGTTCCTCCTGCCCGCCTTCCTCCAGTTTGCAATTAAGATTACAGACGGCTAAGATTTAGTTTGTCTCCAAAACTTAGGCAGTAATTGTTTATAAGTTACTTCGGGAAGATGAAGTGGAAGAACTTTGTTTCAAGAGCATGGCTTCAACTCCGTGTAATAGGAAGAGCTGATTAACCCACGACCGCCAAGAGAGGTTCCTGCACCCAGTGCCTCCAGGGGCCAAGCCCCGCAGCTGGGCAGTGAGCAGGCAGGAAAACTCAGCAAGAATTCAGAGTTCTTGTTTATTTTTAGGCCAAAGAATTAACTTTTTGTTTCTGGAAAGTCAAAGGGGATTTTTAATGTCCAGCCTTAGGTACAGTGCTGGTTTAAATCCGAGGCACAAGTCAGCTCTGGCTATAGATCTCTGTTCACACCTGCAATATCAACCTGTGTGACTTTGTGGCCCAATGGAGATGGTGTTATTCTCTCCTATTCAATTGGCTGCTGCAGCTTGCTGATTCTGTTCCAGGGATTTCTGTGTCTCTCTTTGCTCAGTAAATGCAAAGCAGAGACAAACACAAACAGCAACTGTCACAAAATCCTATATTTTCCATTAACTCTGTGCACTAAACTGAACTACCTTACAAATGACAGTTGATGGTGGAGAAGTTGTAGACATTACAGCTGAAAGTATCAGTAAGTATGAAACTGAGCATTGCCCATTCTTCAAAGCAGGGGTGGTTCTTCGCCATATGACCTGCTTCCCCCTAGAAAGGAATCTCTGTTTTACCCACATTAGTTAGGACAGTTGTGTTCCAGTAAGTCAGTCCTATTTTTATAAGGAAGTCCTGTTTTTATAAGCACTGTACTTTTCAGAGGCTTCATATCAAAATCCGTCTTCCTGGGGGAGTAGAAGCAATGGACTGCATGAGAAACAGAAGGCAAGAATAACAAAAACTACACTTGCTGAGTCATGTGCAAGGCATGTTTACAACAGCAGACCAAATATATCTCAATATTTTCATCATTATTCAGTTTGAGGCTCTTGTGATACTTTACAAAATGCTCCTAGTTTTGACAGCTTAGATTATTAAGGGGAATTTTATGTACCCAGCCTAGTTTGAATGATGTGAGTACAAATGGTTGAAAACAAAACATAGGAAAAAAAAAGAAGAAAGGGAAAAGGCTCATGAGTGAATATTAAATAAATATATTTAAGTAAATACTAATTAAACATATTTAGAACCATGGGAAAAGAATGTAATTCTTTATCATTTCTTCCACGGATTTTAAGTTACATTCTATATAACTGAAATACACACTGATGGAAATGTGATATAAATATTTTAATTTTAGTTCTGGGGGAAAATAGAGGGGGGTTGGGTTTTTTTTTAAGCTGGCAAAATTAACATTCACAAAGCCAGACAGCCAGGTGTTTTGTCTGTAAGAGATAAGTATCTCATCTCTCTCCCAGCTTTGTTTGACAGATGAGCACTACCCCATCACTTTCAAGGCATATCAGCCAAATTGAGATCTTCCAGCTGCATCCTTTGGAACAGATCAGTAAAATGATGCGTGGGAAGTATACATTAGTGAGGTAGTTGTCTAAAACATTGTTGGAGATACTTCTATTTGGAGAAAGCTAGATACAAATATATGATACAGATCATCCTAAATAAGAGCTGAACTGTAGTAACATGGCCTATTTTCTGTATCAGCAAAGTCAGCTTAGAAAAAAGTTGCTTTCCTTTTGTCATCGCCCATGTTCTCAGTAATATGCATTAGGTTTTCTGACACCTGAGAAAGGCAGTAGTCATTCAGATGATTAGCCTGCATGAGGAGTCAAAGTGCCAGAGAGTTAAAACTGTTTATTGGAGATAAACCCACAGAGGAGGGAGCAAATGCTGAGGCTGTGCTCTGTTTGACTGTGCTTCTAGTGGGTCCTTCAAGGTAAGCCAGTGCTGTGTATGCCAGGCAATCAGCACTAAGTCCAGCCTCTGACCTGAGCTTTAGCACCGCTAGCAGAAGTCAGCTGCCACCACTCCTTACCATTGTGCAAAAGTTTTAGTGTGCACAGTTCTGTTCACAGCCTCAGCAGTAGGTGGGAAACCTGGGAAATCTACTGAGTTTCAATAGATAACAACAGGAATGCTTCCCAAGTATTTGTGCTCCAAGACCCATTTACAAATCGCAGGAGACAGTACTATCCAGATGACAGAACAGTGAGTCAGTGAGTGATTTAAGTTCATGAGAGATTAGCTTTTGATTTCACTAGTACCAGGTTTAGCTGGGCTTCTGTCTTGACATAACCAGACCCAATTCTTGACATAACCAGACCCAATTTTCAACTGGCTGTGCAACATTGGTCTGTTGAAGATATCTTGGCACCTCAGCCAGGAGAAGGCATATGGTCCAGTTGTGTTCTCATTTGCACAGGCTCAACACTGCTCCCTAGGATGTCCCATTCCTCTGCCTCACCCTTCATCATTGTCAGGATATTCCTCAGACCACTTTTTCCATCTTATCGTTGCCCTGCAAGCCTTGCCTGAAATCTTTATCTTAATGCTTTTTGACACACTTGAACCACCATATTACTGTCAGACATTCTGGTCATTCAGAATCCATGAACTTGTGCCACATTCTTGTGAAGTGATGCATCTTTCTTACTGCTTTGACAACTCGGCATCGAACAATTAAAGTGTATTTTAAAAAGCGCTAAAAATAATTGTTCTTTTTGTTGCGAAAATTAGGATTAAGCTGCACTTCTATGCTAGGAATGTGTAGGGCTTCCTGGAGGGAGCTGAAGACTCACTCCTGCAAGGCTATTTTTAGAACATCCGAGACAAGTTCCATAAACATATACTAAACACAATTTTTTGCAAGTGGAAAGCAGTGCTTTTCCAGATTAGTGCCCCTTTGCTGTTGGAACTTTCTCCACAAAAAAATGAAGAGCTGGTTGGTGGCAACAATTTCCCCATTGCCTCTTCACCTTTTTTCCTCTGCCTGTTGATGGCAAATACACTCCTCTTGCATTTTCCAAAGGTATTCCTGGTCTGGGTATTATGAACTCAGGGCTACTTTCTCTTGGAGTATTTCCAACAGTCTGCTCCCCTCCAGGAACATGGGCCAAAAGACAGATGCAGACTGAATGCAGCAGAAGTGACCATACTGCTCTACTAATAACCTGGCAAGCAGAGGTAGCTGTGAAGCACAGGACACTTGGCAGATGTATTTGACAGGATGGCAGGACTTTCTTTTCAAGTTATCAGCGACTGTGAGAGGAATCCTGTCTCCTCCTCCTTCCCCACATCTGACTTGTACAAAATAAATGTCCCAGGAAAGAGCTGGAGCTGGCCACAAAAATCTCTGCTACTCAGGGAGTGATGCTCCAAATCTCACTTTTTAGCAAGGTTGAATACAGAGCTGTTCTATTTTCTCTTTCTTGAGGAGGATATTTTAAAATTGTTCCCCAAGGAGCCAGTAGCAAAAGCAGTAGCAGATTATGCTAGCCTCCAACTGGATGATTCCTGTAAAACAGCCAAGAGGCTTGTCTACAAAATATTTTGGAATTAGGAGCATCCAGCAGTATGTGCTTAGAATAGGACTGTTTTCTTAACAAGCTTTCCCACAGCAGTGGTGTCAGTGCTCAGTATCTTTGTATGCCCATGGATCTCCTTCAATAACTTTGGCTCCCTCATACTGCCATTTTCCCCCCCTGATGCTGCAGGCTCCAACAGGGCATCTTTGAATAACTCAGAACTTGATGATACACAGGATAAAACATCTTCATGCCATTTTCTGGTAATTTCCTTCATTACACAAGCTGTTTGCCTGGCCAGCTGGGAGTTTTTCTCTCCAACACCTGCAGTGCAAATTCTCCTGCTGATTGCAGGGCACCGAATCACACATTTCTAAAGGGTGATTTTTGCTTTTGCAACTGGCCCAAACTCTTAGGAAGGAAGCTGGTTACATCTACAAAGACAAGCCATGCAGTATGGAAACTCCCTTCCCATAAAACACGAATGTTTTCCTTCTAAACTGACCTGCTAACATTAGGAGTGAAAGGTGAACCACTGCTCCTAAGCAGAGACCTCATGGTCTGTGAAGAAGTGGTTTTGAAAGTTGATCATCTTCACATCTGTAGTTCCAGGTTAAACAGATGATGAATGAGGCAGTGAAAAAGAATGGTCAGTAAACATAAACATAAATAGAGATAGCAGGATGAAAAGGAGGAACAGAGCTTAGAAATGTTCACTAAAAATTTAGTGGCACTAGGAATTGGGAGCACATATAGGAATCAGCAAAGCAGAAGTGGTGGTATGGTTTATTATGGATATTTTTACATTCATTACTTTTAAATGATTTCTATGTGAATACAGCATCATTAAGAAATTGTAGCCAGTTTTCACATCCCCATGGTGCTATGGGGAGGACCAGAGCTTTGATTGTGAGCACTCACCCAGCATTTCTGGAAGGCTGCTGATCAAAATCTGAGATAAAGGTCAGAAACTTTTTCATATAGCTGCAAGGTATGTTATAGAGTCTAGGGGCATCAGAGCGTGGGTTACTCTGCCTGGGCAGAAAAAGCAGTTGTGTGATTCATGGAACAAGCCATTGAACTCTCAGTTTCTTCCTGTTTATTGATAAGGAATGACAGCAAACTGTACAGAAGTACTTTGGTGCATGTTAATAAAAAGATAAGCAGGAGGGCTGTTCCTAGTAACTCCATCATTTGCTCTTGCAATTTTTTTGTCCACTGGTTAAACACCGGATTCATAAATAATGCAAGGCTTGGGTTGGTGTTTTTTTAGTTTGGGGGTTTTTTTTCCATGCACATGTTATTTTCATATTCGTTTGTTTTTTTTTTTCCCAGCCAGTTCCCTAAGCTTTTCCTTTTAACACTTCTGCCTCAACTTTTGGCAACACCTGGATCACATATTTAATTTGCTTTTTATCTCAGCAGCTTGTAAGCTTTAAACAACTGACACACTCCATCAAAGGAAGAGAAAAACCAAAACAAGAACCCTATTAACCTCTATTACCCATATAAACTAATTAACTCTACCCCCTCCCCAATTATCCCTGGAGAGGGGAACTGCTTTTATAAGCTTCCTGCTCCTTTTCACCCCCCTCTTCATGGCTGCTTGCCTTGTTCCTGAGGAGCAAGGTGCTGATGTGCTCCCATCTGCAGCTGCCCTCACAGCCCTGAGGCTCTGCAAACATTGGGCTGCTGTTAGATGCTGAGCCCTGCATCCTTGCTCAGCCACAGTCCCCTTCAGGTGCCCTGGGGAAGGGGGAGAGGCTGCTTTCCACTACAACTTTTGGTCACACCTGGTTGTTCCGTCCACGGTCAAGGGTGGTGACCCTTAGTTTGTGACCTTGGATTACATTTCAGGTTTTAAATGGGCTTCCTGTCTGCTGATTAAAGCTTGTTTGTTCAAAGCAAAAGGATTAAAAAGAGTAATTATAATCCTGCTAATTTATGTGATTCTTCATGCTAAACCATGCCTGCATGCATAGACATCTGTGAGCACACGTGCCTGGGATGGTTTTTGTGTACATTTGTTTTAAACCTATGCCAGCAGTGAGGGAGACAAAGATGGTTAACTGGCTACTGTTAGTCCTCTCTCTGCCATATATACGTCAACACACACCATTTTTCTTCCTTTTCCATTAAGACCTAGCTAACAGCAGTGAAGTATTTCAGTATGCTAAGCTCTCGGTTCTGAATTGTTATTCAACAAGGAACCTGACGGGAAAGGTGAGAGCAACTGCGGCTATCTTATCCAGCTTCACGCAGCTTTTTTGTCATCTTTTTTATCAAACAGAGTCACAGTTACACGTTTCCAATGCACTGTATACTGAAGACATATATTGTGCATGTGTACTGATTGATTATATGCAGGTGAAGTGGGGGTCAGCAAGAGTCCAATAAACCAGAGGGTAGCAAGTAGGGGAAACTGTTCCATGCTTGCAGAAGAGATAGATTATTAATAGCAGGTCTGGGGCTGTAACCATCTCAACCAACATCATACAAAACCACCCTCTCTCCATTGTTTTGTGTCAAGGAAGGTGTCAGACCAGTCCTGGAAATCAAGTTTTTTCTCTGCAGCTGGATGGGGCAGAGAGCTAAAACTCAAGGCATGATTTGTAGTTATATAGAGGGGTTTTGGACTCAGTCCTAACTTGATCCAAAAGTTGTTTGAGGGATTTCTTAGCACACTTCATGACCAGTGCCAGGAGAGTTGTTTTGGAATAGGATTTAATGAAGGTCAATGTGGGCTAGCAACTGGACTGGGGTGTCTGTGGTCCCTCTCCAGTGAACACTTATGGAGCACCCAGAACTGCAGGACACAGGTGGGGAGGGCCGAAATGTCCATGGCCAAAGCACAGGATCTGGTCAACTTCATCCAGTAGTGTTAATCATAAAAATATCAATTTCTCTAAAACATCCAGCTAGCACACTTTGAGGGGCAGACAAGTATTCAACTGTTTTTCCTCCTGAAAAATACTACAGACAGGAATAGGCTTCTGGGAAGGCTCTACAGAGCCCACAAGATTTTACTTTTGATTTTGTTACCTTCCTATTGCCAGCTGAGGAGCAGTGCTGCAGAAACCTGCCTTGCTACCTCTCTGTAGGGATGATGCAGGTTTATTTTATCCCAGGGTGGACAACACTCTAGTATTACCGCTTAAATAACTAAAAAATAAGAAGTGAATCTAATGTGCAGGCATTATAGAAGTGGCCTGCACTACAGGGAGTCTCGCTTTGATGTGCTGTCCTGGCTACAGCAAGTCTCTCCCCACTCCATCTGCGTTGCTGAATTTGAATGCTTTTCTTCTAAGGATGCAGAGCTGATCCAAACCCAGGTGGTCCACCCAGCCCACTTCAGAGCATTCCTTCAAAAGATAGCTTCCAGCCCATGAGCCTCTATGTTTTCATTCTTTACTCCCTGTGTTTCCCCTTTCCTGCCCCTCGGAGCAGCCCGGTGGTTCTCAGCCCATGCTGACTGGAGGTGCTGTGGGAGGGAGCAGGGTGGCCACTGGGTGGTACTGCCAGGTAGGATAACCACAGCGCCACGGTGCCTGCCCACACGGGGCTCTGCACACTGGTGGTGCCGGGGTCTGGCCAAAGCAGCCCCCTCTCATTCACGCAGTGGTCTCTCTTTCAGTGTGTGGGCTGTCCTAGCATACACCCACAAAGCAAGCATCCCCATCTTTTGCTCCTCTCTCTGACTCTGACTGTGAGAGTGCAACAGCAGCAAAATTAAGGCAACAGATTAGAAATTCTAAAAATTTTCAGTGCTCCCTCCCCATCCTCCTCTTCGGGAAGCTGCTTTCAATCACTTTATGTACTGAAAACAAACATGAAAGGAAAACCTCTCCTCTGCCTTCAGTTGTCAGAGCAAAAACTAGAATTCCCTGAGCTCTTTTCAGAAGTGCTAATATTCTCCCCTAGGCCTTCATTATATCGCACACGAATCTGCAGTCCTCTGCACAGGCAGGGAGGGAACAGCCTTAAAAAGTTGGGCTGCAATATTTATTTATTAAAAACAAAAACAAAAATTTGTCAGCACCAGTGAACAGTAGATCTGAGTGCAATAAAAAGGGAGGTTACAGTTCCAACACTAATCAAATAGGCAATGTTGGTCGGTGTGAAAGAGACCCCTGACCCAGCTCAGAGTGAATATGACTGATGTGTGACTGGGCCCTCTTCCTCCAGCCTGACACCTGTATGTGTCAAAGCAACTAAATTATGTTTCTGTAGGTATCCAGTTCTCCTTCCCTTGTTCCCAGCACAGATCTCAAACTTCTTCTGCCTGCTGCAACTGAGAAAAATGGTGTGCTTCCTGCTCCTTGTGCAAGATGCCAGATGCATAAATTTCCTTTCTATTCTCTCTGCAAACCATTTTGATTTTGTCAATGGCACTTCTGCTTCCAGGCTCAGGAATACTGTTTGTTTGAAATTTGAAACTGAAATTTGTTCAAAGGAAACAAAGAATCTTAAAAATAAAAATTTTAATTGGAAGTCATTTATAATTGAGGAAACCCTCCTTTGGTACTGAGGTACCCAAAACACAGGGTAATTCAACCCTAACACCAACCAAGGACCAGGGAATAAGCAGGGGATAAGCAGCCAGCGGGTGAAATTTCTCACTATTTCTCATTTCCTGTCACCCACTTATGAGCCCCTGTATTGTTTTTTAGTGTATTACAATCATGGGTATTGACTAATGGCAGGATTGCACTGGCAGCACCCTCACTACTGGAATAACTCCAGCACAGAAATGACATTTATAACACACTGCCAGCAGCCATCGACATCAGCCCCCTCAATTTCCAGATCACAGTTTATAACATATAGAGACTTTTTGTCTCTCACTTTATTCACACTGTCTAAAGAAGAGAAAGAAAAGGGAAAAAAAAAGGTCTACAACATTACTGAATTCAGCCCTTTAAAAAAACTCCACTTTAGAGCACAATTCTAGTCAGGTTTCTCAAACATCCTGGGAAGATATTAACCCTACCATACCATTGCAGACATACAGTGTGTTTGAAAATAAAGATTCATTTGGGTTTCACTTGCTAGCCCAGAGCATCTTTTGGCTTTCTGCAAGCTTATTTGTGTTAGATGAGTCTAGAATATCAGTGTCAACACTACAGCACTGGGAACAGAGACAGAATATGTGAATTGCTGGCCTGATTTGAGCCCAACTTTGCAAATAAGACACATGATAAGACACCTACACTCATATCAAGGCACTTGCATCAGGGCAATAGTAGATTTTTCTAAGCACAGAGCATCTTTCACCTGCTCTGTGGTTAAAAATTAGATCATCTGCTTTAATGTGCTGTATAAATGCTAGGATATCAAACCAAAATCCTATGTTTAAGATGCACCTTCCACTCTTAAATGTTGAAAGTATTTTTAGTATTGTGACCCTTGATTTGGTTGTGCTAGTGCTGGAAAGCATTTGTCAATTCTGACTCTGTCCAGCTGCCATCCTAAAGGTCTGAGCCACTGTCTGGGACCCAGGATTTAAGTGGTTTAGCATGTACTGCCATCGGTTCCTCTGTAACTCCTAACATATTAGAAAGGATTAGGATAAACCAACTACTTTGAAAACTGGTATTTTGCTTACTGCTTGCTGCTGAGCACCTAATAAGAGAGCTAAGTTTGTTCACTTGTCTCACTGGAGTAATCCTGAGAAAATCAATAATGTAGTCAAGATACAGTCATGCCATTCATATGGAAGCTGTAGTTCAGTTAGAAGTGTAACAGTGCATCCCTCAGGCTGTTTTCCAAGGCCAAGGAATTTCTAACCATCCTTACAGCACTGAATGCATGCCATGCAACACATGTAATACACCCCCGCAGCCCCTCCCTTTTTCTTTTTGCTGGAGACAAAAATCACTCTGAAGCTGAACAAATAACAAACTATATTGTTGTCTAAGCTATACGATGCCCAGAATATTAACCCTCCATCCTGAGAATATGTTCAAAACACGAGACATCAATGAAAAATAAAATAACCTCCTTTTTTTTAAAGACTACTCTTTGGCATGACCACCTACCTAGAGAATTTGCCTCAAATGATTGTAAAGTACTGATTATCATTTTCTTGCTCTACTGTGGTTGACAACTGGTTGACAACTGCTCTCAGTCTCTTCAGAGTTGATTAAGTTTGTTCTTGCAGCTGAGATACAGCAGAGGTGATGCTCACAAGGAGATGTAATTTTTTTTTGTAGGTGAAGGCCGACTCCAGATTGAGGGAAAGTGGGTGATCTCTGAGGGCAACACACTGCTTGTAGAAGTGAAATGGCCCTAGTCCTCCTACTTACCTTTTAGAGCCCCAGTAAGGCATAGTGGCTGCCACTTGAAAAAACAGTGGGCAAATAGGGAAGGTATTTCTAAAAAAGGGAGTGAGAAGCATCTTCTCCCACTGATAAAGCTGATACTTTCAGCCCTCCAGGCTCCACAGGGGTAGCAGATCTGCAGATCTCCCCATCTCAACTCTTCACCCAGCTTTGGCCCAGTTTTTGCCAGAAGGCTTTACTTTTGAAGCAGCAAAAATCATTTTTGCCTTGCTGCTGAGCAGCTTGAAACAGCAATGTTAATTATTCCCACAGACCAGACTTAGGAAAAATGGACAAGCTTTCAGGCACTCAAGTGCTTCTTATTTGATTAAGCTATTTTCTGTAAGTAGAACACATTCAAATAACAGAATACCCTTTAAAATGGGCAACAAATCCAATTAACTGTCAGGATCTAAAAGGATGGGGCGAGGAAGGGGAGATAAGATAAACTAATAAACTGTAAAACTGAAAAAAACCCTGCATAAAATGAGACAGATTTGGAGGGTTTCTCAGTGTGAAAGGAGTGACACAGCCAATAGGAATGGTTTCTCTACATGTTATAACCTGGTCGGTAAAAAACCCTACTTAATATCTGTTTAACAGGTATCAGTGGCAAAGTATGTCTGTCCAATGGGTTCCCCACTAGTCAGTATTCAAAATTAGAGGGGTCTACATCATCAAGGGTGGAAGAAGCTGAAGCTGGATCTCAGAGACAGCCGTCTCATTGTTCATACAAACCACTTGATGTGCTATCACATCCCTGCTGTGGGATGTGGGCAGCATTGCCAAGGACCAGCTAGAGGGAAGCTGTATAAGCAGTGCCTCAAATGCTGTTTTTGCAAGGTCAGCAGCACAGGCCAAGCTAGGGTGCAGCATGCACAGATACTCTACTGAAATGAAAAAACAACTCATATTTTTACTGCACATAGTGCACAGCTTGCTACCCAATGGAAAGGTCAAAAGTCAAGATGTGATTGATACTCTTCAAGGATGCCACAAAGGAAAAGAGGCCCCACCCTTGACCACAGTACCACAAGCACAGCAAGAAGGTTTTATTTTCCTGAGGTTGAGGGTAAGATAACTGTGATGTATCCAGCTGGAAAGGCTGTCAGAGAATTTCCCCAAGGAAGAGTGTGAGCCTACAAACTCCACTGGGCAAGATAAACAGATGTACCAAGCACATACCAAGATCTCCATGAGTATACTAATCACGCTTTACACCATGTCTAGGAACAATCTCGCTAAGGTTTATTGCATGGATGCAATGACCTAGATACTTGCCAGCAATTCAGTAGAAGGCAGAGCCTTATTCTGCTAAAATTACTGGGAGGATGACACAGCCTTATGAAATCACCAAGTGCCAGGTGTGATAAACGAACCGGACTCTTCACTGTTAGGTATAACCTTGGTAGGGCAAGAGAAGAGGCACAGTGAAAGGGGACAGGCTCAGGAGAAATACTAAAGAAATAATCTCAGCATATCTTCATGTCCTCCTTATGCCAAAATTTCCGTCATCCTTCAGCATCCTCCTTCTCCTTCCCACTGCCAACCACTAGCAGGAATGAAATAATCAGGTTTATCAGATGAACATTATTGGCAAGAACATCTGTTCGGAAATGTACCTTTTCAGCAAGGCTAATTGACTGTTTCTAGGATTGAGTGTTTTTTAAAAGGAAGATGTGAATTTGACACTAAAACTGAAACGAAAATAATTCACCTTTTATCATCTCTTAGCATGACAGAAGATAGAAAAACAACAGGGTCAGCAACTGTCTTTATGCTGAAAAATTAATGTTTCCTGGTCTCTTCTTTGCTTTTTACTTCCATGTACCTGATAATTCTGCTCAGGGTCTGCTGAAGACAGAAGATTATTCACCTGAAAGTTGCAATCCCTTAATTAATGCTAATAGACACTCAAGTGGATCCCATCATAATTAGTGTGGCTCTCTTAAAGTACTGCAGAAAATAGACTACTCCACATATAGGCTGATGTAACAACAGATTGACAAGGAAACTGCAAAACTACTTGGAAGGAGTATAGAGCTGAATCCTGCTCCATTTCTATTTGTGTCAGTCAGGTGATGCTACCATGAGATACAATGGTGTAAGCCCCATAATTCAGTGATGAGACTGTTTTGGTTAAGATGCTGATTTAGTTAGATATGCTCATATTCTGCAGGGGATTCAGAACACCAGGAAAAAGGCCATTCAGCATCCCAAGAGGGCCAGCACATTCAGAATTCAGAAAGATTAAACCCAGCAGTGATAGACAGCTCCAATGAGTATTTTTAAGTGGCAGCTTGCCATGCAAATGGTGAAGTGTGGATTTTATTAACTAAGTTTTAGTTAATTTACTGTCCAGTGGGATTCAACAATCAAGAGACTGCGCTTTTCACGTGACTTAAAATACTGCAATGGCAAAGCCTAGGTAAGCATATTCCCAACATGTCTTTTAACAGTGTGAAATAGCTTGAGGGAAAAGAAAAAAATTAAAAAAATAAAGCAGACTCTAAGTTGTGTTAACCTTTGATGTTGTTTCTGAATCCTCCTTAAATACTGTGGCTTAACTCCTCACTCCCATGGCAAGAGTAAAGGTCTTCATGGGCTCCTGGAGCCTAGATTTCACTTGGAGTGGAATTCCATCCAGTTTGCTACCCCATCCTTCCTACTTTTCTTGCTTCCTCAGTCTGCCTGTGTCCTCCCCTTTCAGCTCACACATTAGTGCAATCACTTCCAAGACACTGAATCAATACAAACCTCAGAACTAACAATTTGTGTCCAAGCCTCACTTTCATTCTTCTGCCTTGCTTCTATTCCTCTGAGCTCTTGCTTTTGTGGTTTCTACTTCTCCCCTGTGGGGGATCATTTATGCCAAAAGTGCCAGATTATTATTAGAAACGGTACACAGGCTCTATTGGGAAGAGATGAAGAATTAGTAACCTGTAAGCCCAAATGTAGTGCAGGACTGAGGAGACAGCTGAGCTTTCCCTGATCTGTGGGCAGAAGTTCGGTCTCAAAGGAAGAAATGCTGCAGTTGTCTCATTCTCAACTCTGCAGTAAAGATCAGCTTGCAGGTAATATGGCAATGAAGAGGTCTTTCTGACTGGAAAAGAGAAATCTACCAGGAGAACACAAGCATTGGTTCAGCATTTGGAGGACCTGAGATCATAGACGGGCCTGGGTTGGAAGGGACCTTAAAGATCACATACTTCCAACTTCCCTGCCATGGACAGGGACCTCTTTCACTAGACCAGGTTGCTCAGTGCTCCATCTAACCTGGCCTCAAACACTAAAAGTGTTCAAGGGACGGGACATCCATGGTTTCTCTGGGCAACATGTTCCAGTGCCTCAAAAACCCTCATGGTAAAAGAATTTTTTTCTAATATCTATTCTACTGTCTTTCCATTTCCAGGTTCAGCTCTGGGTTTGGATGGATCTTCTCCTAATTCCTTTTGGCCAGCCACAAGGCACAATTGAAGACTCTTACTTGAACTACAGATCAGAAAACAACACACAGAAGGACCTAGTCTAGAGAGAAAACGGAAAATTTCTAAGTGCTTTGTCAAGTCCAGACATCACACAGAATCACAGAATATTCCAAGTTGGAAGAGACCTACAGTGGTCATCGAGTCCAACCCTCAGCCCTGCACAGGACCATCCCCAAGAGTCACATCATGTGCCTGAGAGTATTGTCCAAATGCTTCTTGAACTTCCAGGCTTGGCGCTGCGACCACTTCTCTAGGGAGCCTGTTCCAGTGCCCAACCACCCTCTGGGTGAAAAATCTTTTTCTAATATCCAACCTAAACTTAAGGCCATTCCCTCGGGTCCTGTCACTGGTCACCACAGAGAAGAGATCAGTGCCTGCCCCTCCTCTTCCCCTCACAAGGAAGTTGTAGAATGCAGTAGTAGAATGTAGTATCCTCCAGGCTGAACAGACCAAGCTACCTCAGCCACTCCTCATACACCTTCCCCTCAAGGCCCTTTGTCATCTTTGTTGCCCTCCTTTGGACACTCTCTAATAGCTTAATATCTTTCTTATATTGCAGTGCCCAAGCCTGCACACAATATTCAAGCTGAGGCCCCCCCAGTGCAGAGCAGAGCGGGACAATCACCTCCCTCAACCATCTGGCGATGCTTTGCCTGATGCCCCCGAGGACAGGGTTGGCCCTCCTGGCTGCCAGGGCACTGCTGACTCATATTCAACTTTTCATCAACCAGGACCCCCAGGTCCCTTTCTGTGGCACTGCTTTCCATCATCATATTCCCCAGTCTGTATGTATGTATATCCGAGGTTGTCCCATCCCAGGTGCAGAATTTGGCACTTGCCCTTGTTGATCTTCATGTGGTTGATGATTGCCAAGTCCTCTGATTTATCGAGATCTCTCTGCAGGGCCTCCCTGCTTTCAAGGGAGTCGACAGCTCCTCCCAGTTTTCTGTCATCTGGTGAGGCAGTTTGACTTCTGTTAACCACTTTAGAATACTTTCTATAGTATCTATCCATCCATCTATCTAATCCACCTATCTATCGGTAGATATAGTATATGTCTTATAGAAAAGATATGTGCATAATGATATATATATACTTGAGAAACCCGTTCTTAAAGAAGGAGTCAGCAACCCCACAATAATAAGCAGATCCAAACCTCAAATTTATAAGTTTTTATTACCATGAGTGTGGAGAAATATTTTTTTAAGAAATGAAAGTCACAAAGGGTGTGCCTGTCTCATTTTTCTTCCGCTCCAGTTATATACAATGCACAGCATGTGGCGATTATCTGGCACTGAGATTCTTCAAGTTCTGTACACCACAATGGTGAGTTTGAAGGATACAAACAGCATGGCCTCAATTCATACTTGTTTTACTAATGCCTTATGTCTATTTTTACAGCCTATTTGAGAATTCCTTGCTCTACAATGGTGACATAGTTTTAATTTACAGCAGCCAGATTCCGAGAAACATTGCTCCCAAGCAACCAGCATTTTGACCTCTGCACTTTTGGAAACTCATAACCTCTTATAAGTTAAAAAAAATAACCAACAAACAGATAAACAAGAAACCCCAAAAAACCTCCACAAACCAAAACCAAAAAAAACCCCAACAAAACAACTAAAACCCCAAAAGAATTATCATCTGCACAAGGGAAAACTTAAGCAATGCTTGTGGCTATTCCCTCTGTTCTTGTCTCGTAACACATCTAAAAGAGATGCTGTCCTCTCTGGGTGCATCTATATTACTGTTTTAACTCAGATTAAGTGTATTTTTTGGAAGCAAATCCAGCTGTCATTTTCACTTGTCAGATTTTGGATCACATCACAGAGGGTGAGATTTTGAACTGTGCTTCATCCAACCTGGCCTTAAACGCTTTCAGGGATGGGGCATATTTTCTACCTTGGAATTAATTTAGAAAATGCATCCCAAGAGTGCACTCAGTGTTCTCCAACCATGAATGAACATGCAGCTCCCTGGTACCAAACTAGAGCTAATACACAGTAAAATCGCAGAGTGTCTATGTTGATAACATCAATTCTCAGCATCAAGTGATGTGTGCTACTGGATAATGTAGTCACAGCCTCTGAAACCAGTTTCTAACGTTCCTTACATCTTTCTTGGGAAGGGTCTGCTGAAATGTATAGCTCAAACAGGATCAGAGGAACATGTCACCAAGCTCCCCATGGAAAAGTTTGAGAGTTGCCAGAGCTGGAAAAGTAACCCACCATAATCATCACAAAGGGGTGCTGCTAATCCTAGGAGAAACACTATGGCTGAAAACATTTGTCCTTGAGTGGAACATCTCCCAAGTCAGAGAAATGCCATGTCCAGAGGGACAGGGTGACCAGGGATCTCTCCAGCAGAAAATCAAATATTGCAGCCACTGGCAAGAGGAGCGACTGCCTGCCTAGAGCTGGGCAGAAGCCACCACCAGCTCATGCTTGAGCTCCTGTGCTGCCCTGGGGGAAGCCACGAGGGATGGTTGCGCTGATCCCTGTCGCTAACGCTGCCGAGAGGATGGCAGGAAACAGCCCTGTAAAAGTATATGCACAGCAGGGTACTGAGGGGAAAAATGCAGATTAATTAGATCACAGACAAAAAAATAAAAAAGAAGGGTGAGCTATTTGTTCAGGGTCAGCATTTTTGAGGAAGGGAAAACAAAACAGTTTTGCTTATGGTTCAGAAGAACACAATATAAAATGTATTCAAGGTTTGAGGCAAAATATCTTCGAAACTCACAACAGAATTTTTACAGAGGTCAAATAAATTTTTTAGAGACAAAGAGAAAAGGCCGGCTTAAACCTTGCAGAAAACCCATCACTTTGACTAGTTACAGTAACAAGTGCTGGGCTGGCAATATCCTCCAGCCAGCTCTTTTTGTCAGAACTGATCATAAAAAGCATTTCAGATGGCCCCTCTGCAGATTTACCAAGCCTTCAACAGAAGCTGCCTTTCTGAACTGCATAAACCATAGAACAGCACAGCTGCCTTCTGTATCAGTCACACTCTGAAACATGGACATCACAAGACAGAAAACTCCAAATGGCTCAAAAGCAATATAGTGAAAATAGAAGTCCTTTAAATATATGGACAAACCACAGAAATGGTATCTAAAACATGTTATAAATAAAAGAAATACAGAAATAAACCACATCTTCCCAGATGTACTTTCAGACAGTGACTTTTGCTGTCAACCATAAAGTTTTGGTTGGGTTTATTGGATGTAGTCAAGAGCCTTCAGATGGATTTCTAAGTGTGTCATGATATAACCAAGGCCTTCAGAGTGTTTTATTTACTAATTAAATGGATGCTGGTAGGCTGGGTGCCAATCTGTGGCATTACACAATTACATTAAAAGATCTGGATGATGTAGAACTTTCATCACCCACTTGGGGTTTTAACGGGCTATTTCGCTTTCTTTACTAGTATTGGCTTATTATAGTAGGTGCTGTCATTAGCACTCAGTCAGCCAGAGCTGAATTTGCAGCCAGTTTGACACGAGGGTGTGTGGTTGTGTATTAATTAGGGAAGTGCTGAGTGTACTGTGTGACCCGTTTTCCTCAGCTCTGCAATTAACAGCCTCACAAAAGCATCTTCTGAGGACCTGAACACAAGTTAATCTTCTAGGGGGAAATGGTAAAAGAAACAATCAGCAAAACATTTCAAATGGGATTTGAGATAATGCTGCCTAAATCTGAAAGATCTCACATTTATGCAGTCACTTTTAGGACGTTGGCAAAGTACTTTGCCTTTGTTTCTGGAATAAAGATTCCAGTGAAGTACATTGCTCTTCATGTTTGCATCTTTCCTTCTTTCTACATTTTGGAAGCCACAAAATCTGACCCAGCATGTCTGCATGCCTTATTATAGCATGACATCACCCTCCTGCCTATAATTTGGAAGGGAAAACTTGTCATTTCCAGTCAGATACCCACTGCACACACATTTGCTTCGTCAATTGTTCAAAGACGTACTGAGAGCCAAATGTCTGAAGTTCCTCCAGAAGAAACTGTTTTCCCACTGTGTTTTTACAGTATTCAAAAAGCCTTTGCTACTCTGGTTGGAGTTGGAGACAAGAGACCTTCAGACAACTTCCAGTGATGTGCTTATTTCCCATCTCAGTAGAGGGCAGACTCCTGTACTCAGTATCTCCTGTGGCTGGTACAGACCCAGTTGATTGGAGACTGCAGGCTCAGGGACTCCAGCTACACTGAGTCTGAGATTGGAATAGAACCTAAAAACTAGATTTCTCCTAATGAGCTCTTCTATGAAACTAGCTTATAAAAGGAATTTTCTATCAATGATGAGGGAAGATGGCGAGGATCAACTCAGGTAAGCATTACAATTTGGAGTCTATCCAAATGAGATAAAACATTTTGAAATTCTTTTCTTGTTGAAGGCTCTATCAGCTCTTGAAATTTCTGGCAGTTGCTTAATGCCTTCTGGCATTCTTCTCTTCAGCTGCAAGCACACGATATCCTTGGGGGTTTCGTGGGAATTGCTTCTTTCTAGTATACTCCCAACATTGCTATCCTTTACCCAAATGAGGAGTACTGTGTGATGAACTTCTCCCTCAGTTCCAGCTGACATCATTGGGCAATGATTGAACACAAAACCAGTGCTTAAATCCAAAAGTTAAATAATCTAGCTCAAGATTTCTCTAACAGTTTAGTGCAAATTAGGTTGGCTCCTGATTTTATAACGGCTGGCTCGATTCCTAGATTTTACAGACACCTGTTAGCAGCCATTAGCCACATCTTTGGATTTTACTTCCAATACAATGGCATTATTCCAAAAAAAATTCTCCAGCAGGTAACACAGATGGGCAATCACCACCTACCAACCAGATCAGTGTGAATACTGTATGTGATAACAGCTAGAATGAGGATTCACCGTGTTTATCTGATATGATATTCTACCTGACATATCAATTTAGTTAATGTGACACTCAGCTAACATGTCCTGCATGAGAACTGTTTACAGCAGGGATATTTAAATGATGGAAAACCCTGTCCAGATCCAGGTGGCAAGTGAAAGTTGTAGAGGGGTTTGGGTTGGAAGGGACCTTTAAAGGTCATGCAGTCCAATTCACTGCCAAGAGAGGGTGTCACCCAGACATTGTAGAGGTAACACAGTGTTACTCAAATTCATGCAGAAAACTCCCATTTCTCACTGCTCTCACAGTCTCTGAGGAATAGTTTCGGTCAGTCCCCACAACCCTGGACACAAAAGTGCCGTGACCATGGGTGGAGTTAGAAGAAGCAGAATTAAACAGAGGACTTAAAAAGTCAACTGTCTTGGGGTTGGAACAGCCTGGGTGAATAGCCACACACTGAAAAAAATCTACGTGCCCTGTTCCCTGAGAAGATCTTATTGATGTCTTGTGATATACAGGAACACACAAACTGGTAGCCCACGTGTGTAAAACTCTTTTTCAATCTCAAATTGCTGTACAGATGTTCATTAAGACTCACTCCTCTGACATTGGCTGTATGCCCATTTTGCAGATGCTGAGGACTAGAGAGTCAGAAGAAGAATTATAGAATTATAGAATGTTAAGGGGTGGACCTTGAAGATCATCTTGTCCCAACTCTTCCCCCCTCCCACTGCCATGGGCAGGAACACCCCCCGCAAAAAAATCCTGATCTTGAATTACTCCAGTCACTGTGTGATATTCCCTTCCCTAAGAAAACTTTAAACTTGAGCCATACAGAGGACAGAAAAATAAATTATCAGTCTTGTTATTACTTCTAGGCATAGCTCCCAAGAAAACCAACAGGAAAAAACCCTGACATTCCTTTCCTATCCACCCTGGAAACCACCAGAAACATCATATTGAACTTAATGAAAACAATATTCTTTGCATTATCAATTACAACTGTCAAAAGTTGTGTTGTCATTTACAGTAGTTTTTTCTGATGTTCAGATGTGTGCCTGAGAAGAGAGACTCCTGCAGATCAGTCTGTTCAAGACCAAGACATTGATACTCTATGGTCTCTTGCATAGTCCAAGTGTTACTAAAAAACAGATAGTGACCAAATAATAAATTATTTAGATCAAGAGAAGAAAAGCTATGGCTGGGTAGCAGCTCCCCTACCAACACTGTAGTGTGTTTGGCCATGAGAATGTGTCGGTCTTGGGGCTACTTGCTGATCTGAGTCCCTTGCTGTGACCAACCTGAAGCTAAGGCCACCAGGTCTTCAGCAAAGGTGCAGGATGATGTCTATTCTCTTGCATTTGCTTTGATTGTCTATAGCAAAAACATTCATTCCCCTGCAGGCAAATGTTTGTAGATCCGTTCAAGGAGTATGTCTTCAAGGCAATTTGCTAGTAGCCTGCATTTCCATAAACAGCAGCAAACGTCCTCACAAAGAAATCAAATGAGAAAGATCTTGGATCTTCAAGATTTCTCTTTGGACCTGAGCAATTACTACTGCCACACATGGACTTCTTTAACATGTTTTATCCATCTTTCCTCTTCTCTGAGTTCCCTTGTTGCTTCCCTTGTTACTCCTCTTTCCTGAATACATTTCTCTTTCCTTTTCGAGAAATACTATATTAGCTTAATATTTAGAGATTTGGGGCACCCATAGTTATTGGAGACCAGGAATTTTAGATGTTGAGCCCTACACTGTAATGATCCTTTATAAGGAAAAAGCTGAAGTCAGTCTACCCAGCCTTCTGTCCAGCTCACCACTACTACATCAGTGTTCCCATGAGTAAGCTATGATTCCCATAATGCATTGATGAACTGTTCCATAGAGACTCTAAAAGGCACCTAAATGTAACCTTTTAAATCTATACACAGATATTTTATTATTACATAATATATATCCTGCAAATTGTAGGATTTACCAACCAGTCTAGGCATCAACAAGTCTGAATACTGCCTTCCCTGGTTTGGGCAGTAAGGGTGTTAAGAGAAGGCCTTTTCCCAGGATGAAAAATCTCTGTGGTAGTTAGTTTTAAATTTTTTTGTACCTGAATACAAAAATCAACTTGAATTCTCAGCTGGCATCTCAACTCATGCTACCAGAAATAAGACCATCAGTGCAGTAAAGCAAGAACATGCACTGGCTGAAGGGTACATTTCCAAGGACGTCAGCAGAGCTTATATTCAAATAGAATGGTCTTTACTGCCACAGCAACGACAATTTCTTTCTTTTGAAGCAAGGAAATTATTACCGTAAATGTTCTCCTTATGAAAAGATTCTTCTAAACTCATCCAAGGACCACCAAAGCCAAGAGAAAGATTCTTCTATTGGGTAATTGGTTTTCTTATGTCTAGGGTTTTTCAAATATGCATTGATTTGTTTATGAAAGACAGCACTCCCTGCTTTTTAGGGATAATTTCCAGTCTGCAACCTATAAGAAGCAACAAATTAAAAGGAAGCTTTGTCACTATCCACCATTCTCTTATTTTAAACAAAAATTTGGCTGTGCATTGTGGTTAAAATACTATTCATCTGTGGATGGGGATGCCCTATTTTGCAGAATAACTTGTCTGAGTGACAACAGCTGCGACAAAAAATTTAAATGTTCTAGGATGAAGACATTCACATCAATGCTCTTCTGTTTAAAATGACAGAAAATATTTTGTGTCATTTCTCTTGTTCTTTCTTTCTCATCTGTCTGCTAATTTGGGCTTCCCAGCAGGCCTTCAACAGAGAAAGCCAAAACAACGGTGTAGTTTCCTCAACCACTAGATGAGAGCTCTGCTGAAGTCCCTGAAATTGTGACAATTTATACCAGCTAAAGATCTGCAGGGCTCAAAGTCCCTCTTTTCCCTTCACCACACAAACCAAATCTTATATAACTTTTCCTGTAACTCACTCAATACTATTGGGAAGAGGAGAGAACAGAAAGAGAGTTCCACAGATTAAACATTTGCTATCTGAGGCTTGGAGAGAGATACGCAAAACTGAGCAATCAGAATGCACCACATGGAAATGATGATGGAAAACCCCAGTGAATAAACATGGTGGCAAAGCCTGTCTCTAAAGGACACATTATTGTAGGTTTTCTTTTTTTAAAGAAGAACTTGGTTCTTGCTTTTTTTTTTTTTTGATACACAATTTCTTAATCTCCTACATTCTGTCTTTTCTCTTCTTTCCATAAATTTCTCCCTTCCCTCCTTAGCCCTGTATGTTCAGAGGGGAGACGACACATTAGCAACCAGGCCAAGTACAACTGCAGAAGTATGCAGCCACACAGAGCAGGTATGGGATGGACAGGATGAATGCCTCACTTTTTTTCCTTGCGATTCACCTGGTTAGCATTGAAATGGAGCTGATGTGCTATGCTAAAAGTCCTTCTCACGTAAGGGCGTGTTTTAAAGTGACTAACCAGTGTAGCAACTACAGTGCACTCAGTCATCTGTGGGCAGAGCAGCTGAGCTGCCTGTGCTGCTCCAGCATGGATCCCATGAGAATTGTGGGGTAGAGATAGCACTGTGCAAACACAGCTTCCTGTCTGCAGGGTAGTGCCAGCCTCAAACCAGCTGCTGCCTTGTCAACAGTGGGACTCAGGGTAATTCCCCAAACCCTGGAAAAGTTCTCACTGCATCCTGGGCTGAGATATTAGAAAGCTCCCAAGTTTGGTGGGGAGGTACATGTACCGCCCCAGCAGAGTTCATCCCACCTATTTTAGGATGGGCTGGCTCATTTTTCAGAGGTACTAGTCTTTTTCCACTGTCTCTACAGGACATCTTATGTACTTTTAGACAGCTAAGAAAAATGAAATTATTTCCACTAAAGTGTCAAAACTTGCTCCTTTTATTCTTGCAATTTGGCTAATACGACTAATCAGTGGAATGAACTGACTCAGGATAATATTGAAAAAAGGGGATTAATAAGAGTCAAGACAAGATAAAGGAATCCAAGTTCTCTCTGATGTAAAGGAATGAAATTTATGGTTACTATCTGTACTGTCATTAGCAGAACATTATATTTCTATAAAGAAAGCTTTGTATTCCAGTTCACGAGGTACAGAAAATGTGTCGATTGTGCCCAAAATGCCAGCCTAGTAATTTCCAGTCTGGTAGTTTTGACAGTCTTAATGAACAGGCTTAGCAAAAAACAAGGACTGGAATGTAGAGATAGCTATATTAGGTGGACTGACAGGCTCTTTGAGAAAGGCAGTGTAGGACCTGCCTAAATATTCTTAGCCATTCTGTATTAGTAATTCCTCAGTTTCTTAAGCATGAAATTCACTTAACATATTCTAAAGAAGAAAAAAGGGGGGTGTGGGGGTGAAGAAGAAATTGCCATTTTTAGTGTACAAGCATATTTACATAATCAGGGCAAAAACCTGCATTTTAAAAATGCCCTAAATACATATTTACATGAGAGAATGCACTGATTCCAAAGAGGCTGATAAAATGCATTTTAAGTATAGCTAACTACATATTTACACAACCAAGACAATAATCCCCATTAAGGATTTATTTTTTTCATATTGCCACATTAGAAAACTGAACAGTTATTAATCCATACAACTCCACATTATTCCTAGATACTGCATGTCCTCAGGGCATTGCAGTACTAGCAACCGTACACTGAAGCCTAGAAAATTCCTCATGAGGAAAGGAGAGGTTCCCTCTCTCTCTGGGTTTTGCTTAATTATCAGTCATCTTTCGAGAGATCTCCCAGAACCACAGTGACTCTGCTGCAAGCAGAATCCTGCTCGAGTCACTGCTGAGCTGCACCAAGGATGGGAGTAAACACTTTTTAAAAACCATGATTCAGAACAATATTTTTGAATGAACTGTGCCTACAGAGGCACATGTCTGCTCAGCATGGTCATTTCTGAGCACAAATGCATGCGAGGCAGGGAATCCCCTTTTTTCTTCTGGTGAGAAAACCCAGTCTCCTCAGAGGCAACAGCAAAGGGAGAGCATGCAGGAATGTAGTGCTTGGGGTATGACAAGGCAGGGGGATACATGGAGGTGTAGAGAACGAGAAAGGATCTCTGCTGTCACCATCAACAACCTCTCATAAACAATTTTATGTAGTGAATAGATGAACATGAAAATGAAGCTTGTGTTCCCTCCTCCATAACCTGAGAATTTTCTTCATCAGAAAATCCCATCTCATTAATAAAGTTGAACAGTATTTTTATATTTTCCCCCCTTCCCTTCTCCCAGCCTCAATTTCAGTGACACAGTTATCAATGAGATTCAGCAAATAAGAGACACTAGATTTTGATGGTGATTCGCCATCTGTGATCAACTTCAGTGTATCTGTGGGCACAACAATTTTTTTTAAAATAGACTAAAAAGAATGAATTATGAAACATTTTAAAAATTAATGCATGCTCCACTTTAAGCAGCTGTCAAATTCATCTACTTCTCCTCCCCACAGGAAAACATCTCTTCCCCCAAATACCAAAACCATGAAGACCCTCAAATGCAAAGCTTTTGCTTGTGCAGAAAGGCAAACATCTATCATCAAAAGTATTGGCTGTCTTTCACATCTTTTCTGCATTACCTCACTTCCCCACAACTCTCAGCCCTGTCCCGTCAGCAATAGACCTGAACTCACTTTAACAACGCACTCAGCACCTGCCATCTGGTACATGTGCTCCATCCTCCCTCTTACCTGCTTTCAAATGGGAATGCTGAGATGAAGTGTTTTTGCAAGGTTTTTTCAGGGGGGATTGTTCACATTTTCCTATTTTCAGTCTCTACAAGAAGACAGACCTCAGCGGGAAGCCTTTACAATAGATTGCACATGGGCAGAGCGTGGATGGGCAGGTGGAGGAGTCACTGGTGTGTGAGAACCAGCTCAGACAACCAGTCGTGACACTGTTTTTGGGAACACGTCACATTCATGATGTTTTTACAGCACCTTTGTTTCCTGATTGAACTTCCTTAAACATTTACTTTGCTTTAGCTGACTTTTGCTGCTGCTGTTCTGAGTCTCTCTGCTCTGACCACATTGGTGAACTTCTGGAAAAAAATTTCCTTCTCTGGTATGTATCCATCTTGTTCTTCTTCCCTTTATACTTCTTCCCACATCCTGCTGATGTACCAGATCCAGCTCAACAAGCCCCATCTCCGCTGATACCAGCCTTAATCAGCTGGGAATCCAGTAGCAAAAAAAGCCCAGATATGGGAGGAGTGATCATTTCAAGGATATTGCCTCTTCAGCAGGTGCAGCCACTGACAGGGTACAGGAGGGTGCTGGGGACACAGAACAAATTCACATGCCCTACCTGAAAGCAGTATCACACTATAATAAATAGCATCACATGGACCATGAAAAATAGAACACCGCTGAAAGATTTTGAAGGATTTTGCCTCCTCAAAAGTAGAGAAAAACCTGGAGTCTGACTCTGAGCACAATCTGAGCTGCCTGCCAGGCAAACATTTTCATAAACAGTTGTGGTCATTTCTTATTCAAATTAAGCAAACAATAGCAACAACAAGCACACATAAAAACAATAAGCACACAATAAAAACAATAAGCAAACAATTCACATGCAAAAACACATGCATGCACACACAGCACCTGAAGAAAGCTGCAAGCTGTGGGTGATACCTGGCCTTTGCTCGCAGACAAAATCTGTTGCATAGCCCTCCTACATATATTTCTCTCTGCCACAAACCCTCTGGCCTCAGTGCAGCCAATGCAAGGACATCAGAATGGAGACAGCACAGAAAATAACAAGCCTCAGAAGGGTCATCAAGGGAAGAGATTGATCAAGGAAAAAGTTAGGCAGCCAACACAAGTGGGCCGAGAAAAATGTTGTGTTTTGAATAGCATAAGTTCCTTGGGCCATAAAGCTGACACTGGGGCTGCACACTTGCATTCCAACCCGACACATTTATTGGAGAAGTGGAAAGCTAATCTTAGCCTATTAACAATTGCTATCCGCTGTAAATCACTGCAGGACCTCCCTTGAAGCATATTGCCTCCCATTTATCTCACTGGCATCAAGGAACCCTTTGCCCTCTTCAACTCATTGTTTGGCCATTAAATCAAAACATTGCCTTTCGGGGAGAGGACGGAGGCCAGACAGGGCCAGAGCTGACAGCCCATTACAAGATGAGTTTCAAAATATCATTGCAGGACATATATGACTTGATCCCAACTTGCAGTGTGTTTGTTGCAAAGATTTGACTTAATTTTATTTTCCTTTCTGGAAAAAAATCAGTGCTCCTAGAGTTCATCAGTGCTCTGGGAGAGAAACTACTGCAGAAACCAGTGTCTCTTCAGGATACAATACATATACAGATTTGCTACTCTTTGAAAGGAATGGGGATTCACAGTTTAGTATCAGTTTCCTATGAGTTTCTTGGATACAATTTTTCCTGCAGAGTTAATATAGGACTAGAATGGCAGAACTTAATACTATAATTATAATATTCATAAATCTGGCTTATGCTGAAAAATTGCAAGACTGCTATTTTTTTCAACTAAAAAGCATCCTTTATATTTCCTTTACTTTTCAGGGGAAGATAAACTGATAAATATTTGTAATGGGAAATAGAAAGAAAAGTGCAGAGCTTTGATATTTTTATGCACTTTCTCATCATCTGGACTCTGAGGACTTAGATACATTCACTGATAAACTCACTCCTTCTGTGGTCAATGTTCTCTTCTGCAGCAAACATGTAGAGGATGTTCTCTTCTGCAGCAAACATTTAAGGAGCAAACATGTCCCATTTAGTCACAGAGTAAGAAAGAGCAATAAGCAAAAAAGGCGCAGCAAGGTTTATGTGAGAGAATACTGTGTTCACAGCTCGGAGCACAGAGCGCGTCCCATGGCAAGAGCTCACACCACTGCCAACACCATGAGAGAAGGATGGCCCAGGTTTGTGTGTGAAAGGAGGTGAGCTCCCCTCAGTGCCAGGCAGGTGGGAATCCTGTTCTGCAAACACCGTGGGGATGTGAGCTATCACACCCTCATCCATGTGAGAGAAGACAAAGCCCTACAGCTCACACGAGAATGAGAAGAAGCCAAGAGCTGTGGTATTCATGTATGGTCTGAGGGCCTAGAGTCAGGCATGCACTTGAGCATCTGTCTGTGCCAAGGTCCTGGGGCAGGACAGAGATGGAGCAGCCGCCCACGAGCAGGACGTGCTGGTGCTGGCGTGGGGGTGGGTACCCACAGATGCTGTCTTCATTTACTCACAGACTTCAAACATAAACCAGATATTTCTATATTGTGTTATTAATGTTAACCACAAAACTAGAGAAGTTCTGAGCAGCCAGTAAAGATAGCAGTGTGAAATTCAGGAGGGCCAAGCTGCTAAAGAAATATGAAGTTGTAGAAAAACTTAATAAATTTTGTGGGAATGTTTCAGGCTTACTCTGTTTCCAAGGGACCCAGAGATCCCTCTGTGTGTAGCTCATGGGTCTGGCCAAAGGGGGTTTGGACAGACTTCAAGGGAAACCTGCAGCTATCTCTGTCTCTGCTGCCAGAAATTTAATGGTGCCGAGCAGCAAAGCTCTGCTGTCGATTGACATAGGGATGGAAAACTAGATCAGATGCATGCCTGCCTCACATAAAAGGCTCTGCAGTCCAGGACAGCCTCTCTCATTTTGATAAAGCAGTCATCCCTTCCAAAAACAGTTTCAAGTCTCTTTTATTCAAGGTGGACAGACAACAACCTGGGCTCTCTAACCCTGTCATGCCACAGTGCTACAGATTTTCCTGTAAAATCCAGACCTTCCCACAGAACCAGTTTAAAAACAAACAAGGTAGAACACTGTTTCTACACCTTGAAATGATTTAGGAAACTGAGAACTTAAAAGCAGCAAGTTGATATAGTCATGTTCTGCTGTGTCAGCAATATTGGCCTTGTGAAGTACACTTTTATTTCAATGGACCAAGTAAGTCTGAAACCTACTGTGATGGTTGCCTGTGCCATCACAGATCGTGTGAGGCCCTGCTTGTCTCATACGTTTCCTAAGGCAGCAGATTCCAACTTTTGTCACATCAGAAAAGCAACATGTTGCACTGCCATTGAGGTACTTATGGAAAGGGAAAAAGAAATGAAGAGACCTGATCACAGCTGACCAGAAACAGGGTAGACCTGTATTTCCCTGCTCACACCCAAGGCCCTGGTTACTCTTTTTATGGACTCTGATGCTGTGCACACTTGGCCTTGTTTTTTTTAAGACTAACACTTGCATGTGCCAATGGTTCTATATATCTGAAAAATTAATTACAAAGCTTAGGAGCACATGGAAACAGCACAGATCATCAGAAACAGCATTAACAGGAAAAGAAAAAAAATGAAACAGCCTTAGCAAATGAAAATCAAAATGTAAGCAGAAGCCTGTGCTTTTGATATACTAAAAAGGGGAAAAAGCAATGATTAAAAAAAAGAAAGTTATAAATAATTTTCCTATTATTCATGCAATACAGCTGGATAAAAATACTTTTTAAAAGGTCTTTTAAATTACTTACAATGTGCACAGATAAAAGCTTTATTTTTACCTTTCTGGTTTTAGATAGAAGGTTTTTTGCTGATTATAAGCAATTATGCTTATAATGGGGAATGAAAGGAATTGGTCACCTACAGATACACAAACCAGCAATGCTGAAGATACAGTCACTAAGCAGCATTCTGCTACTTAAATTGGTTTCATCTGTGCATTTTATTTCTCTGCAAAACGTCTCTATATATTTTTTATTAGAAGCTTTCCATTGTCTTATGCAGTTAATACTTATTTTTACAAGCATGATAGCTTTCAGTTTGGGGTGGGGGTGGTAACTAAAAAAAGGGACTACAAAAATATAATAGAGGCTACAATTTAGAGCCAAAAAACTAATATAGAACTTTCTGTTAAACACTGACTTTACTGTTGCTGCCAATGGGAAATGCTGTTGCATGCAATGACTTGTGCTATGTTCATCTCATGGTCTGTTCCAAAAACCCACTGCTACCAGTTGTTGCCAGAAACAGGGAAGCAGATCACACACGCTACTCACTGTCAAAGTTTCTTATATTTCTAGAAGATTTTATTCCACTGGTATGATATTGGAAAGTTCTTACACCCTGTCTATCCAGAAGGACTGCATTTTAATTATCTCTTAGAAGTCTGACTGGAGGTTGGGTGTCTCAGTAGTTTTGCTTTCTTTTTTAACATTGCCTTAGTGCTTAAGGCTGTACAGATCCCTTTGGGATAACTGGAAGCAACTAAAGAATGGAAACATCTCTTGGAAAAGTAAAAACAAATCAAGATTTGGGTACTGGGTGGCTTGGCAGAGTGAATTCTTATTCATAGTCATCACATTCTTGCTGAGGCTTTGGTTTATTGAATTCCTGACATGTTTCTGTTGCTCTTTGATCGGTAAAACTCACCCTAGGTTTTTAGGGCAGTGTTGAAGCACATGTTCTTTCAGTATCCCTGCTCAGTGGTGTTACAGCATGTGGAGAAGAAACAATGAGTGAGTACAGTTGAAGAAAGAAGGGGGCAGTACAGAGACACCAAATCTTCCCCAGCTTCTGAAGGGAAGTAAGATCTCACAATGAGATTGTCAAAGAACTGATCACACAGTTTTGTTCTGATTTCTATGTCAAACTCCTCAAGTAGCAAGAATGTAACAGAAGAAATGAGCAGGTATTGAGGTAGGACCACCTACCCTGGAGTCACCTTTGACTTGGCTTTCACAGAGTATGAGCTTCAGGAGCACTTTCTCTTTTTATACTAAATTGGTTCCCAAAATGAAAATATGACTATCCAGTAGATCTAAATAATTCATAGATTTGAGCAATTCTGGCCTGATCTCTGAGGAGAACAGCAAGCAGTATGCAGCAACCAGGATCAGAGTTAGCCATGGTAACCACAGGGGCATGTCAAAGATCTAAGCTCCTTCACTTGGTGAGACTATAACCTTCATTTTGCAAAAAATACATTCCTGTTCCCCACTGTTACAAAGGAAATACTCACAAATGAGCCAAAGAACAGGTGTATGCCTCCACCCATAGGAAGCCTGTAAGAAATATTTTCAGTAGGTCTAAGCAGTCCCTGTCCATCTTAAATTCAACCACAGCTAACATGTGGAGCCAGGAAAGGAGTTGGGGCATCAGGGTGACCTGTGACGTAGAGGGAGTCCCCAGTGCCGTTATTAATCTGTGACTTGTCACAGCAATTTAAGCTTACAACATTTAAACATGAATACGAGGGGGCAGGGTGCACTACCACAGCCAATGCAGTAGGATCAAAAACCAGAAGACTTTAGTTTCTCTGCTGTCCATTTGGTAATTTGTATTGATACTACATTCACTTCAAAATTGATTTGAAAATGAACAGCCCAGGTAATGCTAACTTTGCTATGTTGCAGCTTATTAGAGAAGACAGAGGAAACAAAACTGTGCCATGCATAAATGGAGATCCCACAGGATCCCAAAACAGGATCCCATGGTGTCTTTTAAAGTAAATTGTTAAATCAAGACTATATAAGTCACCACAGAGCTGTCAGATGATACTGTTCCCAGTTTTCAACATTCTCTCTATCTTTTTGCAGACAAGTACGTACACAAATACTCCCACAGACTCAACAGAGCTTCTGAATACACCTCTTTCAATTCCTTGCCTGCATGTGTATGACTTTCACTAAAACTGGCATGCATTCAGAAAGAAAAATAATGTATTTCTCTCTGTGCCATAATGCATGAGGCAGTGCTTTCTACCATTGCCATTTATTGTTTATAAAAAAGTCAGTTTATGCAAAACAATTAGGAATCCTGAAAAATGAGAGGGGAAAGAACATCAGGAACAAATATATTTGTCCATGACCTTTTGGAAAACTACCATGTAGAATAAAGAGCACCACCACTCTCCATTCTGAACTCAAATGAATCCATCAGTCATCTAAAATAGCAGTTAATAATATGATGAATTAAATTATTATAAGCTTACACCAGAAAATTACTTAACACAACCACAAAATACAGAAGGCTGGGGAAAGGCTGACCTACAGGCAAGCTGGGCTTCTCAGATGAAATCCGCTCCCCATTCACCAGCCTCACACCAGCTTCAGGACCCTGATCTCTGTCCTGGATTCTCTATCAGGTTTTCGTCTCAACTCACTGTTCAAGATCAGAAAAATTTTCAACACTTCCATTTCTGCCAAAAAGAGAAACCAGTCACCTAAGTCAGGCTACTGTTGGGTTTGCTATGTCTTTGGTTCAGCAAAAGGCACTATGGTTAATTTTTAAAGCAAGACTCATCCAAGGTATTTTTTTAACCTCTTAGAAGGATGTAAAATGCCTTTTGATGCATTTGGTTGGAGGAAGGCTTGTCTTGCTAATGAGATGCTGCATGAGAATACCTGTGACCTGAGCTGAGTCCCTTTGCCCCCATCCTAAGGAATCACTATTAACCATTAAGGCAATGCAGCTTTGTCCCAGTCTTGAGAGATAATGTAATTTCATACTCTGGGAAAAGAATTAAGTGACTATGGCATGCATCACCAAAATACACTGTCACATGAGGCCCTGTCATAATGTAAATCCATGAAGTAATTTTTAAACCTTTGACATCTTCCCCTTAAAGGACAAAGTCCATATGAGCAAAATAGTGCCCTAAATACTGTGGGAAGCAGAAGGAAAAAAGAGATGGACATGAGGAAAATGATGTCTGTACCCTGAACCAGGGAGTGGGACAAAACAGAGTAAAGGACCCATACAAGGGGCAGCAGCAGCTGGCAGGAACTTTGACAATACACAGGAAAAAACAGACCCAGCACACTCTAGACAGTCACTGTTTTTTGTTCTTACAACAGTTTCCTGAGGAGGTGAGATAATCTAGTGTTTATCATCCTTGAAGAAGATTTCAGGCTGATGGGCAGTTAAATGTAATTGCTGGAAATGGGATGAAGCCCAAACTAAGAGCATGAGGGGGTATCGCTTGAAGAGGTCTGCTCTGGATTTGTGCAGCCTTGTTGTCATGGCACAAGATATGGAAACCCAAGAATGTGTCTTCTCTGACCACAGAGACCTTGTAGTTTTCATTCCCCTAATATCACTCCAGAAACAATTCAGGTTTGAATCTTCATTTTTTCCCACATGATTTCCAGCTTCCCAGAGAACCTTGTCTTTTCAAATGGCTCCTATTTCATACAGATTATCTCTCCCTTGTACTGGTTTTGAAAGCATTCAAATCCAGATACACGGCATGGTGGTTTGAAAGGTTACTTTCCTCTTTGACTGACCATTCTTGATCCACTCTCGTCCCAGTGCTGCCTGGCGCAATAGTGATAACGGTCATCAAAAGTGGAAAACCAGATCACAAAACAAAACACAGATCTATCTATCTGTAGATCTGATACACTGATCTACCAGTATACCATATACCAGTATACTATACCACTAACTACCAGTATAATGTGCTCCCAAACGTAAATCCAATATGGACACTAATGCACACCCTCATATAGCCCTTCTTCCTTCTGTGAGACTACGTTGAATAGACTGGAGCTGGGCAAAAAAAAAAAAAGAAAAGAAACTCTTTTCCTTTTCCTCTTTACTTTCCATAAAGTTCCCCCAAGCAGAGCAATGGGAGAACCTGAGGAGTTGTGGCCAAAGTGATGGGTGTGACTGGGGCAGAGTGTGTTCAGAGCCTCATTGCTACACACCAGATCCCATCAAAACATTGGCCTGCTGCAAAACTGACCTTCAGTCTCCAAAAAAAATTACAGCCACTGACATACACTGCTACCCTGCACATTTGAGGAAACATTCAGCAACTGACTGAAAACCACATTTTGTGAACTGAAATTTTATGTCCAAATTCATCTGACCTAACGTTGGGCATCTACCTCCTGGGCTGAGATGAGTCATATTAGCCCCTTCTGCAGCTCGATTTGAGGCACCTTCAGAAAGCAGCTGATGTCTTAAGCCACAGGTGAATGCACTGCTCATTCAGGACCTTGTGTCAGGTGAGAAGAATCAATGTCTTGGTGTACACATCTCATTGTCTAGAAGTACCTTTTGAAGATCAGAGGACATGGAAATCCTGGAAGGTGAAATTGCAGCTCTGCACCCACATATCATGAATGTCCGGGGTGCAAAAGGCTACAGTAAATCTGCATTTTTTTGTCCCTTGATTTGTTCTTCTTGGCTGCGGTCTACATTTCCATTGAGGAATTGGGAAATTCCTCGTTCTCTCTGTTGGCAGATCAGTTCCACACTTGTAACATGGGTGCTACTTTAGCAGATTAGTAACTTAATTTTCCCCACAAAGCTGTAACATGCTATACAACAAACATTTCTAACTTTTTAAGCAATAAAAACTCTCTTATTCAATCTGTTTAATAGATTAAATGGTCATTTTGTCATTAAAAAATATTGAGTATGCTTTCCTTCCCAAACTCTCTCCCTCTTTTTTAATCTGATGTTTTAACAGTTTCAAGATCAGGGAAGTAGTTATTTTTGGCATAATATTTAGAAAGACAATCTTGCAATGGTACTCTTTACCAAATAAGTGCTCAAATGGACATAGCTTATAAATGATTAATATAATAGCAGTGAGATAACACTGAAAAATACATCTGGTGTTTGTTAACTGAAGATTATTTCTTTTAAAGTTTTAATTGAACCATGTTAATTGTATGCTTTTGTTCAGTAGACATAATTTGTATTGCAAACTTAAGCCAGGTTTTGTTCAGTAAAACCATAAACATACAATTAATCACAGAAAAGCATGGACCCCTTCTTATGCCAGGAACACATGAACCCTGAAAGTAATTTTCACAAGGTTTTACTCCCTAAAATCAAGTGGACTCATATGGCTGAGGACTTGTATAATGTTCTGAAAACTGAGTGATGTCTCCGTAATTACCATAAGCCTGCACAGCACTGGGAAACCTGTTAAGAGCCCTTCTTGGTAGAAATACCCTGTGTACTTCAGCAGGAATGTCTCCATGAGAAATAGCTGACAAGAACAGGATGGTGACAGCCCTAGGCTTCCCCTTCCCACAGGAGCAGAATAACACCTTTCCTGCGTAAAGGAAAGCAACAGCTCTGCTTCTGAGCCAAAGTGGGTCTGAGCCACTCAGAAATGGCTCTGCCAGTGTTTATGAGGAGTCTCTTATAGCACTGTGACCAAAGCCAATAAGGTATTAACATATAGTTAATATGCACGAGAAAGTGCACTATCACATTCCCTAGATTATTCATAAAAAGATTGGAAATGACCTTTGGAAAAATACTGCCAGAAATGCTACACAAGTCCTTTCTACTTGGCAGCTGGATGAGTTAATGGCATGGGGACTGTGGAAAGGGAATGGGTAAGTGCCAGTGCCATCTACTCTGAAAATGATGGTGAAATGGGAGAGCTTCCGATCCACATTTTTACGGTCTGAGTTTCAGCTTTTTGGGTTATTCCTTCCTTCCTTCCTTCCTGCCTTGCTGCCTTCCTTTCTTCTTGCCTGCCTTCCTTCCTGCCTCCCTCCAAATCTCTCCCTTTCTCTTGCCAAAATTAGGCAAAACTATTGCATAAAAATGCATACGTAAGTCCATTACTGAAGAACCATTCATTATCCTTACCTACAGAGGCTTTCCAGAAGTTTCTTTCACAATGAGAGCACACAGTGTTGTGAAAGTAGGTAAGAAAGCACAAAATCAATCTTATTTATAGGAATAATTTCTCCTTTTGGTTTATGATAAGAATGGGTTTTAATCTATAGCTATGATGTAGAGCTACATAAAATATGCATATGTGGTACTGAGATACAGACACACACTCAGCACAGACCAGACCACTGTAATTTTCTGGTTGACTGACATTATGATTGTACACAAGCACCTAGTGCATTGTGTAGACCTGATGATGCTTTTACATGGGAGGCTAAACAGCTATATGGAGAATAGCTATATAATATCTGTTCTCATTATGTGGTAGCTGTAAAGTTCATTTGCACTGAATTAATTAAATTGTTCCTGTTACAGATTCATGCCAGCAGGAGTTATGATTGATTAAAAGTAGTTCCAGACATGATCTCCTTGAACACGTGTCAGAGGTCTGCAGCTGAGTGCCCATGTAAATTAGAGTAATACAATTTGCCTTTCATTAGCCATCAGGTCTTGGTTTGAAATACCCCCGAGGAAACTATGACCTACTCTGTGATCTGTAGAAAACACACTTTGCTCCCATAGGCCCAGTTCAGGGCAGTGTTGAACACAAGCCTGGTTTTAAGTTAGTGGATGCACTGACTTGTCTCAGCAGAACTAGTCATGAACTTAAAACCGTGCTCCTGCATGTACTTGCTGAACCCAGGCCTAATAGTCGATTGCCCTGAGAAACCAAATACGTGTTCTATGATCACTTTTGGACAGCCCAGGGCCTTTTTCACATTTTAACATGGGCAAAAAGACAAATGACAGATGTTTTCAGGGGACTAAAACCCAGAAAAATTTTGCTCATGCATGTTTTCCAGATTTCCAGCAACAGCCAAGCTAACTTCTTCAGCACTAAGGACTTTGTAAAGTCACAGCTCTGTCAGCACCACAGTGGAAACCACATAAGGACCATGGACATAGGACTTCCAGACTATGAACTGGGGGGGGTACCCAAACCAAGAAGGAAGCTTCAGAGCCCTTGGAGACCTGGCTGAAGGGCTGGGTCTGACAACAAGGCTGCTTCCATAGTGACAATGAAGATGCCAGTGGAGCCAGCTGGCTTGGGAGTCTGGAAACCATAAGGTGCATTTCCTTGGGGTAGAGCATCCAGTGGGGATTTCCTGGAGCTGAGGACCCCAAAAACCCCTGCAGTACTTACTTTGATGCCATCTTTCAGGCAGCTTTCTAAGTCACTGGGGAGGTAAGTTGGCAGTAAGCCTGCAGGGTTTCTGAGGAAACCTGGCTGGCAGGAAAGTTTTGAAATTGCCTGAAAGGCAAGGTCATGTTGGAGCTTGGGGTGATTGACAGAAAATCAGCTGAAAGGAGCACATTTCCATATGATGTTTTACATCTGAGAAAATCAGCATATTCTAAGATAAAATCATTCTTTCGGAAAATTTCCATAACCTCTACTTAAAGGCTATCATCTGCCACAGTCTCGCTTAGAGCCTTGTAGAATAGGATCACCATTTGCTTGCTGCAGAAAGTCCTAATTGGAGTAATTTCTACAGCAGATTGTTTCTCCAAGCAAGCTTCATTTGGCTACGGAAAATGATATAGTATTTAGTTGCACCACAGTGGAGTCATGCTATGTCAGATCAGAAGTATGATAAAAGGAAAATATTCCCATAACACAGAATACTCTCTCTCGAAAGCAAAATCTGTGGCATACGTGGGTTACACATGGTATCCAACAGCTGTCAAATAACTGAGTGGCAGCAGACCTGAGACTCTGCCTCACACTTACCTAAACTTTACTTTTTTCTCCATAGAGTTTTGCATGAAGAGCTCACCCTACCCGGTTGTAGTGGTTAAAAACACCATTAGAAAGAAATCTGTCATCCAAATTTTAATAGGGTTTCAGTCACTTCAAAGCTGTTCACTTCTAACAGTTTTAATCCTTTTCAGCCACTAGCTGTCTCCCTGCCAAAGTCAAGTCAATTAGTTAAGAAGTCATTAGAAAAGCCCTCAGATATGAAAGCCATGCCTTTAAGTCCAGCTCTTTTGCAACCTCTCTTAAGAACCAGGGCTGCTAATTTGGCATGGTTTCAGCCACTTGGTCTACCTGAAACACAAATATGAAATCAGCCTGACTCATCTGCTTTGTCTGGGTGCATCGTCAGTCACTGGAAGAGGCTTTCTCCCAGAAAGCAGACGAGCAAGTACCAGCAGAGCAGAAGCTACAGGTCTCGGGCTGGCAACCGAATAATGAACCCATTGCTTCAGCAGACCTGCTGTAACAAGGTCATGCCAAATTATTAACGTCTTCAGTGATGCTGTTGTGCCCCAGCCTTGCGCAAAAGCCTTGGTGATCAGTGGCAAGTTCAGTCCTAGTCAATTTTCCATGGCATGAGTCAACCCTCACCCCAGGGCCAAATGATGTGTGCTGGTTTATGACTGCTCTCAATGTGGGGTCCAGAGAGTTCCCTGCCAAGAGAAATATTTGGCTTGTTTATGACTGGAGCTCTGAATGCAAACACTTACACCTACAGCGTGGGTGAAGAGCAGAGCTGTGCCCAAGGGCAAAGCAGGGAGTGAACCAACCTGACAGTATCGAAACACCCAGTGAAATTTATTTTCATTTTTGGCCCATCTTCTCCAGTGAGCTTATCTTTTGTTGCCATACAAGTTGTAACTGATGCCAAGACTCAAAATTTTCTCACTTCTAGGCTTGCTCTGAACAGATTGAGGCATTCTGATGGCAGTGACTGTCCTGAGGGTGCCACCATGTCCACCATGCTCCCTGGATATCCCACATCCATGACTGACAGCCCTGGCTGCACCAAGGACAGCTGGCACCCACATTCCTGCCAAACAAGGGGACTCCTTCCTCAGCAGATGTGAATTGTGGCATTTGCTGCTGACATATCCTATCCTCTCACTGAGGTACACCTTGGCAAACAGTACAGGGGGACGTAAAATAAATCCTCTCTTCAACATGAAGCCCTACATGATGCAGAGATAGTGCATTGGAAACTGTCTACCAGGTCCTTTTACCAAGCCCATTTACATCTTAAGGCAGGCTGTCATCAAATTGGCATTGCAAAACTGAAACTGGCAGGGACCAAAGGCAAGAAGCATGTGCCTGCTGCAAGTATTTCCTCACACATCCCCGCATTTTGCATTGCAGCACAGCAGCAAACACTTTTATCAAGCAACCAAAAATCGCTCAAATTACACATACTTACCACTACAGTAAGTCAGAATGGATGTTGATTCACTCATCACTCCAAAGAAACTGGATGGAGTGACTAATGTGGAAATGATCATAATTTTCCCTGCCCTTAATTTTGAAACTGAATTCAAAAACATACAATCTGATGATGGAGAAACATGGGTTGTAAATATTTTGATATGGCAGCATGAAAAAGGAGGCTGAGTGTTAAAAGGCATCCTAGCAAGAAGCAGGGAGGGATGCTCTTACTCTACTTGCAATTTTCACATGGATTGTGCAATGTCAGAAAGATGCTGTCAAAATAGAAGAAATCTGGTAAAAAGCAAAACGACCCAGTGACAGGCTTAAGTGAGAAGACCAAGAGAAATACCATTTCTGATGCAGAAATGGTGTGAAAATAAATCTTCAAATTGCAAGTGCTGTAATGTACACACAAAAATTAGGCTGCACCACAAGAAGCAGACACAAATTATTCACTACAGCCTTACTCTGCAGTTTGGGACATGCAAGAGCCAGTGCAGACAAGCAAACAGTTGCTTTTGACAGAAAACACAGAGGAGAAATGGAGTTGGTGCAAATAATCTGCCACCATGCCACGGCATGGGCAAGGGTCCCCTGCTCAGCAGGGCATGGGACGGCTCTGCCAGTGCAATATGGGTCTGACCTTGGGACAAGGATGGCACAGCCAGAGAACATAGTCATCCCTAGTCTTCTGGGCAAGGAAAAGTTGGGGAGATAGAGGGAGAGGGGCTGGAGGGGCTGTTGCTTGCTTCTTGCCTGCTCTGTTAATCAAGATACCAGCTCCTCCAAGCATGGCAACTGTGACCATTCTTCCAGGAGTGATAAATCAGGGATAAGAGAGCATGCACCCTTGTCAATACCACCAGTCCCCAGCCAGCCCCTCCACACCTGTGACAGTGCACAGCCCTGCCAGGGCCCCACTAGCCATATTTTGGCTCCCTTCCCTCGCCTTGTGCCACAACAGCAACCCAGAGAGGGTGGCTTTGGATGGAGGTGGGGACCCTTGGGACAGGGATGGGTTGAAGAATGGCGGTGCAGCTGATCTCTGGGACTGTGACACAGCACTTTTGGGCAAGAAACATACTGCACAGAGGAGCAACCTCCTTCAGGAATGGAGAGGAGGTAGAAACGATGGAGCTTGCACATGCTTTCTGGCAGCTGGATCACCAGCTACAAGAAAAAGATCCATCTTCCAGGTTTTCAGGGTCCACTACTAGGCTCTGGGAAGAGTTAAAACCCTCCCCCCTCCCCCAAATATCCGCATGATGGTATTAGCAGATTTGGAAGAGGCAGGTGGAAAATGTCCTGCATGTAGAGGTAGAAGTACCCAGCATCACTCTCTGTGTGCAGTGAATGTTTTCCAAGATTTCCTGGTGTCCAAAAATGCTAGGGACAGCTGCTCATAATGAGCGGATTGCCCCAAGGCCCAGGATGGTGTATAACAACCTGAGACCCAGACCAGGACACCCTGGTGCTAGATGACACCAAACTAATGAACATATACCAACAGTGTGACACTGCAGTGATAATGTGAAAATCATCAGCCCTGTGCCCTGGCTCTGGATTATTGCACTGCTGCAGAGGTATCCTGGGAGATGACATAAGATTCCAGTCTTTCAGATGACTCTGTTATTCCAAGCAAGGCTGAGAAACAGCTATGGACAGCATGTGACTGGGATGCCAGGTTTGCAGAGTTCTTAAAAGGCTTTGCAATGTCATCCTGACATGTAGAGAGCCTTATATTTCAATGCCAAGTTCATTAAGTGTACCTCTGTTTTCAGATAAGCCCCCAAACAATTTATTCTCTGTATGTTTTAATTTAAGGGAAAAACATCTGGCTGCTAATGATGTTGTTGTCATTGGCAGCATAATTAAGACTTTTGTTTTCATAAACTAAAAATAATGGTGAGCAGTGCACAACAGCCTGAAATCTTTATGGTGTATGTATAGGAGTCATGATTTTTCTAACAAGTTGGCTGTTTGAAATGTGTTTATATGTCTATAAAGAGAGCTAAGTAGCATGTATTGATGTTAATTGCAGAGCTGACAAGTTGTTCTACCCTGTTATTACACTGCCCCCTTCCAAATGATCCTAATTCATAAGCAATCCAAAAAGTTGTTTTGTTTGGTTTTAAACAGACCTCCGTGGGGAAAAGCTCACTGTGGTCTTCAACTAACACTGAGACACAGCTCACCCAAGTGTGATGTTTGCTTATATGGTTTGTATTTCAGCCTTGGAGTGGCTCTGGCATCCTGAGAGTGAAGTGGATGGGATTTCAAACCGTACCTACTCTGTGCAAAATCCCATTTGGAATGCCACCCACTTCTGCAAAGGGTCAAACTCAGCTCTTTACCCAGTCCTCAGAGAAGGAAAGAAAAGGGCTGGGGAGGTCTGAGGTTGCTACACATGCCATCACTGCCTGTAAAAGCAACACAGACAAGGAGGCTCTACTCAAGCTCAGTTCCAGGCTCTCTACAAAGTAGTCTTCTGACATTGCAACAACACCAGGGCTTCAAGAAGTCAGCTGGCATCTACAGGTCCTGAAAAGACAGTAGATAGTGACTACCTGGGCAATGCATGTACGTTTCTGGACCCACAGACAGACTCCCATTGGGGAGGGACATTTTGCTCATGGCCAACTGCCTCTGTGTCTGTGAGTGAGATGAAGAGTGTGAGCACATGCAAAAATCCACTCAAAGTCTACACTCTTTAGAGTGTCAGTTTGCAACAGGGAGTGGAAAACAGTCCAGCAGATAGGAATGACAGTATTGCAAGCATCTTAACTACACTGCTGGAAAATCAAAGGTTGGAAAGCAATGTAGGTTCTGCATTACATCTGCATTCTGAAGGGCTGCAACATGCATGGTCTGTATTTCTGCATTAAAAGCTGGATGTCTAACTTTGTCACATAACTTCACAAGCTGGAGCACACAGACATTTGTCAAATATCACAGGATTTGCAACAGTATCCCAGCTGCAAGTGCTGGACTTACAAGGCTTTTGGTCCATGAAAGAAAAGGGATTTTTAGTTCATTTGTAGGTAGCTGTGGTAAGAACTCTTCGAGTAGAAGAGTAATTTTCAGGGAAAAAAAAAAAAAAACGACAAAGAGCCAAAAAAGAAAGCAAAGGTTTCCACTGCTGAGGAAACAGGAAACTAAGACTTCCTGCTTCTTGCTGGACCAGAAATATTCCAACTTCTGTCTCTCTCAAAGCATGGCATAACTGGTGCACTTTGTCTTGTCTCAGACATGATGTTGGCAAAAACAAGCACAGAAAAGTGGCGCAGGAAAGTGCTACCCACATCTTTTTCAGGATCATAAGGGTCTCGGCTGGGGACACTGACATCTAGGTGAGATGCTCCACCAGTAGTTTATTTACTCCAGCATCTTGTCTCTGTAACACAGTTCCAGGAAGACTATCCTGTTAATTCTGTAGGTTTTTTTTTTCTCTGGTTTGCCCAGCCCCAGTACACAATAGCACATAGTCAATTATAACCGCACTCTATATATAGCTTGCCCCATACAGTTAACGGATACAGTCTGAGTGGGGTTTTCCTTTTCCTTCCCTTGGAAAGTACTTATTTCAAAGGACTATTTTCTCCTTATTCCTCCTACAGATGCTGGTGCCTGGGAATCACAGCTCTGGCACCAATACACAAGCACTTCAGGAATGAGCATCTTTTCCCTCTATGTCTTTGCGATCCCTGAGGAAACAGAGAAACATCTTTGCTTAACACAATCAAGACAGAAGCTAACATGCATCGTGTGAGCCACCAAGGAAGACTATCTGTTTCGTTTTTTCTCCCACACAAATTTGGAAAAATACTTAAAAGAGTCAGGTTGAGCAGAAGAAACAGATCACTGTGGTCTGGTAGAGTTACAGTGGAGAAAGCACTTTTATACTGTAGCCATATGTACAAAATCCTGTGTGATAAACCCTATAAAGACAAATAATACACAAACCACTGGAAGGGCAAAGCACTCCTACCTGGTCTGAAGGAAACTGCTCTACAGATGAAGAAGCATGGAGGAGCTGGGACATTCCTGTTCTCTTCTGGTGATTCCCTTTCAAGTTAAGCAAGCTTTAGCATACCAGCAAGGGACCACTCTTTTTTTCTTCTTTTGCCTTTTAGAAATGTTTAGGTGCTTTTGGGGCATTTAGGGGAACAAAAACTGGCTTCCACTCATGAAAGGAGAAGATGTATTCCTGCAAAGTGATGAGCATGTTCAATTCTTACTGACAGAGCTGTTTTTTCAAAGAACACACTATCTTTGCCGACTGATACATGTGCTGACAGGTTATATTATTTGAGAATACATGTGAGGAAGTTTATTTTACCATAATCCAAATGGACAGAGTTCAGGTTAAATGCTATTGTTTGGTTTTTGAGAGATTAAGTGTAGGAATTTACCATTCTCTTGATGATTTTTTAATTTATATAATGTGTCAAATTGTAAAGCACATCGATATATGCAGTCAAACAAGATACACAGTATACACAAAAGCATAGCTTCTAGAGAAGCTGACAGTTTCTTTTTTTGTATTCAGCATTCACCCAGCAGTGCAGTATAAATCTTCCATTCATTCAATCAACTCAGTTTGCAGAAATATAGATGAATGGTGCCTCGCTATAACCAAACTCATTCTGTTTGACTCATTCTGTGTCAGGATCCATAGCAACCACTCATGCATTGCCAAGGGTTTGGTTTAAAACACATACCTACACTCTGCAGCAGAGACACACAGTGGGAATTAACATAATAACACTCCCTCCTGCAGTCTAGGGAGACACACATATGAGAACATGACAATGGTGGCCAACAAGGTAGCTTGACTCTAAAACTAATGAATAATGACTATGCCCATGTCTCTTTAAAGGGAGGCTTTCCACAAGCTGTGAAAGTGATGCTCCAACATACACCCTCTCCTTATGTCCACATGCTCCCCTTTCAGAAGCAGAGGTGATGGGGAATCGTTTGATCAGGGCAACACCAAGGGCCCCCTGCCCTGTTTCTTCTAGGTCAGTGAGCAAGTGCTGCTGTTAAATCAGGGTTTAATATATAAACGGCCACTCAGTTGTTTCTGATTGTACAGAATGTGTCTTTGTTTAAACACATAAACCCCCATCTGGTACCCATTATTGGACCGCTTTTTCGCCTTTTGCATGGGTAACTAAACACAGAAGCTTGTGGGATGAATGAGGCTTGTCCACATGGCCCCACAGCTCCCTCAGAGAGTCAGCTGGGCAGCCACAACAGTCCACTTACCCTGTCAAAGAATCATCTCCACTGCTAAAAGGCGACCAAAAGGACTAAAACGGGCACTCCTTTGCCCAGGAAGCCAGATGTCTGAGGCAGAATCAACAGAGAGTGTGTTTCAGATAGGCATTTTTCAGTAATGACAAGGAGTAATCAAAGATAGAATGATTGAATTAAGGTGAGCCCAAACTAAAAGGGTTCAGATCCACATCCAGAAGTTCCAAATGTAACATATTTCAGAGAAACCTACCTTTTCTTCTCTCACACATACATCTATAGGTGTTTATAACTTGCATCATCATTGTAATAGAAATCTGCACACTGTATTTTGAGATCACACTCACTTAGCCTGAATAAAGAACTCCAGCCTCCAGTTGTGCCAGGCTCAGCAACCTTTCCCTATCCTGTCAGATCTTGAGTTTTATGTACTTGCATAAGTTACTTGTGAGTTGACACAAATCACTGTCATAGCTATCTTACTTCAAGAAGTCTTTGTGGAACAAAACCCACACCAACCCTGTGTTCACAAAAACATTTATTTTCCAACGAGCGCATATTACAAAAATATCAGCCTGTCCTGATAATGGTTTCCAAAAATGTTGATCTGATGTAAAAGTGGAAAAATGACACAGGTCATCTCCATGCTCAAACCAACGTGCGTGCACTTTTTTTTTTTTTTAAACACTGCATTTTATATATTTGCAACCAATTGTATAAATATCTAAAATGTGTCCTCCTGAACTTTGAGTTGAAGCTCATGCAGTCTGTCACAGAAGAGATGCTTTCATTTTTCTACTGGCCACCAGTGCATGAGGAGAGTTTAGAAAACTGGCCACTCTGGGAGCACTGCACTGCTGTCCTAGGCTTTGAGTTCCTGTCAGGTGACAAGGCAACCACTCCTCTGAAAAGCACAACCCTCCTTTGGCTATGCCCCCACTTCCATTCTCCCACATTGGGAGCTGACAGAGATCCACACAAAGGCTTTTGTAGCCTAAGTCCACTCACTATTTTCAGAACTTCACAAGGTATCTTCACAGTGAGTCTGGTGAGTAGCAACTATGTTCATACTGACGTGAAAAGAAGAATGGGCAAGAATGAAACTACTCAGAATAATGTGATTTTAAAGATAAATGACAAAGGGCAAACACCACATTTTTGCAGTCTGACAGCTGCTCTTCTTCTGAGATAAAGGATGACCACTATGTTAATAAATCACATTGGGTCTACTGTGCTTTTCCCTTAGGATAAGTTCAGTCACTGAAACTCATCAATTTCTCAAGTCAAGTGAGTTTCACTAATTGTCCCAATGCTGTGGGTGGGGAAACTGTTAACAACTTTGAATTTTTTATTTTTTTTTTTTTTTTCAAAAATGAGACATTAAGCATTCACAATATTGGCCTGAATAATTCATAATGTATCAGGATATTTCTATCATTTAGCTTCTATTTTTTCTGACAATGTATGCATTTTCCAAAAATTGTCTTCAACTCCAGGTGTCTAAAAAGCTAGAAGAAATCTTTGACAGCCAACATGTTAGAAGGAACAGTGTCTAAATAAGACTAATGCAAAATAGAAACATTCAGCACTAAGTGTGTTGTGGCAAAATGTGTAAGACCAGGACCAGGACTCTGTCTACATGTAACCTAGAGATTTCATTTTATTAGCCACTGCACATCATTTTATAGCAAACAATTCATTTGGCTTTATTTATGGTGACAAATGGACACCTATGCATCAGACACTCCAGGCCTTGGCTATTAAATGGTGCAAGAGTGAACACATGCTTACTCATACTCTGATGATTTTCTTAAAACACCATTTCCTGGAGTCAGGTGATTTAAGTGACTGTCAGTGGCATATGTGAAGGAAAACAAAAAGGGTTTAGCTTTCTTGGTTGCAGAAAAATGCTTTCACCAAATAAAGCAAAGAAATCTGAAAGGAAATTGTTTTGTAAAAAGAAGGTAATATCTATGGTAAATTTCTGGTCCTTGAATGACAGGTGTTGGCAAACCTGATGCAGCCAATCTGCCTGCAAGAATTCTGACTCCTATGATGGGCTTCATAAAAAACCTATTGCCATCAAAGGTTGAAGCGATAAATTTGCCTGTTTATCTCACCTTACACTTCCTATGAGATTCTGCTCTCCAATTCTCTATCGGCAAAGAAAATCCATGTGCCGTGTCTAAAACACCACAGTGAGAGCAGGCATAGTGCTGAAAATAGCACAGAAAAATCTTGCAGCTCCAACACTCGGTGCTCTCCTCAGTTTGTACAAAGCTGTGGACATGGTAGACAAATCGGCCAGAGTCTGTCCTTCAAACACCCGTGTTCCCAACTCAGCAAGGACCACACAGGAAGAGGACTTTGTGTTTCTTTACCTGAAAGAAAGTTTTAATGGACTGGCTGGTTATCAAAATGGTAGGGAAAGAGGAGGGAGGGGCCATAGAAAATACTCATTTCTAAAAAGTTTGAAATGGTTTCACATCCCTGAGGCAGACTCATGTTGTTTTTGGCAAGCACAACATAAAAAATAACACTGAGTCTGTGACTTGTGAGCAGTTTCCTGCATGTGCTGTGAATTTGCTTTGTTTTCTGTTGTTATTATTATTGTTAATAGATGGAGGCTGTGGAAAAGAGGATAGGTGCATGCAGGGGGTGAAGTAGGAAAAAGTTAATCTGTCATGTCATCACTCTTTTAATTCAAAGCACAGAAACTCACAGTTTTTTATAGTGTGAGGTCTGATAATGATCATCCAGCACCACCTGAACAAACAATCTGCACAGAGAGTGGGAAGCAAGTGGAAAGCGAGACCCTGCTCTGTGCTCCTGCTCTGAGAACACCAGCCATGTGAGAAGGGGAGTGTGGCACACACCACAGTACCCACCCTATCAGATGGGCCAGAGCATTTAACTGCAAGACTTATTTGCAGTGAAAAACCTGCTTGAAAGACTTACCCGAGACCTTGCCCACTGCCATCCATGGGTCTCAGGGCAGCCTCTGCTTTTGGAGACAAGCTTGTGTCTGAAGAGGAACAAACTTGTTAAAAGTGTTCAGTGTCTTCCTTGCATTAGTATTTACCAAAAAAGTCACTAGCAATAATGTTCCTAAAACAGCTACTACCTACCAAGGGGAATGACCTCAGCTTTGGCCATGGAAAGACCAGGTTAGAAAGTACTTAAATGGACAGATACTCTTAAATCACATGAGTCTGAGGAAATTAAGCCAAAAGTAAGATAAACAGTGATTAACATGCTCATTAGTGGTCATCCCTGAGAACTTGTAGATGGGTGAAGTCTCAGAGTCTTGAAAAGGGTAAGCATTAATCCTTGCATCCTTTCTTAAACCTAAGGTGGGAGGTTGCAGGGGGAAAGCAGGATCCACTCCATGTTGGTGGAGGCTGTCCATGCCCCAGAGGACAGGAATACAATTCAAGTTGGAAAAACAGTCTGAAAATAACATACTATAATTCAGTTTGGATAAGAAAAGCTTCTGCATGAAGACTGGAAGAATTAGCTGCACTAGTAGATGACAGGGAACCATCTGGGCCAATAGGATGGAACCCTGTGGGTTATAGCAGAGCACAGGGGCTCTTGTGTTGCTTGGCTTAACTCCAATCTAATAGCTGATACAGGAAAGAAAACTTCAAACAGGGCAGAGATGCTCTTCTATTCCCACAGGAAAACAAGTACAGGTAGGGAATATCAATGAATGAAGGTGGCCAAACTCACCCAACCTCTGAGCCCAAATGGCACCCAAAGATGGACAAAGATTCTGGGGAAAAAATGAGACAATAAACTGAGGATGACAAGCCTCCATCCAGAGTTTAGATGAACTCTCCAGCTTGGTGTGTCAGACTATATAATTTCATTTCTCTCTCTCCAGGCTTCTCTGGAGAAGACTGCATGGAGACCTCATAACAACCTTCCAGTATCTGAAGGGGCCTACAGGGAAGCCAGAGAGGGATTCTTCATCAGGAGCTGTAGCAACAGGACAAGGAGTAATAGGTACAAACGGAAAAAGGAGAAATTTAAGCTAAATATTAGGAAGAAATTCTTTACTGTGAGGTTGCTGAGATACCAGAAGTTGCCCAGAGAAGTTGCAGATGCCCCACCCCTGGAAGTGTTCAAGACCAGGCTGGATAAGGGCTTGAGCAACCTGGTCTAGTGGGAGGTGTCCCTGCACATGGCAGGGAGTGTTGGGAGTAGATGACCTTTAAGGTCCCTTCCAATCCACAACATTCTATGATTCTATGAACAAAACAGATGGAAAATTCAGTAATCCCAGTGCAAGCTAAACAAGATGCATATTAATTTCATCTCTTCATCATGAGGTTATTTAAGTTCAATGCTTCTTTAAGCGATACATCCTTTAGATGTTTCAATCTACACAGCACACTCCTCAGAGCAAGTTTTTGAATTTCCCAGAAAAAGCATGTTTTATGCATTTATATATCTGTGCATATCAGTGACATCACTAGTGACATAATTGTCCAGATATGTCATCAAATCAATAACATTAGGGATTTGGGGTTTGTTTGTTAGAGAAAGTGAGGAAGAAAAAGAACACCAGATCAGAAATGAAAAAAATGTTGTGCCTTGAAGGCTTCCATGGGTAGGTTTTGTCTGTAATGAAGTATAAAGAATTAGGAGTTAAAAAAGGAATCTCAGAGGAGCAGCTGTGCCATGTCATGGCAGCATAGCTGCTGCAGACATCTCTGCTGTGCTGGCTGAGAAATGGGCAGCTGGCATTTCAGGACTCTACAGAAGGGGCTCTGCACCTTTTTATCATTCATTCTGATGTCTCCAATGTTTTAACATGAACAGGAGCAGTTGCTTCATAAATGGAAACTACTGTACCCCAGAGACTCTCCCTAGTAAATCACTGACACTGTAAATTACCAGGGTTTTACAAGAACCACCAAACTGATTCCATTCCCTCTCTGACTGTTAAGTTCCTCGTTGCTAGTCTTAGTCAAAAGGGGAAGAGAGACAACACTGAGCCAATGTGAGTGAAAATAAGTGATTTTTAGATAAAGAAAAAACCAAACCATCACTTCTTCTTTAACTGAGACATTCTACAGGTGAGGAGCCAGTGCTTCCTTCACAGGGAGCTAAAGGCTCAAATACATAATACGGTCATTCTCTGTGTCACCCCACTGGTAGATCACCATACCTTGAAACACAACCATCAGTGGGAAAGGGTCTGGATTTGTAGAAAAGATCTACAGAAACTTTGTAGTTTGAGTGTGAACCTCACAGGGCTGAAGAGATGGGCAAGCAGCATCACAGAAGCTGAGAAACCATCCAGAAAGAAACCATGATTTTGGTATGAAAACCAAAAGTAATGGAGGAAATGGAAGTCCTGAAGGATTTAACGGGATACAAGGAGAACATTAAGACACCGAACTGCGAAAGCCCTCTAGATAAATGATAAAATTAAGTAATACAAAAAAATTAGATACTGCCCACAGATGTATGGGACTAAAGTCTTGGTGGAAACTCAGCTCAGTTTCAATAACCCAGCAGAGATCCTCAGGATATTGTGTCTCATTTCCTGTGCAACACAGGACAAGGAAAGTCATACGAGTGTCCTTAGGCTGAGTTTGCCAACTTACACCTCCAATTAAGCCAAGTCAAACCCCTAACTGTATATCTTTTCCTTTTCCATATGACATGCAAGAGGTCTTACTACTGTTGAAAACGCAGGAATGCTTTGCTCCCTGCTTCTTTACGGTTCTATGACACAACATGAAATCTGCTATTTATAGCACAAAACCTACTCAAAAGTCACAAAATTGTTACCTTTTCTGTGATTGATGTTGCACCTGGATAACCGCTGCCTACCCCAGAATTTATCTAGCAGAAATGACCATGCCAGCAGCCAAGTTACCACCCTCAAGTTAGTCTTCTTTATCTTGTATTTTGCATATGGGTATGGATTTCCTTTAAAGACATAAGATTATTTTTATTTGGCAGGAAAGAAGCTTTTCCTATCTTCTCTCCAAAAACAGAGGAAAAGCCTTCATTGTTTTCCCCCAATGTATTTTCTATGCTAAATGTGAAACAGGGGTCTTATTTCAACAAAGTATTTAAGAAAATGCTTAACTTTAAGAAAATTAGTAGTTAGACTCCATTAGAATGAATCATCTTGACACCGTCTCCCACAGCTACTCCTGAAAAAGCTGCAGCCCAGGGCTTGGACAGGGACACTCTGTGCTGGGTTAGGAACTGGCTGGAGGGCCAGGCCCAGAGAGTGCTGGGGAACGGGGCTGCATCCAGCTGGTGGCCAGTCACTAGTGGTGTTCCCTGGGTGTCAGTGTTGGGCCCAGTCCTGTTAAACATCTTTATTGGTGATCTGGATGAGAGGATTGAGTGTACCATTAGCAAATAAATTTGCAGATGACGCCAAGCTGGGAAGAAATGTTGATATGCTGGAAGGCAGGAGGGCTCTGCAGAGGGATCTGGATAGACTGGAGAGATGGTCTGATTCCAACGGCGTAAGGTTCAACAAGTCCAAGTGCCGGGTCCTGCACTTTGGCCACAACAACCCCCTGCAGCTCTACAGGCTGGGGACAGAGTGGCTGGAGAGCAGCCAGGCAGAAAGGGACCTGGGAGGTGGATTGACAGGAAGCTGAGCATGAGCCAACAGTGTGCCCAGGTGGCCAAGAAGGCCAATGGCATCCTGGTCTGTATCAAGAACAGTGTGGCCAGAGGAGCAGAGAAGTGATTCTTTCTCTGTACTCAGCGCTGGTGAGGCCACACCTGGAGTACTGTGTCCAGTTCTGGGCCCCTTGGTTCAGGAAGGACATTGAGGTGCTGGAGCAGGTCCAGAGAAGAGCAACGAGGCTGGTGAAGGGACTGGAGCACAAGCCCTATGAGGAGAGGTTGAGGGAGTTGGGGTTGTTTAGCTTGGAGAAGAGGAGGCTCAGGGGAGACCTCATCGCTCTCTACAACTACCTGAGAGGAGGTTGTAGCCAGGTGGGGGTTGGTCTCTTCTCCCAGGCAACAAGTAGTAAGACAAGAGGCCACAGGCTTAAGCTCTGCCAGGGGAGGTTTAGATTGGATATTAGGAAAAAATTTTTTACAGAGAGAGTAATCAGACATTGGAATGGGCTGCCCAGGGAGGTTTTTAAGATGAAACTGGATGTGGCACTTAGTGTTATGGTCTGGTAATGGCGTTGTTGGATCAAGGGTTGGATTTGATGTTCTTGGAGGTCTTTTCCAACCCATTTGATTCTATAATTCTATGATCTACACCTTGATGAACCAGGGCTAGGAGGTTTATTTTGATCGGTAGCAAGTACATGCAGACAATCAAAGATAAAGTCCCTGAGCCATGAAACAAAACCAGCCATTTTCAGAATCCTGTATCTGTTGGTCAATTCACTCTTGAATATTTATTTTTCTTCTTGCATAAGGAAAAATCTGCAAGATCTTGCAGACTGGTTACAGAAGAAAAGAATTGAAACGTGTCCTTGTGACACAATTTTCTGTCTCATCCCAGACTTATTTAACCCAAGTATGGGTGAGCCAAAAGGCAACAATACAATCCTCTGGAATACCACCTATGGACTCAAGATTTTTTCCCTTTAGTTTCTTGACGATTATGGAAGCTTATCTGTGCATGGTCCTGCTCCTTCCACAGAAACTGTGAACTGTGTTCTGCAGTTATTTCAGTTTTGATAACAGCTGCTGCTCGCCTTCCTGCTTCCCCAGCCTTTTCTAAATTGCAGTGAGGTTCCTGTGGTTTACTGGTTCTTCTGGCTCTCAGAAATTGCTTTCAGTGTCACTGAGTATCACATCTAAAATCTATCCACAAAAAAGGAGAAGGAGAACAGGGACTGGAAGAAAACAAGGAAGGAAAAAAAATGCAGTTGGTGATGCCTCTTAATTTGATCCTTTCAGGAAGTGTGCTATCCTAGAAAACAAACCAAAACAACCCAACCCAGTGAAAGAAAACATTCAGAATTCCCCAGATAAGATCACAAAATGTGGGGGAAGCTATGTTGTTCCTCAGGGCACAAGCTGCAGTCAGCTATGAGGAGCAGGGCAGTGGATAGAAAGCAGTAGATAGAAAGCAATACAGGGTGTGTGTTCCCCCAGAGGCTGGAGGCACAGGTTGTCTTTGCACTGAAAGCGAAGGGTGTCCTCTGCACACAGGATTTCGCCCCTGCACCCCTCCACAGCACATTCATCTCTGGCTGCCAGTGACAACTTCTGCCCGAGGGGCCTCTCCGTCTTCAAAGACACCAACTTTGTCATTTATAGGTCTGTTTCAGGTTTGAGGGCAGATCTAGGGAGAAGACCTATTTTCTCCAATTTTTCTTGTCTTTCTCCTCTGGCTTTTGGGGACTTGGAAAGAAAGCCACCCCTCCTTTCAAGGGAAAGTCAGCAGGGAAAATTATATAATCTCAATTGACAAGATTTGAAAGACTCAGTCTTGGCTAAGAGACAGCAGGAAAGGGGAGAAGAAAATGGCTGTACCTCTGGTTTAACAGTCTGTGCCAACCTATGGATATTCCTGTAAGGCTGAACAGTGAATTATAAACATCTTTCCCACTGCATACCTTCCAAGTCTTCCTATGGGAATAATGAGTGAGGTAAGGAGGTGAGGAAACTGCCACCAGAAACCTAACTAAAACTACCCTAGTCAAGTATGAAAATTAGGCTTTCCTCTCTGCTTTTCACATAGATGCTCTTTCCAGCAGGATCTAGAAACAGTCTTACAGTTTTAATGGAAATAGCTCTATTGTGGACCAGAGCACTCTGGGAGCAAGTTCAGTGTCTGGATGTCACATCTGCTGTTATTTGAGTGCCAGAAGATCATCTTTACACTGAAAGTACACTTCTCAGAGTTTTAAATGCCAAATTCACAACCTCTTCCCCCCATTTCCTAAAAACACATAATTGGTAAAGCAGTGTGGTGTGCTGGGAAGTGACCCTCATATTCCACCGTGGTGATGGGCTTAATTTTGTGCGTGAATTGCCCTTGAACATGCAACCAGCAGTGTCCTCTGTGAAATGAAAGAGGCTGCCTTGAAAAATAACACTGAACATTTAAAGGTGCTTAGTACTGCTGTTCTGTTTCCATTTGTTCATTTCCCTGCTCTTCCTCTTACTTGTGCGTGTCCATGCACGGAGTTGGCAAACCCCAGGATGGAGTCTGTTGTAATAACAGAATTAGTGCTTGCCTTCCACCCAAATATAGAGGAGATGGTACCTCTTTTGCTATTTCTTACCCTAAAGCTACCAGAACAAACACACCCACTCCTTGTCTCCAAACAGGGCCAAAAAAGAAGTATGTAATCATATACATAAGTGCTCCAGGGGCAAATAAACAGACAATTTAGTGCATGGCAACCTGGAAAGCAGCTGAAATGAAAAAGGACATTTGATGCTAACTTCTGGGTTTTCCCCCCTTATCAGGGCTGGCTTGTACTTCTGCTGCACCCTGGGAGAAGTAGCTGTGCACTGTGAAGATAAGCCTTTGTGACAGACCAGCTCCCAGCACATATTCCCACATCCTCACAATACCACGTGAGTGCTGAGAAGGAGCACTACATCTCTCTGCCTTTCCTCCAGCTTTTTCAGAGGAAAAGCAACTTGGAGATGAAGTTACTGACTTGGTTTTGTACAATATGAACATTTTTCCTAGTTCCAGTGAGGAATTGGTTTTTCATCTATCTGTTTTCCTCCAAGACATCTATCTCAATGTTTGAAAATCCCTGCTTGGACCCGCACAAACATGTGCTCACATATGAATGTTCACAAGTGTGCTCCAAGTATTCAGTGTCTTAAAATTCAGTCTCATATATGGCCAAGCTAAAACTGGCCAGTGATCTCCTCCCTCCAACTCATCAACAGCTGTGCGTACATCGAGAACATTCAGAGGTAAGGACAGAAATGAAAGCAGTGCATGTTTTAAAGACTCAGAGTCTGACACATGAAAAAACCCCGAACTTTGTGTATGCTGAGTGTATCTAAACTCTGTAGGCTCTGAAGAGAGTAGGCACAGGCAGAAAACAGAACCAGCACATTTTTTGACAGCCATGGCATTTGTTTTATACCTCATTGGATCTGGAGGTGGGGGGAAATGAAAAAAAGGGGATAATAGGAAGGTGGAAATAAAACAAACTGTTTGTTATTTCTCTCAGGACTGTCTGCAGACCCATTCAGCAGTGCTCACGTTTTTCTTAGCTGCTGTGCTGCAACATGCATGACCTACATTACAGTGCCAGGTGAGTCTCCGTGTTTTCTCCTCTGTGGCAGGAAGGAACATGCCACCCACAGAGATCCAGGTCCTCCAATTCTGGATAAGTTAGTTGATTCAAGAGATGATTGGTGGCCATGCAAAATTCAAGTGTGAATTTCTCTGATATCTTGTTGGCATTTTTAGGGAAATCTGCTCTTCTGTGTGTTTCTGAGAACTTCATGTGTGACCAAGAGAGGTTGAACCAATGTGTGAATTCATCCATTTCACTATGAGAGAAGAGTGTAGCCATCAGTAGCTCCACTCCACCTCCTACCTTCACTTCCCTGTGCTAAGGAGTGCCCCACTTTTGGTCCCACCACAGACAAAGGCCATGGCACCAGCTTGCTGTCAGCAGGGCCTCTTGCATTGGATGGGTTCACAGCATGGCACCTTTGGTAATAGAGTGCTTGCATGCCACTTTTGGGCAGTTGGCAGGATAGGGAATGTGAAAAATGGTGAAAAGCAACAAACTGTAGGAAAGCCTCAATTCCCTCTGTGAGGTGCTAGTCAACCTACCTGCAGACTGATGCAGGATGTGGATTTGTTCACAGGTGCAGTTTTTAGCCACAAAACACTTAATGGCAACATCTATGAAAAGGATGGAAGGAAACTGATCTTGTTTTGTTACAGGCATCCACATGGAATAAAAGCTATATTGTACTGACAATGGAAGTGGAAGTAAACTTAAGATTGTGAGGTCCATGGCTGAGCTGTGGCTGCCCGTTCTTGGAGGAAGAAGCCAACATCCAGTAGCAACTGTGAAAATCATAGTATGAGAATACTCACATGGTACAACTAAATGCAATGACATTCCTGGAAACCCCTGCCATACAAGAGCAGAGAAGTCACAATTATCTACATAAGCATGTAGTCAAAATCTGTGCCACAAAAGTAGGCAGAATTTCCTATATCATATCCTCTGGGTTTTTAATCTTTTTTTTTTTCAGAAATGAAGATAGAAAATTATTGATAAAATTCACTCAAAGAAAGTGTCTTCTTGCCAGCAAAACTCACAGTTGCATTTTACAGAATTGAATAAATGCCACATACAATTTTCATGTGATATGGATAGGAAATACATTCAATGACCAACCTAAACCCCTATTATTAATTAAATATTCTTTCTTTACACCTTCTCTCAGCCAAAAAAGAAAAAAAAAAGAACATTTCATATACTACAAAATTATGCAGATTATACCACATTAGAGTAAAACAAAATTCTTTGTTCCATTTTGGTATACCTAGTACAGTTTAAAGCCTTCTATGATTTTCCAAAATTCAGATCCTATATTTAAGTTATCAGACTGTTTCAGAATTAAAGGTTGAAAAGTTTCATTTATCAAATCTGAGAATGACATATTTTTGTGTTCAGAAAATTGCTGCAATGAAATGTTTTGACTTCATTAAACCTTCACTTCCTCCTCTTTTCTGTCAAAATTACTAATCAAATGTAATCCATTTTCTTGAACAATTTCAGTACATCCAAAGTTACATTTTAGGCAGAATGAATTATGTATTAACGCTCCTGGAGGACAGGATGCTATCCAAAGGGACCTGGACAAGCTCAAGAAGAGGGCCCATGGGAACCTCACGCGGTTTAACAACTAAGTTAAGTGCAGCAAGCTGCTGCACTTGGGACAGGGCAACTCCTGGTATCAATACAGGCTGGGGAACGAATGGATCAAGAGTAGCCCCACTGAGAAAGGAGGTGCTGGTGGATGAGAGGCTGGACATGAGCCAGAAGAATGTGCTCACAGCCCAGAAAGCCAAACATGTCCTGGGCTGCATCAAAAGCAGCGTGGGCAGGAGGTTGAGGGAGGAGATTCTGCCTTTCTACTCCACACTGGTGGGACCCCATCTGCAGTACTGCATCCAGTACTCAGCACAAGAAGGACATTGACTTGTTGGAGCAAGTCCAGAGGAGGGACACCAAGATGATCAGAGGTTTGGAGCACCTCTCCGTTGAGAACAGGCTGAGACAGCTGGGGCTGTTCAACCTGGAGAAGAGAAGGCTCCAGAGTGACCTTGTTGTGGCCTTTCAGTACCTAAAGGGGCCTACAGGAGAGCTGAAGAGGGACATGTAGGGACAGAACAAAAGAGAATGGCTTTAAACTAAAAGAGAGTAGCTTTAGATTAGACATTATGAAGAAATTCTTTACCATGAGGGTGATGAGGCACTGGAACAGGTTACTCAGAGAAGCTGTGGATGTCCCATCCCTGTAAGTGTTGAAGGGCAGGGTGGATGGGGCTTTGAGCAACCTGGTTTAGTGGTTTAGTGTTTTATTCCAGCCTGTGGTAGGCGGTTTGAAACTAAGTGATCTTTAAGGTCCCTTCCAACCCAAACCATTCAGTGATTCTATGATGTTTTGATAAAACTACCCCCTACTATATTGTCACCTTTCTTAAGAAAGTTCTAGTAGTGATATAGCAGCAGTGTACTTTTTCCATTTTTGCTGGCTTTCTATTTTTAATTATTTTAATCTTCTCTAACTTTCTGTGGCCTAATCACAAGTGTTCTTTAGAAGTGAATTTCCATCTTATTCTCACACACTATGTCTTGGTTAACACCACAGATTGTTTTGGGAGCATGCAAACTGGATTTCTTTCATACAAAACCAAACTGCAAGATGTACTCAAGGAACACACCTAGCATATTGCAGCTGCTAAAGGGTGTTTAGTCCATGAGGCTGGATCTAGTGAACCCCAGTAACAGGCACACTGTAGGGACAAGTTCTCAGCACTGACTTTTTTAATTTGTGTGCCTACTACTGCTGTCCCATACTACTGATGTGCAGACAGAGCCCAGAGTCCCCCAGGGAATGTCTGTTCTCACATGTTTTACCGACCTGGCTCAGTGACACCATTCCTGTTTGGCACATGGAGAAAGTGCAGCTGGCATAGTGCATTTACAGTTGGTGTTTTCCCAGGTGCTTGCTAATTTTGCATACATCATGGCTAGGCAGGCACTGAGAGAAACTCGTGGTAGGAATTACCCAACTTGGGGAATCTAAAAGCTAAACATCTACATCTGAGTTGGTCAAGAAAGAGAAACAGAGATCTTCATAACATAACTCGTATCTTGTCCACGTTAAACACCCAGCATACAGAAGTGGCTCTTCCATAAACTGACACTGACCATAATGGAAATCAGATACCCAGCTGAGATTTGAGTGTCTAACTTTTAAACATATGGCAGAAGCCAGAATGTTTTCAGACAGTCCCCCAGAAGAAAGGTTTTCAGGTACAGTGTTGACCAGCCACAGGGAACAGAAACTCTCTGGATCAGACTCACAGATAGATGGAGACTGGAGAGCACATCTGGGGCACATTCAGCCCAACTCTTCTCAGGGCAGGGGCAGCTGCAGCATGTTGCTCAGAGCCATGTTCAGTTGGGTTTTGATTATCTCAATGGATAGAGACTATACAACCTCTCTGGGCAACCTGCTCCAGTGTTTGCTTACCCTCACCATAGAAAAGGTTTTTCTTGTTTTTGGATGGAATTTCCTGTGGTTTGAGTTTGTCCCATCACAAGATACCAATGAGAAGAGTCTGGATCCATCTTCTTCTGATAGTCAGTACACCAGTATTCAGAATAAATTGAGAAATTGCTTTTTAAATTTAGGCATAAAGTCATTTCTTCTGGTGATCAGCAATTCCTAAATTTATACATTCCATCAGAATTTTCTGACTAGCTTATTCCATTACATGAAAAAGTCAAGTAGCCATTTTCGTAAACCTCAGTATCAATCTCCAACTGCCTGCGTTTAGAAACGTCACATTTACAATGTATATTTATGTTTCATAACCTCAAATTCAGTGTTGAGAGATGCAATAATGCACCAATAAACTTCTATTTATGCAGTTAAATGTTTATTGCATAACCATTCCAATTTTCATTAGATTTTTGTTCATAAATTTTTGCAATTCATTTCATCATTGATGTGTGTGCACAGAGGGAGAGAGAAAGATGACAGATAGACAGTCATTTTTATACTTAGTACTGTGTAAATGAAACCTAAAATTCAAGCTGACTTTGTAGACACACGCTGTGAGATTCACATTAGCATCGAAAATATGTATGTAGAGATCCATGAGATGGTGCAGGTGTGAAACTGTGGTGCACCACTGGGCACACATTTTTAATTTTTATTTTTGTTCTTTTTTCTTAAGAGTGTCATCAAAGTTTATGTCTATATCCATTCTGCCTTTGACAAATTATGATTCCATCAAAATTAATTGTTTGTGTGCATCTTCACTCCATTTCTCTCACATTATGATCTGAAAGCCACTGCATCTGAAAGTTATTGTAATGGTTATAAAAAGGTTTCCTGTGCAACATGGCAGCCACCTGCCACAATGTGCTCAATGGAATAAACTCCCTTCTCATCCATCTTCAGGAAATCCATTCAATTTCAGCCTGGACCAGGTAGGCAGGTCTTGTTTGCCCGCTGTAAACTGTATGTTGGATCAGTTCAACAGTATATGAACAAAATGAAGGATCTTCTGATATAAACTTTTTTTTAATGAATTAAAAGATGCAACATATCTCCTGGCTACAGTTTCTGTGAAGGAACTGAACCTGTCCCTCTTCCAGTAAGAGGGCAGGCCTCATCCACCCTAAGACTGTGATTCTTGTCCACCCCAAGACTATGATTCTTGTCCACCCCATGACTATGTCAAACAAAGAGATGGATTATTGACCACACAATGGTGTCACAAGACAGGCTTCCCTAAGTGTTTTCCCTAAGGCTTGATGTTGAGTTTAGGCCAGGCCCCTATTTCAGTGGTGCTGCCTCCCTGCTCCTAATACTCTTAAATCCATATTTTAAGGGCAATCGATGGAGCTTCATTTGTTAAGTGCAACTACTTATGAAAATAAAAATCACAGTAAAAATTAAAGGCTGAAGGAAGTCCACATAGGAGCTGAACTAACACCAGGATTTCTATGAAGTCATGTCTCATGAGCAAGAAAACCTCAGGACCAGAAACCAATCCACAAGTATTTGCACAATGAATGTTGGTCCTAGGTCTGAGACAAAATGAGAGGAAAGACTCTTCCAGTTCTTCTTAATTCTTTCTTTTCTCCTTTTGTCTAAGGAAGCCCAGCTGGCTGCCAATAGTATTTAGCTGACAATTTTGTAGTGAGCTCATAGCCAAAAAGACAGCTAAAAGAAGTCATAAACAGCTTATAATGCTGGTCCTAATTTGCCAAGTCTTGGAGTGAGTGATAAGGCTGTGTTCAGTCTTCTCCCCATGTTGAGGCTGCCAGGATTCTCAGTAACAGCAATGGAAGTAGCATTTTTTATCATTTCTATTTGCCTTTTTCCATCCTCTTTATCTTTCAAGGAAGAATACACTTTTCCCCAAAAAAGGCAGCAGTAACTATTCAGCTTATCTCAGGTGACTTTGCCTTCCAACAAGATGATCTTTAATGCTATCTTTAATGCTAATTCTAAGTTCCTAAACTAGATTTTCCTTGTAAACCTCCTCAACTAAAGGAAAACAGATTGTGCTTCAGAAGAAAAATGAGATCTGTTCATACAGCATCTTTCAGAAGCCTTCAGTTGCTCCCCTGCTTTTTTATCTGTATCTTTAACAATGTAGTATGGTAAGGTGAGTACTACGTGATAATGTGAAGTCTTTATAAGTCAGAGACTTTAAATGGAAGTTGTTGGCGACATGCCCAAGCAGGCAGAGATTTCTGTGTTCAAACTCTGAAACCTCACTTGACCATTAAACACCAGAGCACATCAAGGACACATTAACACCTTTGACTCTGGAGACCCACCATATTCTGTTGAAAAAACCACTGCATATCAATCAGTTGGGATGCCCTCCTTCTTCCCAATCCAATAGCTATTGAGCTCTTGGCAACATGACAGGCTTGGAAGTTTGCTGAGAGCTCTTGGGAATCATATCACAGGAAAGCAGGAAGGTCTCTAAACAGAGCTCCTTGGGTCCTTGCTTGGTATGATCATCAGGGGAATGAGATTGGCACATTACAAGCCTTTACTTCCATTTTATAGAAGCAGATGGACCTTTCTCATGATGCACAACTTTAGAAAGCCGCCCTTGCCTTATTGCAGAAATTAGTGATCTCAAAATGACTATCATTCAGTTTATAAGAAGATTGGGGACTAAAGGCACTGATAGAGAGTCTGGCTGGGCAAAGCTGTCATAAACATATTTGGGGAAAAAGCATAAAGCCCAAGTATCCTTCCACTTGGCAAAGTCCCCTCTCCTTGACATAATTACCAATTAAACTTGTGGTAGCCGACAAATGGCAGAGCAGAACAGAGGCAAGAGACAAACTAGATCTTGGTCAGCTCTAAGTTTCAGTACATAACAGGACCTCACATATTTTTCCACTGACACTTGCACAGCAAGTGCAATGTAGGATCTCAACTTCTACTACTGTTGCTTTTGTAAGACTTTAACACCCTGGCTTACCTCTTCAGAGACAAGATGATTTAATTCTGGCATCCAGAAATGAGATCCTCTATAAGCTGTCTCTGCCCTCAAGAGTAGATCAGGCCAGATCCCAAATACAGGCAGATATCAGCATCTAGTTCTTCTGGCACAGGCATTTCCAGTGTCTCTCTGGAAAACTGAAGTGTGCCACAGGTTGGGTTCAGTATATTTACCACCAGTTAAACCATTGCATTGTAAAAAGACAGATAGAAAACACAGCATTTTTACACACTAAATAACATTAGGTGACCCTGGAGACTAGCTATGGAAGAAAATGGGAGCTCGGTGAGATGATAGTCAGCTTCCAAATGGAGGCACTGTTAAGAAGAAGCATCCCTAATGCCCATGGAAACCAAAACATGGCAGTAGTTCTGAGGCACCACGGATCAGCTAGGAAGAGCTCACTTCACAGGACCAGAGTGGAAAGAAAGGGCATTTCCAGTGGCTGCTACCCTTTGTGCATGAACATATTTTTATCCTATCTGCTCTCATTTTTCAACACTGCTTTAAAACAATGCCACTCCCAAATGCCCCACTGTTCAACACGGTAATACTCTTTGCAATCAAAATTAAGAAGACTAGATGGCAAAATAGCCTGTTTTCCTGCTTGCCAGCACAAGCACCTTTGAAAGACTAACTTTTTAAAATTCCTCTGAAACTCTGTATCTCTGAAATACCAACTTCTGGAAACACTTTCCACTTGCTTCTCTGACAGGGGTAAAATTACTTCATCAATTATTTTTCTGTAAGAGATGAAAAGTGGAGATCAGTGGGATTTCCAAAGCTGTATTTGGTGCCTTTTCTATATTAACTGTACTATGTAATTTTGATTTGGGACTTTCCAAAATTACAAAGTTACTTGTGTTCTTTGATATAGTAGGAAGTAAAAAAGACAATAAAGGTAAGTACAAAAATGTGATATGTATAACAATTCCCAGACATCACATCTGCGCATCATGTGTGTGTGCACTCTACATATTCATACACACATTTATGTTAGCCTAATAGAAGTGACAAAACATACAGGGATGTATCACTATACAATCCCACGGTCCTTTTGGGGTAGTGTTTCCAAGAATGTGCTTAAGCTAAGCTCTGGAACACAAAAACTGCTATGAACTGAGGATTTGTGAACCTGCTCAACAAGAGGAGGCTAGAAGACTTCAGCTTTACTCTTCCAAAATGAAGGCTGAGGGATTATATTGGTGCTTTCTCTAAATTCATTGTGAAGATAAATGCCAAAAACAAAGGCAGACTATAGAAGTTGGTTTAAGAATAAATGGTTATAATCTGGTCAAAATAAATTTAGGCCAAAAATTAGAGGCTGTGTAAGTTTTAGAGTAGTGAACTGGAAATTCTTCAAAGCTACTCAGAGGACTGCCTACATAGTTGCTGTTTTCCTTAAAGCTATCTCCTGGCTAGGTACAGCCAACCCTTTCACTGGCAGAGTTAAAACTCTAGTGACCGTATGACCTACTCCATCACCAGGGCAAAAGAAGATGTCTTCAAAAGGAAGGATTTTGTTCCAAGAGGGAAAAAAACCAAACCAACTAATACAAATTGGATGGGGCTTTGAGCAAGCCAGTCTAGTGGAAGGTTTGGAGCCTTTGGCAGTGAGGTTGGAAAGAGGTGATTTTTAAGGTCCCTTCCAACCCAAACCATTCTATGATTCTATGAAAAAGCACATTTATGAATGTCTGGGCTGGCCAGACAACAAGGAACTCCTCCACAGTCTTTGGTACCTTGCTGCCCCAAGCAGGCAGCTGTGTTGAGGCCTTGTCTTGGCATCTTGCTCACATGCTTCTGCCCCAGACCCATGTGATTTGCCAACAAGAGGCACAGATTTTCTCCCCATGTGCACTTAGTGCTTGGCTTGTAGTGGCTATGTCCCTTACCTGGAGCAGAGAGAAACCAAACACTCTACCTGCAAAGATGCCTTCCCCAACTAACCCTGGTCAAAAATACAACTTTACCTCTTGGGAACAAAACCAAAAATTCCTTGGAAGCCATAGCATGCCCACAGAGGCACAGAATTTGCTTCAGTGACAATGGTGATCCTAGCAATTTCAGTGGAACCCCATTATCCAGTAAAAAACAGCTCAGCTCATCGCAAACCTTAGAAAAGTGGCTGGGCAGATGTGAGGGCAATGCCAGTCCCCGCTGGGATTTGACACTTCTGAGGCTGAGAGACAGCCTACTTTCATTCTCCCCATTTAAAATGAGAGTTGTGTTCTTCCTCTCAGCAGACCTAAGTTACTGCTAAGCCCCACTGGCTCCACAGCACCCACACAGGCAGCTCCAACGCCAGCCTGGGTGCACTGTCCTGCCCCTCTCCTTTCAGCAATGTGCTGCCAGAAGCTTTACTTTTGTTTTGCTGGCTGATCCCTCCATCTGCACAGCGGCTGGGCCCATTCAGTGGCCATGTGCCTGTCTCCCACTCCTCTGAGCCCCAACCCCAGCACAGTCATTGTCTCTGGAAAAGCAGTCAGTCTTTCCAAACAAAGGTCCCCAGAGCTGGGTAAATCCTTCTGACATCAGCCCCACAGCAAACACAGCTGAACTTGGACTTTCCCCCCAGCCATGCTCTTTAGGACTTGTTCAGTGGTGCTGACCGCATGTCAAATAAGCACTGAAACAAAGAGCATCCTCACCCCAGTGTGCACTTAAACATCCCTCCTGACCCACATTGGGACCCACCAAGGAGCTGGCAGAGCTCAAAAGTGCCTGAGTCCTTCTGAGCCGTCTCAGCTTGAAAATTAACAAACAACAATGCAGGAAAGGCAACATTTCTGTGGAACTGCATTCCTGCATTCTCTGAAGTGATGGATCAGAGCACAGCCACACAACCTTAGTATGCTCATCCGTCAGTTCTACTCATCAGTATGGAAGCATGGGATGGAAAATGAAGGTCTCATTTGCAGACTAAGGATAAAAGGATAAAAGTGAACAAAATCTAGAGAAAGAAGAGATTAAAACTTTTGACTGTCCAAAGGGATCTGGCTTGCACTTGAGAAGATAAGGGAAAAGCACTGAAAAAGAGATGCAGGAAGAACTTATTCTATATTAAAGACAACTACTTAGAGTTTTTCTGTTCTTGACTGGGAATTTTTGTTAACTTTCACTGTGATATCATGCAGGGTACCTACTTCTACAGGACCTACTATACTAGTCATGCACAAATATATAACGATGAAGTTGCTGCTGGTCCAGAACAGAAAACTGGGAAAAAGAATGGATTTTACAGTAAGAAACAAGAATTCCCAGCCAAAATGAGCTAAGCATTAGTTCAAAATGGGGGTGGTAACAGCACTCAAAGATGTATAATATACATGGGCAGCAGAGTTTTGATGGAGAGAGACATAAGACTAAATCTGCCCCATCAGAAATTTCCTGGACAGATCAGGACAAATCATTTATCACTGCCACATACATACCCCTCCCCATCTCTCAGGACCTCTGAGAGATAGAAGACCTTAAGAGCAGTGACATATTTGAATGCTACAGCATCATGGGCCAGGGGAAGTGCTTAAACCAGGTACAGGTCAAGATCCCAGCACAAGGCAAGTCTCCTCACATTATGCTGGTGAAGTCTGGCCAGAAGGCTGAGGAGCTGAGCTGACTTCCTCTTATCTGTATAACCCTGTGCCATGTAAGCTCAGCATAGACATTGATCACTCACAGGTCTCAGAGAGAAAATGAGTTTAATCAGCACCTAGCCAAACCATGTGATTTTTTTACTTCCATCCAGTTCCTTGGTACTGTGAAATACTCTCTAAGTCCATTTCTACAAGAAGTCCATGAGACTTCCTATGACCATGGATACAATCACCTAGGAGCAACTCTGTAATACCTCTGCCATTGAAGACCACCAGACCTGCTACTGCTAAATAAGGGAACTAAAAAGGCGGGATGGCAGGAAGGAAGGAAGGAAGGAAGGAAGATTTATTAAATCAGACACATTAAAAACTAGAAGGGGTCAAGACTGTCAAGTCTGTAAATACAGACTTTCGTTTGGTTTATCTACACACTATTTCTCTCACCATAGTCACTGAGACTGGGATGTGCTATTGAGCCACATTTTTGAAGCTGTGACTGAGAGCTGGGAAATGTTCTCCAAATTAGGAGAAAAAAAAGTATTACAAAAGCCCTTCACTACCCCTTCTCAGCCAAGTAAGCCTCTCCAAGCTGGTGACAGTAATAACTTGAGAATTCCAAGTACTTCATATTTACAAAGTGACAGTTTTCAAATAAGAAACTTAGAGTGCTCCAGGGGTAGAGAAGAGTCAAAAATATTTCCTCAGTTAGCAAATTTAGCTTTTCTCTGACTTCCTCCTCATGCAGCCAATGTAAACTTTTCCATTTTCTGCTTTTTTTTTCTCTTGGAGAACATCATACCTTACAACAGAAACACGAAATCCCACTATTCTAATTGCCATTGTCCCAGGGGTACTTTTAGAATCATAGAATCATTTAGGTTGGAAAAGACCTTTGAGATCTTTCAGTCCAACTGTTAACCCAGAACTGTCGAGTCCACCACTAAACCTGTCCTTAAGTGCCACATCTATTCGTCTTTTAAATACCTCCAGGGATAGTGACTCCACCACTTCCCTGGTTAGCCTAGTTCAATGCTTTCCAACCCTTTCAGTGTATGAAGATTCCTACAAAATTTTGGCTTTGGGTCATTAGTATGTCAAGTGTTTTTTTTTTTATTTTTATGGACAGTTCACCTTCAGGTTTCTTGGGATTTCAATGCTGTTCAAAGGCTTCAAAGAATATTAGCAGTTTCAGCATTATTTACTTCTGTGATTTGTTTTCATCCTCCATAAAGATGACAGAGGACTTGGAGTGTTTTCTCTCTGTGTCTGACAAATGTTAACAATGGGTATTTGCATAAGAAAGGCTCATGATTTATATTTTGATTTTCAATATATAGTCAAGATAAGCCTAACCAGAGATCATCTGGGGAAGATAAACATTTATCCCATTTTTCTTTTGACAAGCTGGAAAACGCAGAAATTCAGAATATATTAAAAGGGAGGATGCAGCCTTCCCACACTAAATTTATAGAGTACATTATCAAACCTGGCCTTCACATTTCCTCCCTCCTCCCCTTTTCTGTGCAGAAAATATGTAGAACAAGGACCTTATGCTTCTTTTTTTTTTTAAGGTTCTTGATGACGGTGTATGAATAATTAATCATACTAAACGTATGTAAAATTTGTATATGGTTATGCATGCAGAACTGTTACTACCAGAAAAATAACAATATGGACATGCACATAAACTGTGTACACACTCTTTTGAGAGCTTGCTTGGCCTATGTGTTCAGTATTGTCTTACAAGGAATGAATATCTTAGCATACATACCCTTTATGTGACAGGAGTATTGTATTACTGGTTCCACAAACTCTAAGAAGAGTTCAGACCTCACAAGAAAAAAATGTGTTATGGGTAGGATGACTGTTTTTTCTCCAATGTTTCCCCTGAAAAAAATAATTTTGTAAGTCTTTTCCACCTATTTCACTCAAGAGATGCTCTCAGCAGATAAGGTTAGCACAGTACATATGTCCCTTTCCAAATCCTCACTCATCTTCATTAATCATACCTGAGATTCAGATGGCTGGTCATGCCCAACATTCATTCTGCATGGCTTACTGAGTCTTTGTGGAAACCACAGCTTCGAAGTTATTGTTTCTTATGGTGTTTTTTAGCTGCTGCAGCACTTTTGCTGTGCCCACATCCTTTACCTGCAGGGCTTTTCTTAGCAATTATGATTTACACTACTCTACTGCACAGCATTTTTAACTGTGGGATTTTGCCCTACCTCATTCCAAACCCTCAATTCCTACCTTCATCAGTTATAACTGGTGTGCTGGCATCTCACCCAGCTCTTCATCTGACAGCCAAACTACTTACTCACTTGAGCTGGTGCACACCACTCCCAGATCCTGCAGTCTGTATGATATAAACAGCCATTCATGTGAGCATCCCTTATTTCCCCTCACCTTCATCTCTGCACCCCAGCATGAAGCTGACACTTAAGCACTATTCCCTTGGGTATAGTTTTACAAATCCACTCTCTGTCACCTTCCCTATGTGCCATAGTGGTTGCATGGAGGTTATCTGGTAAGGCATGCTCCAGCATGTCTCAAGGGACATGCATGAGATCTGCAAGAATGATGTGTGGCTCCCACCCAGCCTGCGTGCTCCAGCTCCTTGGTGCAGCAGGGAATGAGAAAGAGTGGTGCATGCTCTGGTTATGCCCCAACATGGAGTTTGGACATGGCTGTGGCACCCAACCAGGCACAGATGCCGGGAAACTCCTGGGTTCGTCAGCACAGGCATTGCACTGGACAAAGGCTGTCATTACACCTCATAGCTACTCTTCTTGAAAACACAGGACACTGAAGCTAATTAAATGCCTCTGAAATACATGCCACCAAGCATGGCATTCCTTACTGGCTGCCAGGACAAACAAAACCAAGTCATTACATTAACATCAATATCTGTCAAGAGTGTTAGACATTGGCAAAGGGTGATGTTGGGAAAGCGAGGAGGAGAGGAGTTGGAGCCGCAGACAGGAGGGAAGGGAGAAGTCTTTTCCTTACATACAGAAAAAAAAGTAGTCTCAATCAGAGTTCGTGATATTGTTCCTTCTGTAATCTTCTCCAGCCTGCATTTACCAAGAGCATTGCAGAAATCACTCCAATCACTGTGCACTAGAGTAGAAGGTTTTCACTGGCACATAGTATGTGCCAGAGATGCCAGAGTCACATCTTTCCAGACTAATGTAGTTCTCAGATGTGCACATCACTGCTGATAATGGGATGAACAGTGGGAAAGGAAAAACAGGCTCTTGCAATGCAACTCTTCAGTTTTTCATCCTGAAATAATGCAGTCTATCCGTGGGGTACACTCCAGTAGATCAAATGTCTGCTCTTCCTGCCCCCAGTTTCCATTCCCCTCTCTTGCTGTGACTTTGAACACTCTTGCTTGATATGCTTTTGAATGACTATCTTTTTCCTTCACAGGCAGGGGAGCACAACTCACCAGTACCCTGTTGTTCTGTAGCACCTGTGAGCCTTTGGCTGTATCACGCACTGGAAGAACAGCTGTTACCTACTCTCACCTTCTTGCCAAGTGATGCCTTTTGCTTTTCCTTTTGTTGAGCATTTGCAAGTTGGAGGACCCCCTGCAAGCTGCCTAAGTGTTGAATGCTATGGACCCTGGGGATGCATGGTCCAGCAGAGCAGCAGACATCCTGGTCTGTGCCTGCTCTGAGGTCAGTACACGAAGGTGGGTGCATTCCTCTAGGACTCTCTAAAAGGCTGACAACCAACCTGGGAAGAGATAAGGGATCAAATTAAGCCCTTTGGTGGATTGGGTTAGAACACAGGAGAAAAGAAAACCAAAGGCAAACAAAAACAGTAACCTTAACTCTACTGCTCCCCCATGCTCCAGAATGGATAAAGAGATCTGCAAAAATGCAATCATGTGAGAGGGTGTGAGGTCTTATACCAACATTCTAGATCCCCTTAAATGTTTACTTACACTGATTATTCGGCTACGTAGGAAAAAAAAATGTTTTGTGGGATTTCATATTTTTATTTTTATAACAATAATTTTTATTGATGCTGGAGAATTTCTTCATATGATGACTCTATCCTCAAGTGGATGTTTGAAAGAAAAACCCCTCATCTCTGAAGATAGGATGAGATTCAGTAAAAAGCTATCTGATACAGGAAACTTCCCAGAAAGTATCGCTGGCTATTACTTTACTATTTAGGAGAAAAGCAGTGTTAAAGAACTAAAAATTTATGATGTTTTTCTATAGATGTCTGTGAACAAGTACCATCTTGCAAGCCTTAAAAATTCTTTTTCTGACCCTACAAGTAAATTTCTAAGAGATCATCTGCATGCACTTATTAACTGTAAACTTGGAAATGAGGGACAGACTCAAACCATTCAATTTTAACAACCTGTTGGAGATACTTCACAGGATTACAACAGAGACCTGAATCTCTGTCTCTGCCCAAAGTGGTGGTATGAGGGGGAATCCAATGATGGAGTCCAGGTGACCCCTTTCTTTATCTGGGTTCTGCAGGGAAGTGTTAGAAGTCAGGTCAATCCAACACCAGGTTCAAGTCTGCCAAGACCTATTTGAGTAATCAGTCTTGGCAAAGGTAGCAAATGCAACAGCTCCACTGAAAGCAACCAGCTGTCCTCCAAGTAGACATCCCACTCAACCTGAGCAAGCGCAGTGGGATTTAGCCAAATCTGAGCATCATTATTAAATCTTATTTACCTAAATATGAGATATTACTCACATAAAACTTTGCAGCAACAGGCCTCTGGTTATTATTACTTCTACCCCCTGCAATAACTTAAAAAATATTAATTTTAATACAATACAATGAACAGCCTCCTTCCTTCAGGAGGAACTTTGCATGTCAGAGCACTTCATATACTTGTTACCAACAAGTATGGGACCTTTTAGTACAAGAAAAATACTTTGGCAATAAAAAGCAACAGCCAGCAGCTACAGACACTATTATTTAAATAATAGTGACTTTAGAGTCACCTTTTGAAAGGTAAAATAAATAAATCCTTACTGCAAAGCCAACACAGCAAAGCATTCTGGGCTTTGCTATCTGCAACACCACAGCAAGTCTTGAATAATTCTGGGCTCTGGAAAATGAAGGCACTGACAGAAACAAAAGGACACCAGGCAAAAAAATGACAGTAGTTATTGCGTGAACTAGCAACAGAGGGAAAATGTGGGGATTTATTTGACAATCCTTTCTACAACACTCCAGCAATCTGATAAGTGGTTGGGACTTTTCTCTGGAAGAAAGAAGGAGTTGAGTATGACTTATTTTTTAAGGATAACATCGAACTAAATCTCTTTTTCTTGCTACTGCCAAAAGCCCCATTATGAAAAAAAAGAAGAAAAGAAATAGTTATCTGTGAAGTGCTGCAAAGATTCACTTACCCACTCACTCAGTGATTTAAAAACTCTAAATTTGTTTTTGTAAGGATCCTGAAGGGATTAGCCCATATGTTGTAGGAAAGGTGGTCACACTTCTTCTTGGAAACCAACCGGTCAGCCACCCTTTTATGGCTACAGCTGCAGTAAGAGGAACAACACACCATGGCCAAATATGGAGCCTGTCTGAAGTTGCTGCAGCCATTTCTTTCATTGGACTCAAGCCACTAATTCTGCTTTTTTATTGCATGTTGCTTTCAGCTAGCCCAGATGTTACAGAGGCATCGAGATACAAGAACACTGTGCGTTCCCTTCAAAATACTTCCTCTGAAAGTACTGCACAGCCTAATTAAATAATGACATTTACAACAAGAAAGATAACGCAAAAACTAGAGCAGCCTTTCAGCTTGCACCACACCCCTCCTTGAAAAGCAGCCCAAAGTAGTTGACAGTATGCAGAACATCACGCTGTGCTAGAAGACTTGATGTGCTCAGAAAAATAAATCCCATCCTTGGTTTGTGCTGCAGTGGAGGAAACAGGCAAGGAGCTCTCTCGGGAGTCCCCATACGAAGTTCTCCATCACCTGGACCTGCACACGGGTGTGCTGAGTGCCTGAATGCCTTCCAAAGGCAAGGGCACATGGCAGCTCATGTGCTGAAAAGGGATGCTCAGAGACTTACAGAGCACCACCAAGACATTACTTAGCTCCTGTGCAGCTCAGCACCAGGCCCTGGCTGCAGGATGAGCACTGAGGTTCATCTGGGGCAATGAGGGGGCTTGTGGTACGTAAGGGGACGACTGGAAACATACTCAGCCAAACTTGCCAGGCACACTGGAGAAACCATTCAACAGTGAATATGTGAAGCCCTGGAAGCAAAATGCTGTGACTAAAAGCTCATCCAGATATAATAGGTATAATACCTATCACCATACCTCCATTTCTACAATCAGGTTGAGGAAGGAAATTAGAAACAAACAAGGAGACACAACAGCAATACTTCTTCATCAAAAAAGAAGAAGAAAGTAAGAGCAAGAGGCCAAAAATTCACAGTTGTTTTTCCCCAGCCCTGCTTCTCAAAGACACCCCTTTGTCCCCCTTCAGCCCCACCTTTGCTCTGCTGTGTGCTGGCACAAGCATTTGCTCAGCTCTGCAGTGAACCGGACCAGGGGAACTAATCCAGGCTGAAACTAATCTAGCAAAAACGAATTACAACACACAGGCAGGAATGCACAGACAGGGCAACTGGAACGGTAAAATCAGCCTCCCTCAGGAACAGTACCCCCAGGGGTCATCCTGAACAGAACAATGGTGTTAAGAGTCCCTACCTGTGAGTCCAGATGCTATCATAGCAGGGAAAGGGTTCATGTGGCCATAGGCATACAGGGACTTTAAGCTCAGTGCCTCGGATGCTTGCTAGCACGGGAGACAGGAAAGCACAGAGCTCAGCACATGCAGCAGACCCTGCTTGACAAGGCAGCTAAATATTCAAGCAGTTAGCTCTGTGCTGATGCAGCTACACAGTTAGCTGTGATTCAGTGCCAGCTCTGGTGCATTTGCATCCATCATAGTCGTCACAGAGAATTAAGCACTGCAAGTATAGGTCAAGAACTAGAGCTGGTCCCATTTCTTCAAATTCAAATTGACATTCCAAATGCGAAAAGCAGCAGGAATTTAAACTTTTTCCCCCCCTCATTTCTGCCATTTGTAAACAGCCTTTAAGAAGACTGAGAGGAGCACTGCCTCCCCAGAATCAGTCACAAGAAATTATTTCTTTGTATTAGCCATTGATTTCCCTTTCCAGACGCTTCTGATTCAAAACAGCATTTATTTATGGTATAGCCATGTTGATTACCAAAGAATTACAGCAGAAGTAAACTAGACCCACCCTTAATTAACACTGCAGTGTCTTCTTTACTCCAAAGCCTCTCTTTTTGTGCCAGCTCAGCTCTAAGCCACTGTGTTGCTTTCACCAAATCCAGGGCTAAATCTGTTGCTGGCAGAAACCAGAGCAAACTGGGGCTGTTAATGACTGCTGACTTGCAATGGTTTCTCAGGAGCCATTATGTCGTGAAAGCAGATCCAAGTGCAGCGCTCTGCAGCCATTGGAATGCAGTATCCCTCGCCTTGACATGCTTCCTGCAATGGAGAAAACCAAGGGGAACTGGCATCGAACTGGGCTGACTCCATAGCAGCCAAAAATGCCCTGGAGATAATATTCAGTTGATCTCATAAGGGTGTATTTAAGGCCCCTATGTGCTCCTCTAGCAGTTCTTGGTGACCTGTGCAAGGAAGGTCACTGCAGTAAACTTCATCCTTAACGAAGGGTTGGGGAAGGAGAGGGGAAAGAGGGAAAAAAAGGAAGGAAGGAAGGAAGGAAGCAAGCAAGCAAGCAAGCAAGCAAGGAAGGAAGGAAGAAAGGAAGGAAGGAAGAAAGGAAGGAAGAAAGGAAGGAAGAAAAGAAGGAAGAAAAGAAGAAAGAAAGAGGATTAGAAAAATTAATTTTCTGGTAATTAGTTTGCAACATAGTGTAGGTAAATGATACTTAATCCTAAATTAATGCCACGGACTAAAAAAAAGAGGAAAAGACAGAATAACGCACAGACACACAAAGGTTTACTGTTAACTCGCAAGTTAACTCTCAGTCTCTCTCTGCAGAGTCACTATGGCAGTAACAAGCAGTTCTGTGATGCAAGGGCTGGATGTTCCTGATATCTCAGAGGAGGGTTCAATTCTGCTCTCAGTTGCACCACCAGAAACTCTGAGTATCTCCCTTTATATCTGTGGAATGAGATCAAAACCAGATCCAAGGTCCCTGCTCCACAAAGTTTGCTGTGTACTGTTGACAGTTAAAATGCTGAGCAAAGACATCAAACCTCGGGGAAAGAGGGAAAAATAAGGGTGACCAAACGGCAGGAAAAGGGGGTGGGGCAGAAGAATCACTCAGAGGGAAAGCAATTATAGCTTCTGTTTCATGTTTCTTTCTTTATGATTAGTGGAGACCAAAGTGTCTTGCTTTCAAAAGCCAGGTGTGGCAGTAGGAATGTCACACAGATGTTGCATGAGGCTTTTTTCATAAAAGAGCACACAAAAGATACTCTGCAAAGAGAACTGGTGTTGCCATAGATTGTTCCACAAGAAATCTAAGTCTGAAGACATGAACCTAGGGGTAATCTGTACTTCCATTTTGAATTGGGCAGTCTCCTTCAGCAGGTACAGGTAACCCCAAGCAGCAGAGCTCTGCTCTTCCTATCCATAAAAATCAGAGCTTGTATGCACCAATGACTCAGATACACGATGGAAATTTGATGCAATGCACACATACACATAGTTGCATGCACACATGTGCAAGTGTTCAAATATAATTTTTGGCAACGTCTTAATATCTCAGGCTGAACAGTAAAATAGCCAAAATCATAAACTGCCAATCACTGGCACTGACTTAGAAGGGGAAAATATGCCTAACACCATAGCTGATGGCTTATGGTGCTGTGACTTCACTGTCTATCAGTAACGAATGGGTCAGAAGTCCTCTGAAATGCATAGGCAGTGGAGCCAGTGGGAAGGGCAACCATTTGCTTCTTCCCAGTCCATTTTTGGACAGCCAGGAACTCACCCGTGAGGGCTCTTTGTAACGTGGCACTGCATAAGTGCAAACACACTTCACCTGTCTGCACTACACAGATCAGCTGGAAGAATAAAAGCCCAGCTCCTCACCTGCCCCCAATGCTCGCCTGGGGCTCCTCATCTGGGGGTCCAGAGCAGGCAGGGCTGAGCCAGGCTACAGGGCTCCCGGGCTGGAAGGAGTCCCTCTGCATTGCCACCCAAGTGAAAGGCTTCCCATTCACAGGGGTCTCCTGGAGAGTGCCGGGACCTGGCAAAATGTTTCTACCATGTGGTGCCTTCGGAGGTGCAGTTGAAGTAAAATGAAGGCTCTTGGTGAATTTTTAATCAACTGAGACTGCCGCAGAAGGAGGGCTGCAGAATTCAGTGTTGCTTTACCAATATGCTGACTAATAGCCTTGATTAAAATCCTAGGGCGCTTCTTGTAGCACACAGGAGCATTAATTCCAGTTCAGTTAATTACCTGTGCCTAAAGAAATGCCACTTGCAGCTTCAACCAGGCCTGAAAGTCTAAATCTCACCTCTTAAAAAAAATGGTGCTGTATTCAAACACACAGCTGACCCATCTTCCTGCGATCCAATGTTCTCTCTGCCTCTTCCCAATTCACTTGGGAGGTAGGAAGATGCCTGCACACTGACTGTAGATCCACAGATGAAAGACGCGCTACAAAGGCAAAAGATACGTGCTGCCTCCATGACCTGATTTTGTCCTTTTCTATTTATCAGATGTTGGGTTTTGTAGCTTATGGCTGTTTTGGCTTCTTTTGTAAGCACTGAATTTTTAAATGGGAACTCTCAACTACACTGCAGTGGCAGCTGCCATTTTACATTCATGTGCAGGAAGTGAGGCAGCAAAGGAGCTCTGAAGAAAAATTCACTTCTTTTTTTCTCCTTGTTTTGCTGTTGCATTTAAATATAAAGTAAAGGTCATCCTGACTGAAAGGATAGAATTGCTCTATGGAAACATATTATGAATGCGCTGCATGTAAAAAGGGCAAATGTCCTTTAAGCAAAAACACAAATCAAATTACTTTTTTAAAAAAAAAAGCTTTTTCATCCTCATACAGTTTCTTTTTGTGACTTGTGCAGGTTAAAGCTTGAGAAATTACAAACTCACATGAGCTGTCATAATTGCAGCAGAGAAAATACTTCCACTGCACAGGAGCTCTTATTCTCTCTCAACTTTCCTAGTCACGAAGTGGAGAATTTTAGGAAATAATAAAACTGTAAAATCTGGAGAGAAAAATTACTTTTGCATTTTTGACCTGTTTCATGTGCTTCTCAAACCTAAAATAATTAAGCATCTCCAGTATCACTATAAGGCTTATTGCTGTGAGGTTTATCCCTATTTAAAGGCTATGGCACTTATAGAAAGGAAATTAAACACAGCAGAAGCGAAGACAGTGGCAGAAAGAGTTTCTGAGTGCTCTTGAATTCCCACCTAGTGCCTGTTGCCCCACTGGTAGAGACAATATATAAACTGACCTAAAAAAATCATTATGCCATTTCATGTTTTCTGCCAGGTGAGTTCTGCACGAGGAGGGTGCAGAAGGGAGCACAATGCTGGTCCCCCATTGAGCAAGTGACACCCTGCAGCCCTCTTTCAGGAGTTCTTCTTTGCATTGCCATGCACAGAAAAAAAGACTTTATCTGGTGAGACACAGCCCAAACCTGTACCACAAACCCAACTATGCTCCATTGGCAAAAACGCTGGGCTTGTAATACCTACGATGTTTGTGGTATGTTTTCCTTTCTAGACTTCCCCATCTCATTCCCTACAAAGATGTTCCAACTAGAGCAGCAACTGCTTGTTATGAATTAGAAAACTTTGGTGGGATGCAATTTGTGGAAACTGGAGCTCTACTGGATGCAAGCATGGCAACATGTTGTTGCAGGCCAGGGACCACTTATGAGTTGCAAAATATATTTAAGAATCTGCTTTATACATGCACTGAGCAGAAAAGCAAACATGAAATCTGATCAGTCCAGCCAAGAATCACCCTGGAGTTTGAAAGAAATCCATTACAAAACTTTTGAAAACAACGACATCTAAGGATTACTATGCAAACCGACTTTTTGCTCCACACATTATGACAGCTCTTTCAAAATGGGATGTGTAAAGACAGGAAAAGGAAGGAAATTAAAACAAATGGGAGTTTCAGATCATAGTAAGAGGCTTGGAGGAGAAAGATCAATCCTATCTAGAAAGAGGATTTTAAGAACAGTAATAGTAACAGTTCAAGTCACATCTCTACTAGCACTTTGAGGACTAGCATTTGGTAGATTCATTTTCCATAAATACATTTCAGTATTTATACACTTGGACTATAATCCAATTAATACAATCATCTATACACATAGCAAATGACTGGAAATTTCAAAACACAGACTATGCAGAGTTTTCTGCCCCAGGCAATGCAAAACCTATGACTTACACTTCAAGCTGGAAAGAGAGTAATTTTAAAATCTCAATTAAAAAAAATGTTTGGGGAATTGTCTTGAGGAGATCTTAATTCACATTCTGCCTTTTGAAACTTCAGGATTCCTATTTGCCAGATTTTCGCACAGCCGGGAGGATTAACAGATGCAGCCAGAATCTGAGACTGAGAACTATGTCAGGAATTTGAAATAAATCATTAATCTCCAACAACTCTGGAAAAGGCTGAACTCAAGTGACATCCTCATTTATTTCATTTTAAATACATGTCATTCCCAGACCCCAACTGGGTTTTTGCAGACTCAATAACCCCCTGTAGGTGATTTTCCTAGTGAAAATGCAACCTACAGCAGACACTGGGCACAAGCTGTGACGTCCAAAATGTTGTTGGTGACAGTGAACTTCTGGCAGGCACTAAGGTTGGGGTTCCCAGCCACTCCCACACCACCTCCTGCCCCATCACTACCTCACCACAGTACTCATTTGAGCAAAGAGAGAAAATTGAAAGAGACCATGTGAATTTCCTAAAACTAATTTTCAGAGAGGAAACATGGAAACGTCCCTGCAGATGCTGCCACAAACTAGGATGCTCTCCTGCTGGGGCTCTGCCTCTCTATGGGCTTTAGAATCCAAACTGGGTTTTTCAATGCATAGCAGCTTCAAGTTTGCAGGCCTTGGCTGTGGGGTGAATGTTCAGCAGGTTGTTCCATCAGTGCAAGACCTCTCCTCATGTGCCAGCACTGGCAATTTGGCAAGGCATCTTGCTGTATGCAGGGGAAACATGAATTTTGGAGCAGCCTGGAGAAAAGGTCACTTGTGGGAGCTTTCAGCTTTTGAAGATTTCATCTTTTTGCCCCAAGAAGCACGAGCATGCTGCCGGCCAGGCTGTCTGCAGGCAAGAGTAAACCTGTCAGATGGGGCTCTGCCCCTCCTGCTGAGGGGGGAAAGCTCACGCCAGCAACCAGCTGTGGTCAGTGAGGCTATGAACACATAGCAGCAGAAAATCCTTCCCATCTGTGCTTCTTATGACCCCTTGCAGACCACTATATTTATCAACTTCTGCTTCGAGTTCTTAGAAGTTCTGCTCCCATCTTCCCCTGAGTCAAAGTCAATGAGTACAGTAAACAACCAAACAAAAATAGGTAGGAGCATGTCTTAACTGCACATGCCACTAGCTTGGGAAGCAGTCTTTTCAGCAAGGCAATCTGTAAGCTACACTGAGTAGGTAGGTAATTCTGGGGTGCGGAGAATCCACAGCCTGCACTCGGAGTTGCTCACGCCAACACAAAGTACGGTGTTACTACTTCAAGAACAGCTTGGGAGACAGTGTTCCCTTACCTCCATCTCTGCATATACTACTACCAGAAACTTGTTAGTCAGTGCTTCCTTCAGATGCAGTCAGTATGAGCAGTGCAAAACACACCTACTCACACACTGGTAAGAATTTTAAATTCTTCAGTATCTTCACAAGCCCTTAACTCTGCATCTGTCTGAAAGCAGGAGGATTCATTCCTTCACCTTTTTTTTAAACTATGTTGTGTTTTTTTTTCTGCCAACAGATTCTGCCAACGTCTCCATTTATCAAAGCAGAGGGGAGCTTTAGGAAACTATTACTGCTACTATAGAACATCCAATTCCCTCACTGCTCCTCTTCCCTCACTTGCTCCTCTTTGTTCCTTTTGCTGTTAAGAACAACATCCTAATGGTTGGAATCAGTGATCTTAGAGGTCTTAATATTTCTATGATGTACAGAACTACATACTAGTAATACACTGACCCTTGCCATTTTAACTATGGTATCTGCTGCTCTGCCAGAAGCCTCGGGTCTTGAAGTCATGTGATTGCAAGAGACCGTGTTTTGACTCAAAATTTTTCTATATATCTCACTGTAGATTAATAAAAAAGACTAGAAACACTTCCAAATGTTCCAAGATCTGGAAGGAAAAGGAGAAGAAGATAGAGAAGGAGAATAGAAGAAAGAAGAGGAAGAGGTAGTTGTTGTTATTACAAATTTCAAGTGACTTGGGTATGACTTCTGCACGTCTGGGCTGCCGGCAGAGTAGTAGAAGAGCTGTCTGCACATTGTCTCCTTATGGCAAAGAGTTCCTGCAGGCCTGGCAGGCCAGAGAGCATCATGACAATTACAAAGATTAAACTTTCTTGTGAAATCGAGAACTGAACAGAGGTACAAAGAGATGTAAATAGCATCCGATGAATCATGTGAGAAAGGTAAAGCCAAGCTGCAAAACATCCTCTCTCTTCTTGGCTCCCAGCCTAGGAGCTCAATCTTACCATAACAGTCCTTCACAGATTATCTAGCAGCAGAGAATATAAATCTCCTTCTATTTCAAAGCAGTAGGTAATCAATACCCTAAATAAGATAAAAACATAACTCTCTTTAGAAAATTATTTTCTTGATAGACGACAGGGAATAAATATTCCTAATAGGTACCTTGCTTTTAAATAATAATGGCATCAGCTCAGTAATATGTGATACCTCAATTAGAGCCCCACTGTGCTATGAGATGTACAAACAGGTCAAACTGGTTCAAGCTATTCTTATGATAATTTGTGAAAATAAAGAACAGAACATAGGAATCATCAAAATGCTGAATGTGAAACCTCCTGTCCTTCTGTCCGACATCTTGAGTTGAGAAATCCCCAGGAAACAAATGAAGCAAACTACTGGGACAGGCAGTGTTTAATAAAAAAAAAAAAAAAAAAGGCACTGAAAACTGATTTTACATTCAGTCTCGTTTTGTGGATTTCAGGGATGAAAGACAGTAAAGAAGTGTGACTAGTGAAGTAACTCCCTCTTTTGATAAGGCATGCACATGCACACACACGCATATGCACACGCACTTGCCCTCTTCCTACAATAAAGAAAATCACTCAGCTTTGATTTTCATAAGTAATCAAGTGAGTCACATCTAGATATAAATTAACATGATTAATACTGAAGAGCAATCCACTACTTTAAATTTGCCCACTGGCAGTTGCACACACAGATATTTTCAGTGGTTTTTTTTAATATAATTTTGCAAAAAAGAAACCATCTCTCATCCCTCAGTGTCTGAGATATGAATGCCAGTAGCCTCCAACACTGAGAGATGGTATTTCCCAGCTCACTTGAAAAATGAGTTAGAAATATGATGACAGAAAGAATTTCCAACCCTCTCTTGTTGTTGCTGCTAATTACACAGGTAGTCTGACCACCTTTATTTTCTCCAAAGATAGCTTTGCATCCCCACTATGTACAGTAGGATATGTAGAGTCTTCAATATTGTACAGTTATGTACAGACTTCAACAATGGCTCCCAAGATCCTGGAGGATAAAAATACAGCAGCATATCAAGGTTCAGATATTGTTATTATGGGAACTGATAGAAATTTTTCCTCTGGAAGACAACTATGCAGAAAACTGGGTTTCTGCTTAAGGAACACGTTCTATTAAACTTCTGTTTTCTATTGAAAATTGTCAGTACACTAAATCCTGTAGAGCAGAGGTGTTAAATGCTGCTGCAGTGAACCTGGAGAACTATTTTCATGTGTTGCTCATGCTCTCACCTACACCTACACCTACACCCCTCACAACCCCACACTAGTTGTCTGTCCAGGATGGGCTGTGTGTCTTTTTTTTGTGGGAGTCATTGGTTCAACCAGGCTAAAGAGATGAGTGGAAGCCTGAAGTATCTATAACTATAAAAGTCATAAAGTGTTCTGGCAGTGTTTCAGAAGCAGTATTTTTACATTTTAGGTAATATACTTCGCAAACTTTATGTGAGAGGGGAAAAAAATCCCTCCATTTTCAGGTCCAATTACCATCATGAGAAGCTGATGGGATAACACTGTCAGTGCCAAGTAAAAAGCAGATAGGAGGACCTGCTCTCTGCCTGGGGGAGTTTGTGATCTAAGTATTTCACCACTGTCTGCCAAAGTAATATGCAAAGGTATGGTAAGAAAGATGTAAGCAAATGCTTCAATTTGTATATCTGAAATATTATGAAGTGCTGACTCCTCTCAACCAGTGCCTCTCAGCTGCGTAATTCTATGTAGAAAACAGGGTTAAGGAGTGTCTTCAGGGCCAGAAAATGTCTTTACTTACAGATCACCTGCAGATTTCACATCTAAAGTATGGATGGTAAAAGAAAAAGAAAAATCTACAGGCAAAGTTAGCAGTGTTGGTGGAGCAAATGAGTCAGAGGACAGTGTGGAAGAGAAGCATGCAGAGGAGTAAACTTCTAAGGGGATAAGGGACTTGAGTATGAAGGGATGAACAAGTAGCCATTCAAAGCAGGTGGCAACATGGCTATAGAGAGGGAGAAGAAAGAAGTACTGCTATGGAAGAATAGGGGTGGGTTTTACAGAAATGGGCAAGTTCTGGGTGGAAGACAAAAGTCTCACCAAAGCTTCTACTGAAGATGGTTTGAGACATTAGAACAAGAGAAGCCAAAGGTGATCAAAGGCTTTTGGCATGAGAGACAGCATGGTGGAGAAGCAGGATGATGAAGTACAGCCACATGTTTCCAAAACAGGTACCTTTGTCCAGTCCTCACTAAAAAACTGCCTCCAGCTTTACATACTGAGCTAAAGCAGCCTTGGCCCCTCTCCAACCACCACCTGAGCTTCATTTTATAACACTGATGTTTGGGCAGTTGTATCTGGATTGTAAGGGGATAGAGATCATTGCTGCATGCTTTCCATTGCTATATTCCTTGCAATGCTAGGACTAACATACAAGCTTTTCCTTTCCTCCAGGGAATGCTTGATGTTAACTTTCACATCTTGCAAAGGCTCTGCAGTCAGAAGGTCCCCTGAGTTACAGGGATCAGACCTTCAAATCCTCCTCCTGTCCTCCTGGCAGGGACCTGTCAGGAAAAGACATGTCCATCACAGGCACCCATGACAGCCAGGAACCACATGGACAGGGAGCAGAGAGCAACACTGCTGGGACTTCTGGAGAGCAATCACCACAGGTTGGTGGACAGTGTGTTCAGGAAGAAACCTCTGCAGTCCATTCCTTGCTGGGTCTGCTAGCACATCCAGTGGCCCTGACCTCAAGTCAAGGAAAGAAACAGAGAAACTTGCAGCAGTTTTGTTCAACAAGAGGGTCTTAAAATACAGAATTTAGGAGAGGCTCAGGTTTGTCCTAGAAATTGAAAGGTCCAACTTTGCCATCAGTTCTCGAGAGACCACAGCAAAAGAGAAGCTGGTATTTTACAGAAATCTCCTAACTCCCATGTCAATCCATATGTGCAGTTACATAGTTCAAAGGAGGAGAATAAACACAGATACCTTTGGAGAGGAACAAAGTGACATCACCACCATGAAAAACCTTTCCTGTAAGTGACATGGTCCTTTGCTGCTCCCAGTCTTGATCCCCAAGGAAAGAAGTGCCAAGCAGCTCTGTCAGAGCAACCAGATTATAGCACAACTTTTCTCTTCAATGGCTGAATTCAGGTCACGCCTCCATGATCATTAATCCTGGCTCTTTGCTCTCAGTACACATTTGATCTGGATCAGCCCAGGGCACATAATCACATTTAAGATGAATTAGCTAGAACACATGATACAGAGTTTATGCTGGCCTCATGCCAGCTGTGGGAGGACAAACGACACCCAATCCTGCATAAAGCCTGCCAGCACAAAGTTACCCCAGTGCTGTTTTTGGAACAAATGTGAACCAGTAGAGCCACATCAGTCCCCTGGAACCAGCCCTGTACACAGACTGGTTGCTGCATTTTTGATGCGGTTATACTTAGTCAGAGGCAGACTGACTAAGTCTCACTTATTCACAAAGTCAGGGAAATCAGACTTAGTCAAATCACATTTCAGTCCTTAGACCAGAGTTGTTCCACAAGTTAGAAGGACCCAAATTCCCCTAGACTGGGTGTAAACAAACACGTGGTACCTGCTTAGCTTTGTCTTCTTCCTTGCTGGGTCTGCTCAAGGCAAATCCAGGTTCTCCTGTCTAAAGCAAGCAGAACCATGCTCTCACTCTTCCCTCTGCATTTTGGAAACAAACTATCTTACCCTTTTTGGCACATAAAAGAAAATCAGAAAACTCTCTTCGTACACAGCTGACTTAACCTGTGACTTTACTGTTGAGTTTTTGCACCATCAAACCAAATATTGGGAGGAGGAGGAGGAGGCAGGATGAGAGATCTGTCCAGTGCTTACTATTCTATTGCATTAAAATAGTCACCATCAACTGCTATCTCTGCTTGATAATATGTTCCCAAAGTATCTGCTGTGTGTGCCAGTGAAAAACATTTTAAAATACCATATATTATATGACTTTAATTGAGTTCAACATAGTAGTTAGCTCAAATATAGAAAACTGGCAAGTGTTCAAAGTAGAGTGTGTCTATAGACAGACAACACAATGCACTGTTTTCCTGCTAATGTCTGGGTGACAATATCTACACATGCCATTCCAACATGAGCTTGTAGCCAAATGTTTTCATATTCAGATTAAAAATAGAATAAGTTTTCTGAAACAACCATCGCACCAATTATCTTTTACTAGATGCAATTGAACAGTACTCAAACTTCTTGGATTGGATCCCAAACAGATAATTAGAAGGAAAACCATAAAGTTCTAGAAAATAAAAGCCATAGGTTCCTCACATGGGAATGCTCACAGAAGTGAGATAGTTTGAGCAGGGCCCTGAACAGCAATTCTGCCATTCTCCTTGTGACAATGAAGGGAACAAATGGAAGAGAAAGGCAGAGAGACAACCTGGCTCATCTACTGGCCTACTGCTTCCTCTTGTCCTTTGCCTTAGTCTGCTTTTCCCGTAGTAGGACAAATAATTTCTATCCTACATCTTGAACCACATTATTCTTTTGTTTCTAAGGTGTGATAACATTTCCTTATTCCTGTCAGTCGTAAAAGAAAGCTTTCAAGAACCTTGGTGAAACATCTTCTGTTCTAGTGTAGCTGATTCATGAGATAATCTGTTCTTGATATATACAGTCCTAAGCCTGTAGCACTTAAGTTTTAGATCAGCACAATATTCGTTACTTGCTGTGACTCAGTGGAGGCTGCAAGAGATGGCAGAGGGGAAAAAAGAAAAGTATTTTTATAGCAGGTTATTTTTATTAGAAAATAGTGTGTTGTATAAAAACAGCCTTATTGAATTGAGGTGTTCAAAGCAATTCCTGCAGAGTAAGATTATAGTGAGCAGAGTGCAGGTGAGAAGGTCAGAACTGCAAACTAAACACAATTTATTCCACTGGTGCAGAAACCTAGGAATGTACTCCAAGGTAATCATAAACATGTGTGATACAAGTATCTCACATACACAGATGTACATCCCACCACACAAATCTTGAACTTTACTCCAAGGCAGTAACAACAGCAAACATAGTAAAAAGTACAAACTTTTAGTTCTCCTTGCAAAATCATATGTAGTGGACTATGTTCAGCACAAGTGACAAAACAACTACATGGCTTGAAAAGACTACCCTTGTCACAAGTTTAAATAAAGCATTAATGGAAAAAAAGTGTAAGCATACAGGAAAAAAGGATGTGTTTGGGTGTAGTAAAGCAGTAAATCCCAAGACACAAAGGAGATTCAGCTTGAAAATAAAACCCAGGTGGTACATTAAGCGTACCCAGGCAGCAAAGAAATATATTGCAGTGGAAATACACAGGTATAGGGATTAAAGCCAATGCAAAAGGGGAGATAAACCATCTGTAAATTGCCTAGGGGAAACAATGTATGAGATCATACTAAAATTGTAGCTGTTTGGATGCTTGGAAACCAGGTGAGCCATTTCTGCAGAAAGAATGATCTCACATTCATTAAGGGCTGAGCTCTTACTGTCCAACTGCTACCTGCTCAAAGCTCATCTCAAATTAATTGTGTCCACCATGGATGTAGGCAAGGGAACGTGCAGGAAGGGAGTCTCATAAGTTCATTTGTAGTGCTTTGAAAACAGAGGGGATGGGGGTGAGAATGGGGAGAGCAAGAGCAGTGAAATCACCAAAACACCTAGTGCAGTCTTATCTTTAGTGTGAAGATTACACTGCTCTGAATGCCAAACCAAATGGTTCACCAGCAACTATTTTGACCAGTGGCTTCAATCAAACTTAGCCAGCCAGAAAAAAACACATTTATATATATTGACGCCATACCAGTCACCCAAGATCAAAGCAAATGAGGATGGTGGGTGGGGGCACAGGGAGAGGAGTCACTGGGAAAGGATATTTTTTCATTTATTCTGGAAAAAGAATTCATTATAATGCATCTCATTCTATATATTTTCTGAGTGGCATGTTCTTGCCCCTACCAACCTCATGACTTGTCACCTCTAGTCATGTTTAAGCCTTCCAGTTTGTCAGTGGAAGTTAGATGTGCAAGTCTTGCCAGCATAGATGCCATGCCCATCAGCAAAAGACCACACAGACCATATTCGCTCCACTGACATTTTATCACATTAAGATAACTGTGAGCCAAAGAAAGTTGAGAGTTTTGTTAGCAAAAAATTTCTACTCACCCATATTTTATCCTGCATCAAAAAGAAAGACAAAATGAAAGACTACAGACTCAATGATCAACACTGTAGAAAAAGGCCCAAAGAAACCCAAGACATGGTAGATTTCTTGAAGGAACAATTCCTTTCTCTGAAGAGCATCTGTAGTATAGTATCTCAGTCAGAAACTGGAATTTCCTGCAATTAATCAATTTAATAAAAAAAAAATTGACAGCCTTCCTTCAAATTCTCCACATGGTTTGGTTGCATTTCTGTTTCTGGATCTTTTGATCAATCACAGAAGAAAACTGACTGGCTAGACTTGCTCTACTGAAAATGAAAGATGAACTGGGAAGCTCATTTATTTTTCTTGGAGAAAGAAACAAAGACAGACAAACTGACCAACCAGCCAAACTAGGCCACTGGCCAAACCAATTATATGTGTCTTGTCAGTCATTTCAGTCCACATTTGTTCCTCTAACAAAACTAAGCAGCCTGTTAATACAGTTATTTGCCTAACAATGATGAGGCAATCCAAATTCTTCTGGATTGTTTCCAAACAAATATTGAATATAATTTTATGTGCTGGTAATTTTTAAAAATAATTAGTTGGAGGCTTTCAGGCCTCCACACTTACTAATATCTATTAAACAACCAGAATAAAGCTGACTCACAAGAAAAAAATGTCTTCTCAGTTGATGGAGACATAAAATTTGGTATTTCTAGCTTATGGCTGGAGAGGAGAGTGATTTTCTCTACAAATCATGCCTCAAATGTTCCACTATCCAAATCAGAATTACACATTAAACACAGATAGGGGAAGATTGAAGAACAGGACAAGATCCTACTGGACACAACTAGGCAGTTTGCACTTGATTTATGGTCTCACAGCTTGAGCACACCTCTGTGCTGCTGCTGTAGTAACAGAACAGACAGGTATGCATGTTTGTGGAAATAATGTTTGTTGAAAGAGTTATTCCTGCTTCTGCCTCTAATTTTTTGGCACATCTCTAGAGGAGATTCATATATGAAAGCAACAAATGTAAAACTGAAGGGGGGAAAGGTTGGTAAAGGCTTCATGAGAGAAACACATAAAAGTATGCAGTTAGTTCCTAGAGATTAGTGACCAAAATGTTAATGATTATTTGGGAATCTCCTAGGCATTTCAGCCATCCTTTGGGCTTTGAAAAGCCTGACCTAGAGGCACAGTCATCCGTCCCCCCCCCCCAACTCTTAGAAATATCAGCAGCTTTCTAAGTGAATTAGCAATGAATAGGAAGTGAGGGGGAGAGAGCAAGACTTGGTTTATTCAAGGCCAAATTCATCCTATGGCACCAGTGACTCCAACCCTTACACACCCACTTTTCTTTAAATGCTACAAACAACCCTTGTTCCTGCAGTGACAATCAACAGCAAAACTCCCATCACTTGTATGCATAAAATTATCTGTGAGCTTTTGCCCTTGTGTGGACAAAGACTAAATCCCATTTATCATACTGAGCCATGGACTGAAAAGAAAGAGTCTGCTGTTTGGCCTTGATTCAACAAATCCCCTTATCCAGAGAAGATCTCCTGTACTTGATCACAGTACATGTGCTGCTGATCTTAGATCTTAAATACACCCCTTAATTATCACAACAGTAAGTGTATGGAGGTTAATTAAAAAGCAAATGAGGGCACTCCATAAAGACCATTCCAGTTGCTCTGACCTGTAAAGGCATACAAGGCTTTTTCTCTGTGTATTTAGTAGACAGGGAAAGTGGTTTAGTTAAATATTATCATGGTCTCTTGAAGGATATAGCATTTAGTATGGAAACACAGGAGTATGCTTTCATTTTTCAAGAGGATAAAACGGACATAATTTTGTATTTCAAAAAGAGTAATGAATTTGAAAATCAGTTCAGAATGGAATTTGTCTTTACTAATATGTTTTATAACACATATTTTCAATATTTTCTATTATGATATGAGATAATCAATATGTAACTTCATTCTTTCGTTTCTACTCTCTGTTTCTGTAGAGCCCCAGAGAAGAAAAAGGCCCTGCCACACCTACTCACACTAATTATCTTTCTTGGCACTGATGTCTCACCCACAATGATAAGATGAGAAATGTGAATCTTTGACTTACTGAAAAAGGTGAATGGAGAACCATGTAGCTAGTCAGTGGTTTAGTTTCTCCATTCAAGCTTCCAACTTCAAAGTAAACCAGTGTGAAAAAAATATTTTCGTGGACTATAGTTCATTAACACATAAGAAAGGAGAAGATGAGAAATGGCATGGTTTTCTGCAATAGGAAATCTAGACTGGAATCTCCAGTCTGGTATACGGAAAAGGGAATACTCATCACCTACGGGACAATTCACCTTATTTAACAAGAAGAGTTTCTGCACTGCATTTTATCCAGGTCAAAACAAGGTACCAACACCATTCCTACCATCATAACTAATGGAATTCAAAGAAATAAGCCATCCACCAATACGTGTCTTTGAAAAAAACCCAAGGCACTGTATCTTGTTGCAGGAGGTCTGAGCCATTTTTTCACCTTTTTTCACCCTAGTAAATAAGGGCAGCTACAACATTGTTCCTTTTGAGTACATCAGTTTTGGCCTTTGGTTTTCTGGCAAAGCACCAAGGTATTCTCTCACTTATAGAAACCTGTGATGCTTCTGAGACACCAATTGGTTTGGAAAGGGGAATATGGTTTAAATGCCCACTAACTGTCAACCCCCATTAATGAGACTGAGCAAGAATGGTGAGACAAGAGAAGGTAAGGAAGATACTATATTAAAGTACCCTGAGTCTGGCAGAAATTTTAAAGCTTAAAGTTCACTCTAGCTTCTTTCCCCCATCCCCCAAAAAAGTCAAGAGCAAAAATGGGAAATTACAGAGAGGTAGGATTAACATCTGGCACAGGAAAATTTTCAGGGATGTGACATGACAGCACCTGGAAAGACAGTTTGATTAAGGACATCCAGCATACATTTAGACACAGGAGGTCATGCTTAACTAACCTGCTGGATATCTTTGAAGATAATACTGCCATGACAGATACGAAAAACATGACAGATGCTGTATAGCACATTGAGGTTAGATTTTTCAAACAAAGTTTTGACAAGGTCCAGCGTCAGAGATGACTAATGGAGACAAACAGAGAGTTATGGATCACAAAGTAAAAGGAGGAACAGTGGCTGTGGAGCAAGAGGTCAAATAAGACATAAAAAATTATGTTGGGAAAAGGGTACTGAGTGTAGGGGTCAAAGGTTTGCAGATTTACAAGGGTTATTCCATCCCACTTACCCCAAACATTGTTTCTGTGTCAGCGTCTTCAAGACCAAAATGTCCACATGACCTACACTACCTGTGATTAGGGTCTTATATTATGGCAGCGATAAACAATGGCCTTTAGAGTTGCTTCTGGTGCACAGATTCGAGTTTGCACTTGTACACTGATGTCAATACAGAAACACTGAAAAGAATACCTTCACATGGTGTTCAAGCTCTCATCCAAGCATCAAATATAGGCTCAGGACACTCCATGCTGAAGAATTTGGTTTAGTCAGCAAATCATAGAATCATAGAATCTTTTAGGTTGGAAAAGACCTTTAGGATCATCAAATTCAACCATCAATGTAGCACCACCACCATGTTCACCATTAAATCATATCCTTGCATGCCATATCCACAGTTTTTTGAACACTTCTAAGAGTGGTGACTCAACCACTTCCCTGGGCGGTCTGTTCCAATGTTTTGACAACCCCTGCCATGAAAGAAAATTTCCTAATATCTAAACTAAATCTTCCTTGTTGCAACCTGAAGCTCTTTCCTCTTGTCCTATCTCTTGTCACCTGAAAGAAGAGACTGACACCCACCTCACTACAAGCTCTTTTCAGGTAGATGTAGAGAGGCCTCCTTTTCTCCAGGCTAAACAACCACAGCTCCCTCAGCCACTCCTCATAGGACTTGTGCTCCAGACCCTTCACCAGCTCAGTTGCCCCTCTCTGGACATGCNCAGTTGCTCCTCTCTGGACATGCTCCAGCCCTTCAAAGCCTTGTAGTGAGGGGCCGGAAACTAAACACAGGATTCAAGGTGTGGCCTCAGCAGTGTCAAGTACAGCAGGACAAGCCCTGGTCATGCTGAACCCTCTATTTCTGATACAGGCCAGGATGCCATTGGATTTCTTGGCCACCTGGGCACACTAGTGGCTGATATTTATGCACTCCCTGATCCTTCTTTGCCAAGCAGCTTTCCAACAACTTTCCCCCAAGTCGGGAACACTGCATGTGGCTGTTGTGATCCAAGTGCAGGACTGAGCACTTGGCTTTACTGAACCTCATACAATTGACCTCAGCCCATCAATCCAACCTGTCCAGATCCCTCTACAGAGCCTTCCTACTCTTCAGCAGATCAACAAACCCACCCAATTTGGTCTCCAAGCTTGCTTAGGGTGCACTTGATCCCCTCATGCAGGTCACTACCAAAGACATTAAACAGGGTTGGCCCTAATCCTGAGCCCTGGACAGCACCACTTGTGCCTGGTTACCCGCTGGATGGAACTCGATTCACCACCACAAAGTAGCTCAACACAAAAAGCACAAAATAAATTAATCTTTGAGAAAAGAATCAGGCAAAGCTGTGTATGTTAAGTACCATAACAACATGACACTTCGTCGACATAAAGGATTTTAAGGGTTGTAGTAGAAAAAAACCCCATAATTAAAGCCACCAATATATGGCAGATCATCAGAGAAAATTAAAAATTAAAAAAAAAAAAAAAAAGAGAAATAAGATAGAACTTGTGCTAGTAGAGATATGGCAATAACAACTAGAAATCAATGGCTTGTCCTGGAGATGGAGGCTTACCAGATGCTCTCTATTAGTCACTGTATCGCTGAGAGAATATTATTGCCTCAGTACAGGAGCAGGGCAACAAAAAGGGAAACCAGATTTTGGCTCTTACTGGGCCCTAAATTATTAGGTGGGTGCAGTGAGGGCATGTTATGCTTATTCTCATTGTTAAGGAGAATACTTTGATGTGACCTAGTAGATGATTTTCAAAATCATGGTGATCAAGGCAACCTCTACCAAGCTAGGGTGGAGCAGCAGGAGGAAGAAAGGCTGCAAACATTTCAAATAAAACAACTGGGAGAAAACAGGGAAGTTGTCAGGCAGAACTGCTCCATCTGAAAGGTAATAAACATGTGGAAGAAGTTACCAGGAGAGGCAGCTGAAAAAAAAGGCTGTATATAAGCTCAAAAGACACTTGGACTTATTTCAAGAGGACAGAGGGAATTTGGAGAATTTTGTGAAAACCAGAATCTTGGGATTAAGATGCACTCTAAACCAGTAAGTATGACAAGCCAAATCAGGGTGGTAAAATTGTTCTTACTATCAAACACTTAAGACAGAATTCCCTGTGTTGCTGCCACACCTTTACCTTGGAGCCATAGTTAAGAGAAATATCTCCGCATAGAAATCTTCCTTCCTGCAGCTTCTTTTGGTCAAACCACTTAACTCCAGAAGAGCTCTTCTCCCAAATACCTCAAGGCTACAAATAGCTGTAACAAAGGCAGAAAATGAGCTGCAGGAGTGTCACCAAGTCCCAATGGCAATGACTTCCTCAAGCACAGACCGTGCCTGCTGCTGCTGTCGCATTTGCTGTATGGCCCCCCAAACGCTGGCTGAGGAAAAGAGCAACCAGAAACAACCTTGTGCTCACATTTCAGGGGGATCTTTCCAGGTCCTTAGCCTTTCAAGATCTGAAATGGTCATACTGTTTATGAGTCAGGCTCCCTGCAACCCCAAAGCTGCCACAACTCCAGGCTGCCACAGACACAGTCAAAGCTTCTGAATTGAAGCAGGCAGGGGGCATACAACTCTCTGCTGCCGAGGATCCATTGCAGGGACCTTAACACCTATCTGTTTACCTGTCTTCTTGACTGCATTTTGAGCTCAAATATAAAAGAAAAGAAGTGCTGGGCATGTGCACTCTAGGAGGATATGCATTTACTCTTCCCATCCCAAGGACAGCATCTGATGCCCTCCATGTTGGGCATCAGCCCAGAGTAATGTCCCTGCAATATGAACAGCTATGAGATGCAGTTTTGACCAGAATCATGTCAAGGTAAGCAGGATAATTGAAAGGAGGTATATGAAGGTCTTAACTCTTTCTGCTTTAATTCCCTTCTTATTTTAGAATAGCCGCCTCAGAATTAGCTTCACTTTTGTTAAGAGAAAAAAAATAGTGTTTCCTGATTCAGAAATTTACACCCACCAGTTTAGCTTCAAGCTATTTCCTGTGAATGAGCTGCAGCATGCAGAAATTAGGTGACTGTTTCGGAAACGTTCAAGTGTTTCTTTCTAATAGAGAATTCACCACCACGGGAATTTTTATTTTTATATTTAGTGTTAGTTACAGAAATATGTAACCCTGAGATTGAAACAGGTTTTCTCTTCTGATATTTCTTCTGTTATTACCTGACACCCTGATTTCTTACTTAAGAAACATCATTGGTTCCTAGCGTTTATTTCATTTTGTTATTAAAAAAGCAAACGTCAGAGCTATGCAGAAAAACATAAAGAGCAACATAAGTATCACAGCTGTATACAAGAGGAAGAATAAAGTAAAAGGAGCTGTCCTGTCAAACACAAGCATCCTGTCCTAACTACAGTGGTAATAATAATAAGAGAGNTCCTTCGGACACAGCTTAGCCAGTGATGCTACCTCCAAGTATTCCTCGGATGGATGTGTTGTCCTATTCAGCAGGCACTGAATCCAAACAATCACCAGTTCAAAAGCCCAGTCAGTATTCTGCTTTCCCTTGCAAACGAGGGCTGTACCTCCCAACTTGCTTTCCTCAGGCTGTCCAAGTATTGCTCTCCAGGGGACCTGCTGTATAAACCACGTCAAATGTGAAAGTCCATCGAGTTCTTCCAGCTTGTAAATCTCAGGCAAAGGATTCCTTATCCCTCCTGATCACAATCAGCTCCCCAGAAAATGTCTTTAACTGGCCCCAGTCATCACACCATCACTGACAGGGACAACAAACAGAAACCTCTGGGGAAAGTTAATATTATTAGGCAGGATGTGAAAACAGTTAACGTTATTTGGGGTAATAACAGATCACATTCCCCACAGGTGTACAGGGACTTTTGGCCATTTGTGGGAAGGTGGAATTTGTCTTTTGGAGAGCCTGTAAACTGCATCCTCCATCTGTGCTCCAGCATTAACTGCAGACACCTCAATGATGATCACCTTTATTTAGAACTGTAAGCAAATTCCTTCCAAATCCATCTGTTCTTCCATTAGAAAGTTCTCACGCAAGTGGTATTATTGACATGACCAGATTAAATACCTATGATTCCAGTTGCCCAAAAAAGACAACTGGCATTACTCAGGCCAGGAGACAATCGGTAAGAAAATCAAATGATGGGTAATGTCAGATACACCTTTGCTCAAATGTGTTGCTCTAGAGTAAACCATTTCTAGTAAAAATACGTATTTTACATTTGATCCTGGTATGAGGCAAATTTTCTTCATGTCCAAGATTTATTTAGGATATGTCTTTTGACTGCAAGCACTGAGCAATTAATTTCAGTTTTCCTGTTTCAATTATATGCTGATAAATTATATTGATAATCATGATGACTATGCTGTGCTTTGCACAACTAGGTGTAGCTTAAGAAATTATCCTTCTGCCTTTCTAGAAGTAATTCTGGAAGAGAAACATGAAGCACATATCCAGTTTAAGCACTGAGCAGAACGGCACACATAAGTGGCAGAAGCATTGTGAAACAAGATGGAAAAGATTAATTATACCCCAGGCTGCTCTTAACAATCTTCAGATGACCTGAAAACCAGAAACAGTTCGATAAATATTTCCGTGATACATGTGTCCAGGATGGAACCTAAAATAATCAGATAATGTCCTCACCACAATTTCCACCAGTAACAACTGCTCATTTCCAAATACATAAAAGTATAAATGCATATATATATATGTGTGGGTGTGTGTGTCCAAACTATGAATCTATTTTGAAAAAGTAGAGGAACAAATTGTTCCGTATTGGTTCAGCAACTGACAGAGAAACACATCATCTACTTCACATGGCAGGAGCGCATGGAGCCAACTGCTTGTGATAGAAATAGGAATGGGCAAGGAGCCCACTGAAAGGCAGCGTGGGGCTGGGAGCCTCCCTTTTCCCACCAGTCTCCATATCATTTAGTCCCAGCCCAGTGAAGTGGGTTACATGAGGAATGTTTTCCCCTTCCTCACCTTGGCATACAGCAATGCTCTGAGAAGGTGGGAAGAGTTATGGTTATAATGAACTCTCTGCATCAATTTTTTTGCATCTCTACAGTAAGTGTCTATGAAAAGCTCTGATTTCCTTTTAAAGAAAATAAAAGTGAAGTCTGTTCTTACTTAGATGCATGTGCAGGCTGATGGCCAAAATCAGCAGTGAGAGCAAAAGCCCTATCAAAGTTAAAAAAAAAAAAAGTAAAAAACCCCAAACAAACAAACATATCCCAAGATAGATACTTAACTGAACCCACTGTGACACAATATGCAAGTTCCTGTCCTTTCCCACTTCCTTCACTGTTTATTTGGGGCTTGACTACACTACTGTCTTGCCAGTCCACCCAAGGGAATCTCAAGGGATGCACTTTTCCATTCCTCTGTTAAGAACTGGGAGAAAAGGTATGGGAAAAGGAAAACAGAAGCCACTGAACCACCCCATTATCTTACAAGTCAGCAGGCAGCAAGGGCAGGAGGAGGCAAGGTAGAACCATTTCCTCTTGCCTTCTCCAGTGCTCCACCCAAGAACTGTCTGGCCACAAAACAGGAAGCAGATGCTGCACTTGGTGGCACCATATCCTCCCTCTCCCTCCTACCCACTATGGCACATGGGGAGAAGGAACAGGAGACCTCGGGATTCCTCCAGCTGCCAACTCTCAGCTGGGGCTGTGTCTCCTGGAGTGGGAAACAGCACTGTGTCCCCAGGGAACTGTCAGGTTTACAAGGCAGAAACCTTGTTCAGCAGCTATGGTACAAGGGGTATAAATAATCAATGTCAACAGAGGAACAGCAAGGGAAATGTTCTGTTACAGCAAATCAGCACCTATGTCCCTCATGAAAAAGTATCACCCCTCTTTCTTAATGGGAATAACAAAAAAGTACATTTAATTCTGCTAGAGCAGACAAGCATAAGTATTTTCTCCCCATCTTCATAGTTAGCATTTTATAGAATGATCCATGCCAGCACATCCCCTTCTCCTGCAGGTCCCTAGGGATAGTTAAGACAATTTTAAAATGAGCATTGCTTCACTCATACACAGAATGCACATTCCAGTGCTGCTGTATGAATACTGTGATGTCAAGAAACAACCACACAGTTCTATTCAGGCTGCTTTTTCAAATGGAACACAGAGTTTTATCCTGAATTGTGTGCTTTTGGCTGAAATTTTCCGAATTTCATAGAAATTCACCAAAGAGATTCTGGCATCCATAAAATGAAATTGTTTAGTTCTGAGCTACAAAGTGAAGTTTTCCGTTTCAAAAGACTGACAGATACGGTTTTGTTTTGATACAAAATAAACTTTTATGTTTCCTGTAACAAGATATTGTTTGGTCTTGACTCTTCCTTTAAAACAGTTTTCTCCCTTCTTTCTCACAAGAGCAGCCCAAGATTATCTGCCTAAATACTTCAGTCTCTTCCTGTAACCTATGCCCTTTGCCTAGCTGATGCAGCTCTGATCATGTAGCAACACCATGCCATTCCCCTCATGCACATGCAGGCCCAACTGGAGAGCCTGGTCAACAGGCTGGAGGACATGGGAGAGCAGATAAGCCATTACCATTAAAGGCAGCAAGATTTAATAAATGCAAGTAAATGTTCTGATTTTCCTGAGGAAAATTGCTTTTATCCCTATAGGGAAAAAAAGGGGAAGCTTTCTTCGCCCTGTTGCTGCTTTCCAAATTATATCACCTCAGCCCAGAAAACAAATATGCTTGGACACCTGATTAGTTGGAGTTGGACTTGCAGGTTTTTTCATGCAGCTGAGTCTATTCTCTTAAGCTCAGTTGCAGTGTCTTTATACATATCATATCATGTTGCACAGTAATGGTTTAGGAAAGGATTTCCAGATTGTCCCTGAGAAACCAATTTAGTCCTGAAGGCAAAGATGCTGAATGAATTCACATTACCTCAGACTACACTAATTGCATAAAAACCAAGGACATGGTTAAGAAACAGCAAGACACAATTCAGGTCTTCGTGACAAAGCTGCTCCTAGATTTCTCTGCTTTTGTACCCTGCTTTTTTATTATTTCACCTCTCCCTGCTCCAATGGAGACCAGAAATTGCCTAACAACCAACAAGGACTTTAGTCCAGCAAGCAAGAGCTCAATTCAGCTGCACAGAGTGTCCCAAGGAAGCTACTGCTCATACAGCTCACGCAGTGGCTCAGCTGTCATTAGACTCATTCACAGGGAAACCTGACAAGCAGAAACGACAATTTCTAGAGAACAAGGAAGGTTCAGTGTCCCTCTCCTCCTCTTCCCCCACTTGTGTCAGGCACTTATGTCTAGTGGTGACAATTAGTTTCACCAGCTGCGACATACACTCACAAACACAGGCACTACACAAACACCATGAGAGCAAAGTTTCTAGCCCTATAGGGTGCTATGCCCTAGAATTGCATAAATGGGTACAACAGAACCTGCTCGAGAAAAGTGCAGAGAGGTGAACCAGCTTGCCCAAAATAACAGGGTAAACCTATGGCTTGACCAGACCTAGATACTGGTCTCTACCTCCTAATGCCCTGACCGCAGTGGGACTGCAGTCCCATCATCATGAGAGCGTGAGGACAGTGAGTGTTTCATGGGACAGTGCACTCTCTTCTCTCCCAAAGCGTACCCTGTCTTTGTTAGGCCATCTTCTGTTGCAGCTCATAACTCTGCTGCACCAGACTCCAGGCTGGCACAACAGAATATGGCCTTCTTCTGGCAGTGGCAGTGCAAACACAGCAGTGCTCTCAGGGAGCTGTGGCAGGTCCCCAAATCAAACACAGGTAGGGCCTCTGGCAGCCGCTCTAGGGTTAACACACAGCCACATTCACATTTCTTTTCCTTGGTCAGGTTTTCTGACACTTGCTTGAAACCCAGGCTCATTTGGAAGACATTAGGATTTTGGGTGGAGGTGCAGCTCATGTCCTGGACCGGCACTCAGAGCTTTAGTTTTTCATTTCAAACCTCTTGAAGCAAGACAGATGGGACTTTCCCACTCCTTTGCTTTCCTCATAAAAGTGCTTTCTAATGACTTTTGCAAAGCCAGCTCTGCCTGCAACATGCAGTTCCCCTACCTCAAGTGTTTCAATACACAGAGAAGTTACTGCCCTTCACCTGCTCTCTGCCCCGCTGCCTGTAACGTGCAGCAGCCATGAGCCGATTGAGAGTGGGGCAGCTGGAGATGAAGCAATGAAGAGGCCCTGCTGCCTGTGCTGGGCTGCTGTGAGAAGCAGGTCAAAACCTGGCCGTCACACACCACCCATCTGTGCAACGCCAAGCAGAGAGATGCATGAGGCTTTCAAGGTCACTGGGTGTTGCCTCCTTAGCAGACCACGACAGCAGTGCTCTGTACAGGCTTTATTTCACAACAGAATAAAAGCAGCAGAAGGTGGGGTTAGGAAGGAGGGCAGAAAAACAGTATGCAATCTTTTATTTGCACTGAGAAAAAAACATGAGAAGACCAGAGAGGAGGATCTAGCCTTTCTAACATACATGCCTTAAATGCAAGCGGGACACAGATGACCTCCCTTAGAAACACCCACCTCTTTCCAATGAATATGCAAGGAGCCCAGAGGATTGCTTCCCTATCTTCCTAAAATAGAGCTGGGTGGGTCCATGACACTGTCATGCACTCCTTCCAAGCATAAGAGGCCTTCAGTCATATTAATCCTCCTGCACCCAAGAGTTCAACATGTCATTGTGTGAATCAAGACTGCAGCGTAACTAACATATCTCTGTTGGCTGAAGTAAGACTGCATGAATAACATCAGTTCTGGCATTTTCCATACACTTTTTTTTGCAATATTAATTGTATTCTTTCAATAAAGATGTTCATGAGTTTTAGGGCTTTGGGGTTTTGGTTTTTTTTTTTATGCGTGAGATATTTAATAACAGATGCCAGACAGGAGCCTCTATGTAGTAAAGCAATGGATTTTTTTCATTCCATTCACAGAAAAACCCACCTTCTGAGCTGATGAAACCAGAAGAGGCAGAGAAAACTGAAGAGCTCTTTGGTGTTCAGCAGATCCCTCCACAATAAGAGACATAAACTTCCCAACAGGCTTTACTTGGAATCACTGTAAAAAGTAGATCTCATGTGAAGCTGAAAGCTGAGTTGGAAAGGAGTTGACTTTGCTTTTAGAGAATGGTGACACAGGGCTGAAGTGATGACACACAGTGAAAAAAACAGGTAGAAGAGTGAGACTCGCCTGTGACCCAGCACTGAATATTAGCAAACTGGTGTAACAGGGGTTGTTGGGCTGTTCAAATAGCTGCAGAGGTACTCAGTGTGTGAGAGAGTATCCTATATTGTATCTCTGTACATATTTTCCTTTACAAAACAGTTTCTTGTACAATTTTCAGGGTATTTTGTTCATTCTGTAGGTTTCCTGGAGCGACAGAAAGGTGCTGGTTTACTTCTTTCTAAACATCATGTGTCCTACCTCCGGGTGAAGGTTAAAAAAAAAAAAAAAAGCAGAAAAGAAACCTCAAATCCATCTTACTTGTTTGTAGGATACTGGTAACTCTGCTTCATTTCATAGCCATTACCTTTTCAAAAAGTAAAAAATATGAAGGAGAGGCAAATGAGGTCTAAAAGAGCTTCTAGAACAGACTGTGTATAAAGATTATAAACAAATGTTTCTCTGACCTCCCTCTTGAACCCTGTTTTTTGTTAGACACCTAACTTAACCTGTTTAGCATGAAAGTAAGGAGTGAATCAGAATCTTAAGCCTCCATAAATACATGTTAATAAAAGAAAACATCAACAGTATTTATTTTTGGCAGAAATCCTAGTATCAGGAAGACAACATAGCAATGGCATGAAGAAAATACATCAAAAGCAGAACCCCTCATCGTCCTATGCTAGAAGACAGGCTTCCAGGTTGTCTCAGGTACAGCTGGTGGATTGTAGGACAATTCCCTCTGGTCCCTGAGTGCCCTGAACATTTTTACACACGCTGGTCCATCTCCATCTTGCGTGACATAAACACTACTGCAACAGTTCCTCTAAAGTGTTTCTAGACCCTTGCTTCAAATAGGGTAGGATCTAACCTCAGGAGTTAAATTTCAGCATTGTCATTCCCTGACAGAGAAGAAACATTTATTGATAGCTGAAGCATGCCTCAGATCAGTGAGTGGTTTCAGACACAACCCACTGCAAAATGGGGTACAGCTACCAGCGTCCCAAATATTCAACAGCGACTTTCTTTGATTAAGGTTTACCTTCCTCCCAATTCATGCACATAAATCAAAACTGAAGAAGACAAGAGAGTAACATTTGTACTGACTAGCATTTTAAACCAAAAGTGACAGCAAAGTAGAGAATATATTTATCCTAAAAGACCAAAATTTCTTAGTAGAAGATGGGAAAAGGACTGTAGGACAGTGAAAAGCTTAGAAGAGATTCAGGCAGAGGAGAAAGAAGAGATAAGTTCACTTTTCATCCCCTAAAAAGGTAGCACCATGCAGTAATTTCTACAATGCAGACCAAAAGCTCTTCTTTGCTTCACAGAGTTTGAAAGAAGGGAAAAAAGAGCCAAAGAAGAAATAGAACTTATCTAGCAATGTGGGTGTTATGCCAGAGTGCCTTTCAAGAGCTGCAGCAGTGGTATGCAAGTATTAATTCCTCTTCACCACATTGCAGAGAGCCAGTGGCATCTCAGCAGATTTCAACTTTACCTTAGCACCTGCACTCCAGGGAGCATCTCGCTTGCACATCCCTGAGCTGTCAGTTTGCAGCACATCACTCCAGCCATTCAAATGGGAGGCCAGCAGAAAGGGGAAGGCTCACAGTGACCTGCCCAATAACATTGTCTGCACACTGGAAATCCCAGTCAAAGCTCATCCAGTCCCACCATAACCTCCCGCAATCAAACCTGACAAGGAAAGCCAAGTATGGAATGCATTTCAAGCCTCACCTGATCTCCCAAGAGTAGCTCTACATGCCTGAAGCATTTTGATGGGCTTCCTGAAATGCCTGCCTGGCTAAAGTGACCTACAAATACCAATGCACAGCACATCCTTTATTCCACTTGCCTCAGCTTCGGAAAACAAATACTGTATTTAATGTTGCGGGGGACCCCAGAACAAATCAACTCAGAATGAGGAGGTGAACAACAGAACTGCAGAAGAGCAGGGACCAGCTACCAAACTCTGGTGGAGGTAATTACTATCATTTGAAGGGTATGTTGATAAATATGATGGGGACCATTAATCCTTATAATGAGCTATAAAAGTGCCTCCAGAGTAGAATTGTCTTTACTCACTACCTCTATATCTATGAATCTAAAAGAAGGAATAGGAAACAGCCAACTTGCAAAACTTTACTGTCTGATCACAGCAGCCAATCCCTGCTCCACCAGTGTCAAGACCCACATGTTGGCACATGTATGTGCCAACAAAAAGAGAAGAGTGATGTGTGCACAGTTCTGATCCTTAGCATGCTACCTTCTGCTAATAGTAAAGTAAGAATCATTTGAGGACATTAAACCAGCCCAAACAAACAAAAAGCCTGGGCTCATGTTCTCAGGCATAGGAAATCAGTGCAGCTTAAGTGATAGTAGTCACAACAATTTATTCCTATTAAAGGTCTCTTCCATTAAATGCTAACACTATCCTTGGGTTTTATTTTCCTTCACTAGGTTTGGGGAAATAGGCTCATTTTTTTAAAAAATAAAAATGTCCTCCTCACTGTCAAGCATCTGTATTTGAATTCAGTGAAAAGTGAGCAACTAATTTTTCAAAAACACTTTTATCACTGCATATGCAAAAATAAAACAAGCAAGGTTGTGTATATATATGTATGGAAAGATTAAAAAAATCCCATATATGCAGCATATGACATATATGACATACACCATACACACACCATATATACTCACATGCATACCATACACACACACACACAGACACAGAGTATACATGGGCCTGCATGACTGTATGTAGATACTTGTGGCAGAGATGTCTGGTGAGAAGGCAGAGAGAAGTCTCCAGGCAGTCCAGACTTTCAGGCATGGCCTCACCAGGCCCCAGGATAGTCATCACTCAGTGACCTCGTGGAACAGAAAATTTTCCTTTCTGTAGGGTCAATTGTTGCAGAGCATTCAAGCAGGTGTTTCCAACACTTCCACATCCTCCAGTAAGGTTCTCAGACAGAGCAGTTCCCTACTAAATCCTTTGCATTTTCAGAGTTCCTCCTGTGAAGCCTGACAGGTCTCACCACATCATATCTCGTATGACATTTTCCATAGGCAGCAAAAGCAGAGGAGCCATGGCAGCTCTCTCACTGTGGCAGCACAAGGGACACCTGGGGCATGCACCAGGGGACAGCCACAGACCATCCTGTCCCAGTCCCAATGGACTCTGGGTCATCGTTTTTGCTGGTGCCAGCATCGCCACCATGATGCCTGCATGTCCCTCTGGTGTGGAGCTGAGCAAGGATCAGTAAGAGCAGATAAGTAACATACGGGTTAACCACAAGCACAGGGCCTTACACTGAGAAGGAGAGAAAGTCCTTTGGAGAAGGATTTACTCTCAGTGAATGTTTTGTTTGTGCCTTCTAACTCTTTGTGCTAACATGGTAAACCATAATGATTTGTGCATTGTCAGTTATTTTGAAAGAGAAGCAGCAGTTACAACCTGAGGAATTTCTTTTTCATTGTTAAATATGTTCTAGGAGAAGCAATGTGTTCTGTGTACGATGGAGGCTCCTCATGATGTGTATTTGTCAGCTCCATATAATGGCAGCTTTCAGCATGTGTAACAAAGCCTGTTCCTCGGAGCAGGAGAAAGCCAGATCCTGCATGCTTCCCACCCCCTGAGTTACACACAACTTTAGGCATCCTTGTGCTGCAGCATCCCAGTGCAACAGTGCTTAAGATGTAAAAAGGGAATAAGCACAAGCCAGTTGTATATTCTCAGCTTAAACTTATGCCCACACTGGCATAGCCTTATCCTTCATGCCTGAGATAAATGCTTTGCTCAGTCAATGTTTCTGAGAATTTTGGTTTTCCAAGAGAAAAAAATCTGCTGCACAGTTCCTCCCAACAGCCTCCTGCAAGCAATGGCAGAAGTGTTCTGGTTGGAGCAGCCCCAGGTTCCCAGGGGTGCTCCTCTTACCTCCCACACAGGAAAGAGGCAGGAGGCAGTGCCAAAAGGAGTGCCAAAGTTTGCCTTTCCCTTTTTGGAATGTCAGTGCTCATTGATCACTAAATCACTTCAACAGTTTATTAAGTATATGTCACAAAGAGTTACTGCTAATCTTCTATTAATTTAAAAATACTAACGGAGGTTTTTTGATGGTAATTTCTTTCTGAATGAAAAATGCTCCCTGTTAAAATATGAAGATTTGAGACCTCACTAGCCAGTGTGCAAGGCTGTTGATAACAAAGAACACACATTCAGTAGAAATTTTAACACTGCAATAGGTTTTTAAGGTTGCTCCATAGCTTTGTTGTCTTATTTTTTTATCATTTCAAAGGATCCCTTCCATTTGGTTTTTCCATTTGCAGACAAACTGACATTCTTCTGATATATATTATTCACAGGTTCATGTCAATACCAGCATAAGCAGAAGCTATCAATCACTTCTCTGATGATAACAGTAAATAAATAATGCACACTTTAAACCTTCAAAGAACTGCATAAATATCAGTTTGTTTTCACAACATCCCTCTAAGCGTTGAGGAAAGTAGTATAACCACTTCACTGGTTTGTTTAATGTTCTCTGGTAGTTTAACCATTTAGATTCATGTGTGGCTTAAGATCTGTAGGAATCATTTTGTATATTACCCACAGAAGAACATACATTCTGATACATAACCTATATTTACAAGACTTGAAAAAGCATATTTGCCCCCTCCCCCCCAAAAAAAATGAAACTGAAGCCAACTATTTCCTATTTTAGAAGAAAGCCAGAAAGCATTTTCGTAACAGAACTGCCATGCAGCATTGCCGGGTCGTGCTGCCTTTCCCTTTGGATACTGAAAGCTTCTGTTTCCCCACAAACACATAGGAAACAAGAGACACCACTGTATGCTGTTTTCTAGTGCCTTCTATCCCACAAGACATGAGGCTAGGCAGCAGCAATACATCTTTTTGGCACCTGCAGGTATACCTTTGTGGCTACCTTTGCTCTGCCACTCCCACACAGGGACAGCACACGTCTACCACAGGCAGGTACATGTCTTGGGCACAAAATTAAATACATGGGAAAAAAGCTTTCTTGTGGTGAAGAGGGTCAAACACTGGCACAGTTTGCCTGGCAAGCTTGTGGAGTCTCTGTCCTTTGAGATACTGAAAATCCAGCTGAACACAGCTTCGAGCAACCTGCTGCATCTGCCTCTGTCTTGAGGAGGTATTGGCCTGGATACTTTCCAGAGATGTCTTCTTTCCTCTGTTGTTTGTGTCTTTTGCATAAAGAAGTTGGTAATCTCTCATTTGAACTGCTACATTCTCATGCAAAATAAATACCAAAGTTTGAGGATACCAAATCTGTGAGTACAGCTAGAAATGTCATGCCCGTGGCTACAGATGTCATCAACTGCCCACTCCAGCAAGAAATGATAAAGGGAGTCAGACACATGAAACAAAAAAGTGCACACAGAGGACCAAAACTAGACATCTGATTCCAATATTCAATGCAAGGAGCGGACGGGTGTTCTTTGTGTTTGGAAGCCTTTCAGCTCTAAAATAAAACTACTGTTCATTCGCCAACAAAAGACTGGGATCAAGTATCAAACTTTTTTCTTTTTTTTTTTTCTCTTCTTTTTGTTCAACAGCTACCAGCCAGACTTCGTAGCATCCTTCTCCCACAGTTTTCCTTCATAGATAAAAAAACCCTCCTGCCCATTACATCTTTGGTTATTTCACATCTGCCTATCCACCTGGCAGAACAGGAGCAAATAAACAAGAAAACTAAGATCAGGATAGATTTTTGTCCTGGAAAGCTGCAGTCCTGTGTTACCCTCCCTTATGTTCTCTCCTTTTCCCCTTCCTTCCCATATCTGCTTTCATCCCTAGAGACATTTCCAATAGCAGATAAATCAGCGCTTTGAATTCTTCTTCTGATGTTTTAACAAACTGGCAACTGGCATGACATGTTGTAGAGAGACATATGTGAATAGCTAAGTCAGAAATAATGAGATTTCTCTCTCATATTCAGCGTGAAATGAGGGGCAAACGACAACAGTGCTGAAAACAGAGGAATGCAGGAAGAGGTGTGGGGAAGGGGTAGAAAGAGCGGTTGTCTAATCCACTTTGCTTACTACAGTGGATTGCAGAAGAAAGACTCTCATAGGCAGCACCCCGGGAAACAGACTCAGAAGGATGGGACAGTTGCAGAGCACAGTGCCTCAAATCTGGGCAGCTCCACCCTATATCCCAAGGACAAATCCCCCATGGCCAGGCACTGCTGCGCAATGTGGCCAAATGAACAAGCCCTTCAAATAAAAACATATGAGACAAAAGAAGGAAACAAAGGAGAAAGGGAATAAAAGGTCCCAGTAAATCAATTAATGCAAAAGTCTGCTTCAGTTTATAGACAGCGCTGTAATTGCTGTGTGTGTTGCCTGCGATGAATAGGGGCTGGTTACCGTTGCACAACTCATCCTTCTCTGCACGGCTGGGAACTGGCAGACCACTGATCTCCACTGAAAGTCTTTAATTATTGTTAAATTAATCAGGGCAGGGTGTCAGGTCTGGGTTCATGCCTAATTGTCCCATTTTCTTGCAGCCTCAGACCCCCACCTTCCTCCCTTATCTTCCCACCCCTTCCCCTGCACATGTATCATTTTTGGATTGGCGTTGTTTACACAGCAATGAGACACACAAAAGTTTTTGAAATTCTACACTTCCACTACTTCAAGGTCTTAGTGTCTTCGAAAGCCACAACGTAACACAAAAACTCTGGAAAGCAGAACTCCAGACACACTTAAAAACACAAGACAGAGAGTATTTTACCCCCAGTGCAGAATTCAGAGATACTGTTGCTGTTGTTACTACTTAACACTGGGCATGCAATGACTTTCCAGCCATGATTTTCTTCTCCAGTGTGGTAGAGAACACAGGACATCACCATCTTAAACTTCTTCATTCACATTAGGGATCACTCCACTGAACAGCTTTTGTCTAAAATAAGCATAAGCAAGATGAAAATCTGGTCCAAACTTTCACATTTTAGTGGTCAGAGTAGAGGTTGAGAGCCTGTCAGTGGTTAGAGATGACTTCCACATATTTAGAAGTCTTCTTCACGAAGTCTTAAGTGCCTGTTTTCTCTCTGTCTCCCCAAAATGCTGAATGATTAGTGGGATTTGACTAAGATATTCCAGTCAACTTTTATGCTAAGCCACAAGTACATAAAAGATTACAGCAAGGAGAAAGAGACTGTGGTCCATGAATAGAGAGGATAGGACAAGAAATAATGGGAGCAATTAAGGAATAATTAAGCTGTAGCAGAAGACATCTAGGTTAGGTGTAAGGGGAAAAGAGCAGTAAGAACAGGAAATTACTTGAATAAATTTCCAAGGGAGACTAGAGGATCTGTCACCAGGGGTTTTTAGGAAGAATATAGACAAACAGCTGTCAGGAATGATGCAGACGGACACAGCCTGAAGATATTGAGATGGTCTGAATAACTTCTTCCAGACCTGCAGTGGAGAATCAGACTGGTTAAGGGGAGGGAACTTACAAATAAGCCAGGCAGCAGCAGGGATCCTGAAGACCTGCTCAAAATAAAACTGCAGTGACAAATGCTGTACTTATGGTTTGACTCTGGAGAATTCTGAAAATCACCCCTGCTTCAGTGTGGGTCCAACCTTTACAAACCTACATAAACATGATGGAATTTTCCATGATTCTTTTAATGCAAACATATCACTTACAACAAAGTTTGGAGGAAAAAAAAAAAAAGGTTCATTAAATTTGACAGTTTATTTATTAACCAAAAAGCATAACCACCCCAGCAGTCTGAATTCACCATTTTCCACCACTATGCAGAAAAAGTTAGTTATTTGTATAATGCAACCTGCATGACATAATCATACTGCTCCCCTTTCTCACCCAACTGAAATGATCCACAGAGCAAGGCACCGATGGAAAGCTGCAGCCAGCATAAACAACATTTTACTATTCTTTTCCAGTATACTTTAAAGAGTACTTCACAGAGATCATTCAGAAAGTTCCTTTGCTATTTCTAGGTCATTGACAGGAGCAAGTTTATTGTTTTGAAGAATAAATTATCAAGAGATGCCCAATCTAAGTAATCTAATGCATCTAACACTGTGTGGCTGCTCACAAAGAACTTGGCCATGAATCTGAGAGCAAGAGAAAGACTCGAACTCTGAAATCTCAGGTAGAATCTCTAATCATTCCTCAACTCCTTCCTGTTACCATGAGACTCCTTTACTTTTGGCTTCTCAACAACAAGTGAAAAGTCTTCAATGCTTGAAGTTAGGGTGTATAAGACTATATCTTTGTATAATTACATTTGATAAAGAAGCACTTAAGATAAAATGTGCTTGTATCACTACAATAATTTTTTCTTACTTCCTAAAAAATGGAGACAAATTAGCAAGTGTTTATTGTCCTAGAAAAAGGCATCTACCTTCTTATTGGCACTCCCATATTTGCTTGGCACAGTTTTGGATTCATCAGGGGTGACATCATTTACATATTTTTATTTGCATTAGAATGGTAATTTAGGATCATTGTGAAATGCAAGGAATATGTATAGCACTGCATAGCTATGATCTCCCTACTGGTCTGGTAGTAAGGAATATAACACCAACAAAAGTGATGCGATAGTTTACTTAATTGAACTGCTTTCAGCTCCTGATACATTATTTTGGGAAGATTGGGAGAAGCGAAATTGTGGGAAAGAGAAAGACAAGAAGGAAGAAGAGGGACAACAATGAGATTCACTCTCTCAAAACAAAATGTCTTGTTTTTTATGCAGACGTAAAGCAGTAGAGTTTATTAGTTAAAACTGGTCTTTGAAAGATATGTTTTAGTCAGCCTGTTTTTTTCCCACTGAAGAGCAGATATGGAATGACCTACTTCAGTGACAAATGTTTTGGGGTCATACTGTGGCACATAGAGGGACTGTAGCAGGCACTCCCACAGCACTGTCCTATCCTTTTCTTCTCAAATCCAGAGTCATGAATTCCTTTGTATTCTCTTCAGTCCCCAAATGGCTCTAGTCTAAGCAGGCCATACAACTGGGCTTCAACTGGCTCATTATCTTGGATTATTTTTGTTCTAAAGGTACTTCTTCTAAAGAAGATGGGTCCTCATTCAAAGAGTATTATCTATATAATAACAGATGCTCTCTCATATATGTGCATTGCATATATCACCTAATTTTTTGTGGGTCACTACACATCTTACCAAGAATGGCATTTGTGGGAGGGTTCTTACTTTTTTTTTTCTTACATATACTAAAAGATTTGTCTGCTTCACAGAAATCTGTAGCTGAGATATTATTGATTCCTTTTTATCTGTGAGATACTTGCATAATAAAATCACTGGGTTTCATACTATGAGGAGAGAGTAAAAGGACAGAGTGAGTAAAAGCAATTCTAGGCACAGCACAAACCAAATCAGGACATCGTGATTTTGCTGGCACTTATTATTCTTCTTTTCTTGTCCATTGTAAGCCTCATAGTGTTATTTTTGAAAAATGTTTTTAAAGTCTTTTTCTGAGTTTGTTTACCCCTGGGGCTAGTATTTTGTACTGGAATTTTAGCTCTGCCAATAGAAGAATCAGTTTGACAGTGTTAACCAATGCTTGAGCCCCCATGCTTTATTCCCAGATGCCTCTTTACACTGTAGCAATTCCTGTGTTATTGTTAAATAATCAGAGGTGGAGAAGATCTGAGAGGCAAGTTACATATATTGGCTTCCACAGATGAGAACGTAAAAGATGGTTAAACTTCTCTCGAATTGATAATTTCTTAATTATCTACATAGATTTTCTGTCTGTCTTGCTATTGCAACCACTGCATCTCATTAGGGGTTCTTTAGTTTCAGATGGTCTCACAATTGTTTTTTCATGATGCTTTTGAAAATTACTGTAATTTGTTACTTGTGTTAAAAAAAGGCTTGAATTATGAGCTTTTTCAACAAATGTTTACCAAGTATTACAGAAACCATAACGAAATTTCACTATGTAACACTTGGTGGGTTTATTTTTTATTAGTATGTTCTTTTTTTAATCATCTCAAGCATAACAACCCTACTAAACAGTTAAGCTGTAAGTAGAGTTCTTAAGAGTTAAGTTTTGGTTAGCCTAGAGTACTGGAAGTAGGACTTCATTAATTTGAGTAGTATGTTATTACAGCTTATACATGACAAATCATAGCCATTAGTAGCTGAAAATTATTACTTGAAGGCTAAGCAGAAACAAGACGACAATCTTGCTTGACCTTCCAGGACCATGTATCACATCTCCCTCCCATAAACTGGTTACAGTGGATATAGCCAGAAGGGAGGTCAAATCCTTTTCTTCAAAAAAGAAAAGTTTTTTCCCTCCTATGAAGGAGGGAAATGAGACAAAATGTGCTTCAGTAGTTTTGCATTTGGAGAGTGGAAAACAAGAGACATGAAAATGCCCTCTCCTGGCACCACTTTTCTAAAGTGGAGACCCAAATGGTGACTGGAGGGTCTCCACTGCCTTCTTTACAGTGGGCAGCACTTGTTAGCAGTGAACAAGGTAACAACAGGGAACACTTTAGATGGCCCCAACTTCCTCCTTGAGCTTAAGATGTGGGATATAAACAGCCCTACTGTGAGGTGCCTGAAGGTCCATAACCGTGGACCTTTCAGCAGAGAGAAAGGAGTTATTTGCCACATTAGAATATCGTTTTTCCTTCTCCTTTCACAGAGTACTGTGCTCATTTTAGCTTATATGTATATAAAAACAAATCCTTCACGTGCTAGCAGAATTTAGCAAAGGTATTGTTCTTCTCCATTTTTAGTCTGTTTTGCTTGTAGACTTGACAACAGGAATCTGTGACTGGCCTTTTTCACTATATGATGGAAGGTGCAGGCTCTACAATAGGACGCTTTCCAGAAACAGCAGCAGCAAATCTGAGAGCAAAAGGCCCTCAGGAAGATGAGTAATGCAGAGAGAAAAGGGAGAGATTTCTGTGGCGTGGGGCCCAAACTGCAACTCTTCATGAAGATCAATCAGGTTTGGATGTTATTGAGCCTGAACGGAGAATGCCTCTGTGTATGAAAGAAGTGCCTGCCCATCACTCATCGCTGTCCCGCAGGAGTCAATTCAGCCATCGGGCTGCCCAGTGCCTCTGCTGTAGAATTTGGTGTCAAACCACATCAGCCCGAAAACTGTATTTCTCCAGGCTAGTACTGACATTCATAGTTCAGAAGAAAGACTGCAGGCCTGATTCATCCTCATTTTATGCCACAGCAGTTCCACAGAAGTCAATGGAGCCGCACCAGCACATACCTGGAATGGGTCCGACTCAGCAGTCAGGAAGAGCTGGGCTCTCTCCTAGACAGCCTCTTGGGAAGAAAAGCTCCTGCAGGGATTTCCCACCATGTGAGCAACAATGGTGCTTCTGAAAGTCTGTGTACAGGATCTTTGAAAGGGAAAGATTCAGCTCTGTGGGAAATATAAGCCTGGTATAAGCACTTCATGTGGATATCCCATACAGAAGAAAATATGACTGGCAGGGCACTGATTTACTTTGGATCCTAACATTGCCTCAATTCAATTGCCACTGCATTTTGGTGATGTAGTCTCTTCAAATGGCACATTCTGGTAATCATTCTCAGTGCTGCTTTTCATGTTATTCAACATTTTGAATTATTAAGCTAAGTACTTTGAAATCAGCCCTACAGTGAGCCTGTGTGAGGCTTGACCAGGTGACCTCCAGAGGTCCTTTCCTCCGGAAAAACTTACAGTTTTCCCTGAATTTAAGATTCAGAGATTATTTGTTTCTGGCGATGCTTATTCTGCCAAGGCCTGTTTCAAACCAGACTCTAGTTAAACTCTCCCTTTTGTAACTCTTTTATCACAAAGCACTAACTTTCTAGCTACTAACAGACTACTAATTAGAGTGTATTACTGCAAGATCATTTCCAATCTCACTCATCTACACCAAATCTGATTCCATATCTGCTTTTAACACTTATGTTTCTTTGGGCATGGGAGTTCATGTAATTTGTCCTTTCTTAGACATTCCATACACCTGAGAAGCCACAAGTTCCAGATTGCCATCATCCATTTCCACAGAGATTCTATATGGCTTTGAACATCTCGCTATTTCTGTAATCCCATGGTAAATGAAGAGAGCCTGATGGCAGCCAGAAAAATGAGCTAAATCTCATTTTGGTTTGTTTTTTAATTAAAAATAAATGCACTTACAGACTGATCAGATATGTGCTCTATTCTTTGTGTATGTCTATACACCATGTATACGTAAAGCCTGTACAAGCAGCACTCCTTCGCAGGAAAAGTCTGTCTAAGCCCCAACTTGACACACCCTGTTCCTCTCTGGATACACCACTCAAACACAAACAAATTACAAATGCAAACATGCTACATCACTCCTGTTTCTCTTGGCACTTCCCAAGATTTTTTACACGGTGTGCCAAAGGTGCTTCTCTCCGCCAGTATCCATCTCCTCACCACAGTGGCAAATGCTGAAGTGATAGAGTGGGCACAGATTTATGGAGGGAAGATGGCAGGAGGAAGGGGTTAGGACAGGCTTCACCCTCTCCACTAGTACTAGCTGCCTTGGGCACACTTCTCCAGTTATTCTGCTGTCCTGACACCTCTACCCATATTCTTTGCAGCACTGAGAACACCCTGGTGCTTTCCGAAAGACCTGCCTCTCCCTGGCGGCACTGCTGAAGAAAACCAGTTCATTTGAGCTGGTAAGCCTGTCAGTCATTATTTAAAAGATGTTCCAGTTTTGCAGTATATAAATTAAGCTTGACACTACTGCAGCAGGACCTTTACTTTTCCTGCACATCCAGTTAGACTTGATGGGAGTTAATAACTGCAGGCAGCAAGAGCAAGATACCGCTTTAAGGAAAAATAGTGAGGAATAGCTTTCAGGGGACATGAAGATATTCCTTGCAGTGCAGAATTTTAAAATTAGCTGACAGTCAAATATCCCAAAACACTTAATTTGTATCCCTTCGATCTTTGGTGCTCAGCCCTGTGGCTTGTTGGATATGGCATCTTTACTTCTCCTGCTTGCTTTGTGCAGGAGTTGTATTTCAAGGCGTCAGAGTACTGAAGGATATTAGTAGAAGATATAATTTGTGTGGCCCTCATCCTGACTAGCTGTGGTTCCACGTCTTTTAATTCACCCAACTAATCCTAGTGATAGCATGACCTTTATCTTTCACCTCCTTTATCACTCTCAGCTAATGAACTAATTCCCATAACCTGGGTCAACCATTATAAGTAATGAGCCAGGGCTGAACTCTATAACTTTTGCCTGCAAAACTAAAATACCTTTGCTTTGCCAAATTCAAAGCACAGCTACAAGCTAGGAAGCAGACTGTAATGTAGGAAATATCTTATGCAAATTCTAGCACTGTTTTTTTAAAATAAATATTCAATCAGGTATTTGTCTGTTATTCTAGATTTTTACTAACTTGACTTAATATGCTGCAGACATTTGCCACAAGTCATTGCATTATGTTTCAATGCACACTAATATAAAAGTAAGCTGGAAGAAAGCAGCTCTGTCACAGCTGAAGACATCACTTGTCTTTGGATTGTGCAATTAAATCTAACCCATGTGGAAAAGATACAGCATCGTGTCAGGAGACTATCCCCTATTCTACTTTAGTGCACACACAGCTTATCAGCAAACAAACACAGCAGCATTAAGCACGAGAAATGAGGACTTCTGTGCTCAAGCCTTGAGCATACCTCCTGTGCAGAAAGAAAGCCAAGAAGGCAGAAAACCCAGCAATCTGCAAAATTGGGCATTATGTGTTTCACCTGGAAGAGCGAAGTCCAGACCTCTCCTTGGGGTAAGGAGGTAGTCAAAAGGCATCACAACAGCAATGTAAAATGCCAAGATATGCAACCAGACAGCAGATACCTCCTTGCTGCATAGAGAGTCACCAGGAGCTGCCATGCACCTGAGCAGAGGCTTCCTGGGCTTACCACCAGCAGTCTTTGGAGACCACCCGCAGATGCAGGCTGCCTTCACCCACAACAACTAATCTATTCTGGAGAGTGGTCCCTTGGGAGGGGGGCAGACCTGGGCCAGGCTCACCTCTATGGATGCTTGTATATCTGCCCCATCTGCTACATATATGCTCGATTTTCCCCCACAACACCAGGTTGCTTTATTGGTCTAAGCAACCTAAAAGAGCAAAACCAAAAAACACACCAACCAAAACCTCAAAAGCATCCATATTTGAGAAGTCTCCATATATGCACACCAAACTCAGCGACTCACAGTGTCACTAAACAAGGTGATGTCAATAGGACCAAAGCACACAGAGACCAGTGACCCACGTCAGCAGTTACCAGCCTGCCTGGCACAGTCTCTGAAAGAGGCAACCCCCCTCTCCTGCAGAGCCTGGCTGCAAACAACATCCATTGTATCTTTCCAGTGATCCATTCTGTTTGCTGAAAGCTGAAACAGGGCCAGTGGCTCTTCTGTTGGCATCCCAGCCCACTTTTCGGTTGCATGCCTTGTTCTCTCCTATCACCAGCCGACCAGCTCGCTTAAACAGCCGACAGCATTCATTTGGATTTATCGTGCAGTTATGGCCTGAGTCCAGCCCCGAGCTGGCAGGATCGGTGGAGGACCAGCATCGTCCTATTCAACTACACACAACCTACTTGTCATCCTTTTAGGAGCCAGTGACTCAGATGTAACTTTATTGCATCCTGGCAGCTGGTGGGACGGGGTGAGATGTACAAAGACAATAATGCTGGCACCAATCAAGCCCTGGAGCGTGGAGCAGAAAGCCTGCTTGCAACCCTCATTCAAGCACTGGCATAATTAAAACAACATTACCATTCTTGGTGGCAGATTTTCACCTTCTGTAAACCCAGACTTTCTGTGAGTGTTTTGTTTTACCAATTGACTGTGTCTGAAAGTCAATGGATTATAAAACAGAAGAGTGAGTTCTCTTTCTTTCTTTTGTGCTACTGCTGTTAGCAAAACCACTGCAGCCTACCTTTAGGGCTGTACATACGGTGGTTGCTTACTGCACCCTTGGCAGCTACCTGGGAGACAGTAAATGAATGTAAGGGTTTACTCTTTCGTAAAGTTCCAGACAAGATATTTTTCAGGTGTTTTATCTAAAGGGGGCAAGTGAGAGACATCTTACATTTATCATAGGCAATCTTTCCCTCCTAGGTTGTGGTTTCAGCGGAGAGCTGGGCAGCCCCACAGGCTCCCTGTGCTGTCACATTCTTGCCTCCTTGCCCACTGCCTGCTCCCACCCACTGCAGTGCCCTTCCAGTCCTGCTGATAGAGCTTGTTCTGCAGGCTTGTTCTGAGACCAGACCAAGGAACGCTTCTTGATGGATGTAGAGGAGAAAACAAAGTATTAAATCACCCTAAACTGAAAACAAATGCAGCCTGTTTGTCTCCATGCAGTGTATTATTCACGGTATCTGCTCCTTCCCAAAGGGCCACCCCCCACCGTAAGCTCTACAACATCCCTGAACATCCCTGTAATGCCTTGCAGAGAGCATGTCCTGCAGGTAGCCTTGCATATGCTGTAGCTAGAAATCCAACTCCTCTCTATCTTCTCAGTTACCAAAGATCCAACCAGTACCAAACTACATTTATGTTTTTCCATAAATACAGATTTTTGCCCTGCCTCAACACTGTAGATACCAACAGAAGAGGATTGGGGAAGAGGAAACATCTTCAGAGCATTTGCAGATGAGAAACCAAACACATCTCCCTCCTTTTCCCTTCCCAGAATGCTGGACGATGCTGTTACTACGTACCCAGACCTGTTTACACGAATGTACAGTCAGTATATGCCCCATTCACCTGAGGCAATGCACGCTCCTGGTCTAAGCAACTCCAGCAGCTGATCTCCCTTCTCCTCACATTGCTGCTCGCTGTCCTAACCCATCCCCCAGCTTCAATTTTTGTCTGCTCTTCTAGAGGGAATAACTCCTGCGGTTGTCTCAGCAGCTGCTCTTCGCTTTCCCAAGCAGCAGCAAGAGCTGAATTGACCTAATTCCTGCTTGTTTCCCTGCCACCCACAGAATCTGAAATAGCAGCAGTGAAAACTGCCAAGGCACTCGTCAGCGGCTGCTCTGCCGCAGCGCGGGACCAGCTCACGTTCACTCCATTTTGTGCAGGTCCCGCAAGGGTTAGAAACTTTTCAGACTGCAAGTTTTGAAACCTGCAAAAGTGGGGGACAATTATTGCAGACAGCTCTTTAGGCAGCCTCAAGGACAAGTGGATTTTTTTGTACCCTACGGCACATCCTTACCAGTGTTCTTTATACTGCAAACATCAGACATATCTATCTGTAAAAATCCATGGATAAGTCTCTCAGCTGCTGTCTCATCTCCTTTTCAGCTGTCGTTTGGGTTTGTAGTCAGGTTTGGACTATCAGGCTGATGTATTTTTTTATTTTAATGAAAGCTGGGTCAGCCATGAACAAAACTTCAGCAAGAACAGGAATTAAATTTGTATATGTAATTCTGTAGTGAATTTAGCTGTCACCTGCCAGGTAATCTGAGGGATCTGTTACAGCTTCATAAAGAGCAACTCCCTTTGCTGAAGTCTACAGTCTCAGATGTTAAAAAAAACCATATAAAAAAATATTCTTTCCCTCTCATGGGAACACACTGCCAGAGCCCAAGCTGCCCAAGTGCCCCCAGAACTTAACAGGCTACAAAGCAAGCAGGAGTAGGAGCAGTTATGTTAATTAGCGTGTGGAAAGGGAGCCAAAGATATGGTATGATTTGATATGGCATATGGGATCTGATAACATGTCATTAGAGGTAGAAAGCAACCCTTCCCAGTGTAGCTTTTCAGCTGCTTATTAAGGCTTTCTGTTCGAACTTCTATGTGAATGGGCTGAAATTTTCCATGCCATAATTGCTACTATTCTGGTAATTAAAGCTTGCTGTAGTTCACAAACACAAGGGCATTTCCTAACTTCTGAGTGTGTGCCTGTGTGTCCTTACTTGGTTTTGTTTCTAGTAATAGCTGAAGGTAGGAGGAAGGATTAAGTCTCTCAGCCTGAACATGAGCAATGCTGGCATTCAAGTTCTCATCAAGCATTCAAGACTTGATGGGCATCAGCCAATATCACGGAGGAATGTAAACTTTACCAGAACATATTTTCTGTTCTTGCATATACACTGGGGTTTTACTGCTCTTGAGACTCAAGGTAATCTCAAATTTAGGTGTAACTCCTGTATCAGTCAGACAAGAGACAACACAAAAAAAATGTGGCCAAGCACTCTCCAAACAATCCTCCCTCCCATACCTTTGGCAAAGGGAACTGTTACCAGCAGAAAAAAGCTCATAACTTATCATAACATGAAGCATCCTTTTGGATTCAAACTGAATCAAGTGACACACTGTGCATCAGTAATTAAACCTGCAAATATTTGCAGGGTAGTGAGAGGGCTTCATTCTAACTAAACTTTGAATTGCTAAGATTTCAATATTGCAGTTTCTGTAGGTATCTTGCCCACTTCACTATCCCAGCCCTCATCAGCACAGTGACCAATGAATGTCATTCACTTAAAACTTGCCAAAGCTTCCACTAAGAATTTCTGGCACGGCTTAGACTCTAAGGAAACCTCTGAGCCAAACAGCCTGTGTAATAACTATGAAAATTGTATTATTAGCTTCTAAACAGAAGCAGCATGACACTCTACAAAGGAAATATGCAGGCTGTCAGAGGCACTGAGAGAAGGTGTCAGTTACAAATTAATGGCTATTTAAACATATTATTTGCTCCAAAGTGTTAAAAATGAGATCTTTAGCTCTGACGGCAGAAAAGGTGGTGGTGTCAGGTCCCACACCGGCATGCCATCTCTCCCAGCTGCTGCTGCCAGCATTTCAAAGCTGTTGATTGGTACTCACATGGGGAAAGGAAGCTTCAGAAGCAAAAAGAGGCTTTATTCCTTCCCCTTGGTTTAGCTGAGGTAGAGACATTCCACTTTTGGCTCTGCTGGCAAACATCCATGATTAAAGAAAAAAAGGCAAAGGAACAGAGATCAGCTTAAGTTAACACAGACAGACGACTTGTACGCAAATCTAGCTCTTCAGTGAGAAGCTGAAAGTACAACTAGTTAACCAAGTGTTGGCTCAACTAAACACTACAATGTGACTTCTACATTGCAAACTCAGGGTTCTGCAGGTTTTCAAAGAGCACCATGAAAGCAGAAAGGCCCTCACAATCTCAAATTTTTTACTACTCTTCCCTTTTTGCCCATTTAAAATTTACTGCCTCAAAGCGGCAGAGTCTCTGATATGACTGAGCCTAGAAAAATTAAATGGGAAAGCTAAAAACCAAGCCAGTGGAAGGCACAAATGTCTATATTTTCTGTAACAGGCACTGTCTTAGCTACCATGTCAGCTCTTTTTTGTGGGGTGGGTATGTAGGGGGAGGTGTCTTAATCATTGCTACTGTAGATGGAATTAATTCCACATATGCTGCCACTGAAGATACTTGGGGACTAGAGGCTGGTACTGCTAAGTGGAATTACTACTGAAATACTTTCACAGCACTTGCAAGGAGAGAGAGCAAGCGTGCACACACTGGTCCTGCACAGCCCAAAGGTGAGGAAAGGACCATTGATTTAAATCTATTTGAAAATGTATTTCTTGAACCTACTGCAAACATATTGATGGAAATTTGTAGGTCCAAGGTAAATAACTTGCCACACTCATCACAAGAGTGAGTTGGCATAGTCAGTGCTTGGCATGGCATGCAATATCCATATTTCATGTCAGCATTTCTTGAAAAATCTTCCTACAGCTCCCTGAGCCATCTGGGGACAGAAATGCTCAAGAATATGGCACATGCAGAGCTTCTGAGAAATTAGGCTGATTTCAGAGCATTCTACCACCTGGGTCTCATTGCAGCCACAGCTTAGGTGCTGCAAGGCCAGGCTACCATGAACACAGAGACTTCCCTGCTGCTGGCTACCATGTGACTGCTGGCTAAGTGGGTATCTGGCAGGGGACAAGGCAGGTTTCAGATCCTGCATTGCAGAGGAAGTTTTCTTGAGAAGCTGACTGGTGCCTGTCAAAATTACATTATCACCAACACAGAGTCACAGAGTTGTCTCTGTGTTTCAAGTTGGCATTGTCTGATAGAAAAAGTTTTGTATCAGAATATGCCCAAGCAACACATCTGAATATAAAATGATGAAAGAATTTCATTGGGTCCACTGTGTCTTGGGGCAGGCCATCTGAAAAGCCTGGGGTAGTCCACATATTTCTCAGTGATCTTTTGAGCCTAAAATCCAACAGCAACTTCAAAACACTAGCCTTTTAAAGCCATTTCTGTCTAGAGAACTCTGGAGAAGTCTAGAGAATTAACTAACCTTTTGTAATTATGGTACACCTTCCTTACCTGATCAAAACCACCAAAATATCACAGTATTGGTGCATCCATAATTACACCATCAGCTTTTGAAAAATAATAATAATTAAAAAAAAAAGAAAATCCAAGAAAGTACCATATGAACTCAATATGCTACCTAATGCCGAATAGCAGCCATCCTAGCCTAGTTACTAACTTATCTCTCTTTTCAGTGAATTACATCTTTCTACAAAGTTGCACAAACCTCTCACATGAGTCTCAGACTCTCACTAAATGTCAGTCCATGCAGAACTTGGGTGCTTGGAATAGCTGAGCTGATGAAAGGATGCAATAGACTGAAGTACAAAAAAAGGGGGCCCAGGGATAGAAAGGGAGACAAATGCAGGCAGCCTGCACTGGAAAACACTCCAGAAAGAAATCACACCATGGAAGCTAGAACGGGAGTTTAAATTAGAGGAGGTACTGTTATTCTTAAGGTTTGTAATAAAAAGCCTGTGGTTCCAATTAGGAACGTAAAGATGCCTGGCCAGCATGCTCTTACCAGCTTTTTGGCAGGCAAAGCCATTTACAACTACCAGGCTGCCTCTCCTGCACTCAAGTATTTGCTTTTACATTCAAGCATTCTCAGACTCGATAGCTCTTGGAACAGACTCCAGCCACACTTGTATAGGGCAAAGTCTATATCAGATGGATCATCAAGCAGAACAAAGTGTTATTACTTTCTCAAAGCTGCTATTCAGTCACACCCCTTACATTATTTCTGTGAAAACGAGGAAGTGATTTCAATTACGGAAGTATGGAAATTTCAATTATTTGAATATGGATAGAAAGAGGCTGAAAATAGATGAGCTTGTTGCTTTTTTTTTTAACCTTCAAGGCTGAAGTTCATAGTAAAGCTCCCCAGAATAACACAAAGCACCTTCCTTCTATCTATCAGTCTTTGGAATGTGTCTGGGAGGAGAGCAGTGCTGTGGAGGTTGTTGAGTGTTGGAGGTGTTTGGCTATACTGGAGAAGAAACAAGGAAAGGAAGGGATATTCAAAAAGACTAGCCTTTGCCTAGGGAGAACTGGGGCTCCTAAAGTCAGACTCCTGCTCTGCACTAAGACCACTTCTTTCTCTGTCTCTCTTTCTGTCTTGATGTGTCTTGATCTTCAGTGACTTGAGTCTCTTGGGTAAGCTCCCTTTCAACTTTCAGTCTTCCACACAGTCTCAGCCCAATGCAGAACTGCATGTGTTCGGCAGAAAATGTCCTCCACTTTTTCTTCCATGCTTATTTAAAGCTCTACTTCATTATGTTTACTGATATTCTGACTTTAATAAATAATAATTGCATGCTTCTTGGAGGCTCTAGACATCTTAACGCATAATTAATCATAGTATCAAACCCCATGAGCCTTCAAATCATAATTAGAAAGAAAATCTTCCAGCCAAACACCTTGCTAAAAAAGTGAGATCCTTTCCCTTAATTGGTCTGAGAAGCAGAGAAACAGCTCTTACACCGTACTCACAGTACTCACAGATCTGGACTCAGACCTAACCAGGGAAATAAACTCCAGAGATGCACAGTCCCTACAGAGGCACGTCCTGCCAGCACCCATCTCTCCCTGCAGCACAGTGTGTCAGGTTGAAATGACCATGAGGAGAGGGAAGAGGGAAAGAAAAAAGGGAAGCATCTTTTCTCGTCAAATTAAGTAAGAGTAAACACGTTAAGTGATACTTCAGGGACAAAACACTACACATGGTCACGGGTGACTTCACAAAGCTGCTGTTAACTGATGCACGCTACTCTTCTCTGAAAGGTGGAAGTGTAAGAGTAAGGCTTCAGAAGTGCTTTAACTCTGTTTTCACCCTACATCTCCTTAAATCTGGAATTTGAGGAGGTATTAAATCTCCTTAAATCTAATTTCCTTTACAGTAAATATCAGCCTGGATTACAGCCGGAGAGTCAGCACTTATCCCTAACAATAGCAGAAGGTTGCTTCTGGTCTATACAATAACATTAATCATAATCTAATCTAAATGAGCACAACATCCACAGGTTGGGGGTTTTCTCTTACCTGGACACAAGTCCAGGTTAGCTCTGTCCCTGTGTTCTGTGGTAGCCAAAAACTCAGGGAGAGCTTGGGAACCTCCCTGCCAGACTCAATAAGCAATGAAAAAGTACAGCAGTCCAGGAGCAGTGGTATAATGTCTCCCACAGCCTTGGAGCATGTGGTCAGGCCGCCCTCGCTCCACCTCCTGTATGCCCCACTGGGCTCAGCCACAGCCACTGGTGGGTCCCCATAACACAGATGTGGTGCAAAGCTCCAGTTTTCCTAGTTTGTGACTCCCAGCTCACTTCATTCACCTGTGGTCCTTGCCATTGGCATGACCCCATCGCAGGGCTAACCCCTGCACAATTCTGACAACTAAGAGTAGACAACTTAAAAGACAGCTTATTTTCTTTGCATTATCTAAATTCCTCTTCAATTTTCACTCCTGCTACATAATGAAATAAGGTATAATATGTAATGGATTACCAGCAGGGCAAAATGAGCGAATAGCTAACGTATTTGTTTTAGATGGAGTAACACAATAAAAAGCGTGCAACCTACTGTATTGTGCCTGTGAACTTTATCCTTCTGAATAACGCACAGTGTCCAAGAAAAATTTCCTCCTCTGAGAGTCTGCAACCTGGGACTGGAGCCCAAAGACTCCCAAGAAGCTCCACCAGACGGTAAACAGCTGCATGTCCTGAGGGAATGGCTAACCTGGCAGTGGTTTCCCATATACTAAATCCTTATTGCTATAACACGGTTGCCTGGAAGTGGCTTGAACAGCAGTAAAGGGAATGCCGCTCTGATCAAGTGACTCATAGAAAGAGGGAGGGAGGTCTTAAGATACTCTCTGGAAAGGATTTCAAAGCTGAGCATATTGTTCCAGGAAATGTTTACAGGCTGGAAAAGAGGAAGTTTTGACTTTCATTGGCTTGTTCTGTTGCAACATAGCATGTTTACCAAAAACACATAAAGAGAGGGAAAAGAAAAGCTCCCTTCTGAAGAAGAGCTGGGCAGGAGGCAAAAGAAGTGCAGCTCTGCCCACTTTAAAGTATCAGCCAACAGGAGAAAATTAACTCTGTCCTGGCTCTACTAGGCACACTTATACCTCAGCACCAAAAACATATCAAAAAGGAAAAAAAACCCGGAGTAAATCAGAAGAGGTCAGAGCATGAGGAGTATACTCTCACTGCATGTTTTAGGGCCATACCTGCCATATACTACTCATTCTGCAGACACCAAAGAAGACAGTGTTCCTCCCTGGAAATGTTAGCAATGACTGGGAGATGAAGCAATTAGAGAGAGACTACATTTGGGGTTTTGGTGGGGTGGAGTTTTTTTTTGTTTCTACAGATTGAACAAATTCGTAAGAACCAACAGAAAAACAGGACTTTATGGATGCTCCTGTGGAAGGGCTTAAGAAAATCATGTTATATTTTAGGTCAGTGGCTCCTGATTTTTCTACAGATGAGTTTCCTTTGAGAAAATGTGCCTTTCTGTTTCGTCCTGTGATTGCTGCTTTATGTCCTGAGTCAGTGCAATTTCATTCCCCTAATCCACTTCGGATGTCTCCTCCCATCCCTTACCAAGAAGCTGCAAGATTCTCCTTTTGCAGCCACTGTTTTTTTGGCAGCAGCATAACCCCAGAGGCAGAGCTCATGCTCCTCTCTGACCTTGCAGAGGTGCCAGGTCCCAGGGCTGCAAGACAGCCGCACTTCAGCGTCTCCTCGCCCTGGCTGAGCTCCTGACTCTCCAAAGAAATTTTGTTCTCCTGCCGAAAAGAGCTGCAAGTACAAAGGCCTCTACAGGAACACACTCCAGCCCATCAGAAAGTAAGGGCTAAAATAACAGTGTGGCTGCCCCTGAAACTGCACTGCTCCCCTGCTCTGAAGCCTCAGAGCTTCTCCACTTTTTCTCCCCACCCTATAAACCTGACTCCAAAAAGGATATGAGCACTTTCAAATAGGCCCCAGAACTTGTTGGGAGGAAGAAAAATGAAAACAAAGGGTCATCACAGGCCATGAGAGCAGAGATAATCCAATACCCATCAAAAGGTAAAATGATGTTCATTTAGACTGACAAAAAGACAAGGACCTTGATCTAGAAGGAGTGAGAAAAAGTTTGGCAAGAAGGTAAGCATTTAACTCCTGGAGATGTGTGCTGAAAGATGATAGGAGGTGCAGAATTAATCTTCTTTATCCTTAGCTCTTTTTGCAAACCATATATATTCATTTTCTTGCACTGCAAGAAGCCTAATGAGGGATTTTAAAAAAAAAAAAAAAAAGGAAAAAAAAAGGTGACTATGTTCTGCAAGCTATATTTTAAAGAAACAGAAGTTCTTCATATGTCAATACCTAAAATCTGGACCCCTATGTGGACTAACTTTAGCTTGGGAAATGAAGGATCCCTCACTTAGACATTTTGAAATCCTAACCTATTTGACGAGATAGTACTCAAAAAGCAGTTCCAGAATGTATGAATTAATAGGACCCATATGTAACTGTTTAATAGTAACCACTTGCTTAATACTGTGTAGCTAAATGATATAACAAAAGAATTAGCCAGTGACATCCACTTAGGAAATATGATCCAATCGATACTATGATTTCTTTTTAAGTGCTGAACTGGTTTTGACACATATAAAAATGTGGTTTCAATCAGACCAAACTGCACCACAAAAAAGCCTTGTAAAAAACCCCAGACCTGTGGGCTTTAAACAATGCACTGAAGCGAAGAACATTCACAATGGGATTGAGATTGGGAGCACGGGGGGGAAGAAATAAGTGGTCCCTCAGTCATTATTACCAGCCATGAGATCACACAGACCTTTCATCTTATATTATCAATCTCCCTTAGTGCCAGACCTACAATAAAATATGTAGTGTTGGGCAGGGCTGTAACAGGAGGAACAGTCAAATTCCCCTCGCTTTTCTCCTCCTGACTGCCCTCATTTACATTAACTCCTCAGCAAACAGTAATAGTTAATGGAGCAAGATTGTTACAGTACTGGTTCAGTGACGCTGGCTAACTGGGAAAACTAAAAGGATATTCAGAAACATAGATAAAAATGACAACAACTGGCACTTGGAGGGGAACCAACTAAAAAAGAAATAAGAAAATAACCCCCCAGACTAAAATAGCCCCCACACCAGGGCCACTGCAGCATAACATTTTTATGAAGAAACCCCACTGACCACAGCTGATCTAATTTTCTGTATGTCCAAAGAGGAGCTGAATGGACTTTCCTCCTGGCGATGGTCTCAGTCCAACCTCAACCCACCAAGCATTGTAATTGTCTTGGCTCAGGCAAGACACGGCGCCTGAACAACGTCCCACCTGCAGTTTTAAGATGGTGTTTCATTAAACTGAATTATCTTTGTGCAAAATGCACAGATTAGCTCCCTGGCTAGCTCATATTCATAAGTGCACACAAGCACCAATGAAGCCAGTAGGGTTTGATCTCTTGCAGGGACCAATGGCAAAGCTAACTGAGCCTTCACAGACCGACTGAGAGTAACACAACTGTGCACAGAAAGTCAAAAAGGAAGGGCCAGAAAAAGCACACACACACTGAGCAGTATGTAGAGACAGTGTGTGTGTGTGTGTGTGTGTCCATCCCCAATTTGTATGCTTACATGCCTACCCTCTGACTGTGCTGGCAGATGACAGAAGAAATATAGCTATGAGCTCTGCATGCATACAGAGTGCTTAAAAATCTTAAGAGCTATGGTAGTCCATGGGAAACAGGGATATTTCAGTTTAAGAGCTGAAGTTATCATAAGGACCTCAAGAAATATGCTACCACACTTCCTCAAACAGGTTAGTACTTGTTTTACAGCTTCTGGCATTGCTGCTATTCCCCCCAGAGCTGCCCCAGTGGGTGCTGAGCCTGACACCTGCAGCCTTTGAGGGAAGCCAGCCTATGCTGTCCTCAGGATGCAGCTGCCTTGTCATATGTACCTCCACAAGATTTATGCTAACTGGGCTTGTGTCCTTGTAGTACTCTGGGTGCATCAGGGTTTTTGAGTGAAGCTGCCTGCTGTGATATTTGACCAGCCTTTTCAGACTCTTTTGCAGGCTGCAAAAATGGGGTTGTGGCAGGCAGACAACTATCAATATCAGTATGGTTAAAGACTTGGCTGGATTTCAGCAGGCTCTGCAGAGCACAGGCGGTATGGTCATCCTCCTCCATTCAAGTTAGAAGGCAAAGTAGTCAGCACCCAGTTACTCACACTACCAAACATTAACTTCCCCAAACCCTGTCAGGATCAGAAAGAAATTTGTTAAAAAAACAAACAAACAAACAAACAAAACAAAACAAAAAAAAAAAAACCAAAACCAAATACAACAAATTTCTGCATTTAAAAAGCTTTAAGTTTCCTGGCTATTTCTTTTCGTAGATCACACGGAGTAGGTTTTAAGATTCAAAGAACTGTTTTCCTTTTGTAATACTGCCTACTAGCTTCACAGCTGAGGGAGGGTGGATAGACATGAGTGGGCTTCTTTGATTTGCTTTCTGAAACAAATATTCATTCCCACATATATAGTCAAACATTAACAGTAATACCTTACTCTAGGAGCCCGTAACATGAAAGGTGAACGTGCAGATATAGAACAGTCACCTTTTAGAAAAAGACAAATAAGGGTGATGCCAGCAGTATCCCTGGGAGGTCTTCAAGTCTTTGTACAAAAGAAGTCCCAGGTCACCCAGCTGTGTACTATCTGTACATAAAGAACAATTTCTTTGTTGCTTTCATCTGTTTCTTTAGTTTTATTGTTCTTTATTCATATGGTTTCACTGGCCATGCCAAGATGGCAAGTTGTCCTGAGAAGGACAGCATTTTGCCAGTTAGGATAACAAAACTCTCACCAGAGAAAGGATGATGAAAAGATCAGCACAGTCCAAATTGAGTCCTCCCTCTTCAGAAAAACAAACTGTCAGGAAACTCAATGTTTCAACAAGAAATTTTTGCCGTAGTAACTTAGTGTTTCCTCCATCTTCATGAACTGTCTAGCACGAAGCTAAGGAATCCCCACAGCTCACATGGGACAAATAGATGGGGCTGGGGCACATCTCTTCCTCTGCAGGTACAACCTCATACCAAGGAGAGAGAGGAAAGAGGTTCTGCAGCTGGAGCTGCCACATGGGATGCTGAGATTGAGCCCACTGCATCATGTCAACTTCACAGAGGAAAGCCAACATATTAATAGGTACAAATTAAAAAATACCAGTTAAATGTTTTTCAAAGCTCTCACAAGAAGAACCAACAAAGGTTATTGCACAACTAGCCCAGCCTGGAAGCAGATTGATAGTCTGGTGAACTGCGAGGACAATCCCTCTGCTTCTGAGGATGGAGTTATTAAAGCTTCTGAAATCACAGAATCACAGAATCAATAGGTTGGAAAAGACCTCTGAGATCATCGAGTCCAACCTATGACCTCATACCACCTTGTCAACTAGACCATGGCACTCAGTGACACATCCAATCTTTCCTTAAACTCCTACAGGGATGGTGGTTCCACCACCTGCCTGGGCAGCCCATTCCAATTCCCAATCACTCTTTCTGTGAAGAACTTCCTCCTAATGTCTAGAATTACTTCCTAAGGTCTTCCTAATGGCCCAGTGGTATACAGATACAGCACCACAGCAATAAAAATAGAGCAGGCATATGTGAAGAGGTGATGGATTTATTCATATTTATTTTGGGGTGAGCTAAAACCAAATGGAAATTTTAAACCATGCCCCTCAGCTACATCTCATCACTTTTAACCTTACTGATTACAAAAATCCAAATATACTCTAATGATCTTAGGACTTGCATTTGCAATTCACTGGTCACTGCATTAAGATTCTAAGTGCTAGCAGGACTCAGGAATGTCTTTATTTATTAATTTACACGTTTCAATCATAGCCTAATGTTTTGAAGAGAAATTTTCTTTTTAAATGGGCTACAAATAATGTAGGGAGACATTTTCCCCTCTGTTCAAGAGAGTGCACCAAATCCTGCAACAGTGTTCTTGAGAATAGGCATGCTATACATGCTTAGTACACATTTACATGCTTGTTGGCATGGCTAGGTCCTTGAACAGTAGTCTTCCCATGGATACACCTGCTTATAGGAGAGGCCCTCTACCGTTGTCTTCAGTCACTTGTCACTATACTGCAGTTCCCAGACACTCTTCTTCTTCTTCCCTATTGCACCCTGAAAGGCAAGGATCTCCCTCAATTGCTTCAGGCAAAAATCAGCTGGGTTAGTTTAAATAGCTTGGTGGTTCAAGCTAAGCCAGTCCCTCTGGGATTTAGTTCCTCTAAGACTTGTTCTACCCAAAGTCTCCATAATAGTCTGACTACTTCAGCTGGGGGTGTGATGTTTTACTTGTAAAATTAAAGTGGTAACACAGATGTAGTCACACTGATATAAAATATTTCGCAGCACAGTAATTTATTTCTCCTTTGTGCTGTGAATACCCACAGCAGCGGAAACACCTTTGCATTGTCACTAGAACATCCATGAACATCCAGTGTGAATATCATTAGGTTCAACAAGTCCAAGTACAAGATACTGCACCTCGTCAGGGCAGCCCCCAGTATCAATTGCAGGCTGAGGGATGAACAGATCAAGAGTGGCTCTGCTGAAAAGGACTTGGGGGTGCTGCTGGATGAAAAGCTGGACATGAACCAGCAATGTGCTCTTGCAACCCAGAGAGCCAACTGTGTCCTGGGCTACATCAAAAGGAGCATGGCCAGCGGGTTGAGGAAGGTCCCTCTGCTCTGCTCTGGCAAGATCTCACTTGGAGTATTACATCCAGCTATGGGGTCCTCAGCACAGGAAAGACACAGACCTGTTGGAGCAGGTTTAGAAGAGAGCCAGGAAGATGACCGGAGGGCTGGAGCACCTCACCTATGAAGACAGACTGAGAGTTGGGGTTTTTCAGCCTGGAGAAGAGAAGGCTCCAGGCAGACTTTATAGCAGCTTTTCAGTACTTAAAATGGGCCTACAGGAAAGATGGGGAGGGACTCTTTATGAGTGTAGTGATAGGACAAGAGCTAATGCTTTTGAACTATAAGGAAGTAATGTTTTAGAGTGAGGCTGGTGAAATTCTGGAACAGCTTGCCCGGAGAGGTGGTAGATGCCCCATCCTTGGAAACATTTGAGGTCAGGTTGGACGGGGTTCTGAGCAACCTGGTCTAGTGGGAGATGTCCCTGTTAATTGCAGGAGTGTTGGGCTAGGTGAACTTTAAGAGTCCCTTCCGACCATTCTAGGACTTCTACTTTCAAACCAACATAATGAAAGTACTTTCTATAAAAAACCCAAAACAAATAAACAAACAAAGCAAAAAACTATCAAAAACCAAACCAAAACCAAAACCAAAACAACAAACAAAAACCAAAACCCAGACCCCAAAACAGAACAAAAAACCCCATGCCCTGCAAGCAGTCTTGTTCAACTGTGTCCTGCCTCAACCATCTATATTGGCCCCTGCTCTGTATTGCAGTCCCTGTGTAACTCAGCAACTTCTGAAAATGTTCTCTCATGTGCAGCTGCAGGTGTCACAATGCTGGAAAGGCACAGGTGGGGATGAGCCCAGGTGACAGGAGCCCTCACTTTGATGGCTTCCACAGCTCCAAAGCAGTGGGACCACGTCCCTGGTAGGTTTTATTCAATGCAGCCTGCCTTTCTCCCTTTCCTCTGTGCCGAGCAGGTGCATTTCCCATCATACAGCACAAACATGGGCAGTGTGAATATGAAGGGGCAGAGACCAAGGAAACTTTTCTCCTAGGTTCTCAATGTCACTTTAATAGGTGACTTATTTGGGGAGACATGTGAGCACATGTTGTTTGGACTGAAGAGAGGCTGGTTTCTGTAAGCAGGGTCTGTGCACATTCAATAAGACAAAAGCAAACCCCTCTGTCAAGAGCAGTGCCAGACATTTGCCTACCAGCAGGCAGGAGACCGGCTCCGAAGGACACATTTTAACATGGTGAGAAGATACTAATGCTCCATTTCAATCCTGGCATCCCCCACAGCTGCCAGAAAGAAGCTGCCAGATGGGACTGTGGGGAATGTGTACAAATTTTTCTACCAGTTATCCAGACAAGACCACCCATCCATTTCATTGGAGGCTTTGCAGTCATCACTAGTGGCTTGAAAACTGATGTTATATATCCTAAAACATCCAGTCTAGCTTTTAGATTTTATGGTTTTTAATTTAGATTCTCTTGATTAATCCTTCCATCTTTCTTTCCTGCTGTACTGGAAACAGTACTAAATCACGGGCAGAAAACAAAAGTGAGGGGGAGGGCAGGAAGGGAAAAAGAACAACAAAACTACAAAAGTGAGCAGGTCAGCCAAATCAGGCAACAAGAAGAAGAATAGAAAATGTCAGCAGTAAAAGTAGAGGCTGAAGGGACTGGCAGGGCAGAAAAGCCAGCAGTGGGATGTAGGGGTTTTCAGCAGAAGATAATCTTTAAAAAAACAAATCAGTTCAGGCATTGTCATAAAATACTCTCTGTACAGAGAGTAACACAACTCTCCAAATATGGGTGGGGAATAACCTCTCACACTATAGCTGTAGTCACCCCCTAATCTTTTAAACAAAGGACACAGAGGGAGGCTGAAGTGAACAGGTCAAATATTGGCAATGAGTCGTAACTCCAGCTTGCCTTTCAGCTATTGGCAAGGAAATGTACATCCAACAGAATACAGTGGATTTTTATCAGAATTATTTTTTAATACATTGGCAATATTTTAAAAAATTAATCTATTTAAATTTTATACTGATAGAAACCACAATTACTAGTCAAGATAACACCCCTCAAGAAAACCCAGTAACCACATCCAGCAACTTTATTAATTGCATATGGTGTTTTTCTCATAAACCGAGCTGCTGGAGTCAGGTGATTAAGTGGAAGCTAAGATTATCATTTAGTGAGAGGAAAGGAAAAAAAAAAGCCATACTAAAAATTAAAACTTATAATTTTGGAGAAGCAGTTAGAGGTGAGCAAAAGTTTCAAAATAGAGAAAATTTGAAATAAACCAAAGTATGAGCAATATTAAGTTGTGGGGTTTTTTAAATAAATGTCACTGTTTTAAGACTAGATTTTGACTACTGGAAATTGAAACTCACTTCAAATAGACTAATAAGGTCGAACATAATGAATCTGTTTCTCTGCAAATCTTGACTGCTTGACGCCTCAGAGCAATTTGCACCAATCCCCAGTTTCAGAATTTGAAACCCCTGAAATGAAACACCAAGAACCTACACTTTGTTTGTCACCCTTGCTTACAAACTGTTGGATAAGGGATCACTCTCAAACAAATATTTTCTGCAAATAATCCAAAGAAGAGAAATGAGAAAGGTGGGATGTCTAAAAAAATTACATGAGAGTACAGAGTAAAAGAACTGGCACTGCCTAGTCTGAGGACAAAGAAGGGATGTAGGACAACAGTCTTCAAATACATAAAGTATATAGTGGAGAAAAGTCAATTTTCTATATTCATGATGAACAGTAAGTAGCAGGCTTATATCATGGAGAATACAATTCCAGTTGGATATCTGGGGATACCTTCTAATGATAAAAGTAGCAAAGCCCTGGAACATGCTGACCATGAAGACTTGAATATCAGAGGCTTTTTAACACAGGTTAAACAAACACCTTCTGAGAAATGACATTGCTACAACTGATCTGCCTCAGGTTAAGGAAATAGACTTCATGATCCTCCAAGGGCCCCTCCAGCCTGAGCTGTCTGTGACTGCATAAGTTTTAACAGTTGGACTTGGTGATCTTAAAGGTCTTTTCCAACATAGAATCATAGAATCAGATAGGTTGGAAAGGACCTCTGAGATCATCAACTCCAACCCTGATCCACCACCACTGCAGTTACTAGACTATGGCACTAAGTGCCCCATCCAGTCTCTTCTTAAATACCTCCAGGGATGGAGAATCCACATAAATGATTCCATGATTCTGTGAATTGTTTATTAAACTAAAACTACTTGCACTTTAGAAATGCTGTGTTTTACTCTGCCATATAACATGAAATAACCTCTGAAAACAAGCTAGTTTGTGGAAGAACTAACCTTTGCAAATAACTCCTCTTCATAAAAAAAAAAAAAAAGAGAGACATTTTCTAGTTTTCTTCTTTATTGTAGCAATAATATTTACTCACTGGTCTCATTTCTGTAGCAAGGTGAAAGGCTTACAGAGCATTCCTTTTAATGAAAATGAAAGTTTAAAATTACTACTCTCTCCCTCCCTAATATTTTGTGTGTTTTTCAGATCACTTGTGGGCATCTTACCTTCTCTCTCCTCAGATGATTCCTGTCCTCACAACAGCTATACTACAAGTATACTAGTATACTACTTTCATTTCTACCTCTCTGCTACCCTGTAAGAGTAAAAATATGTCCCAATTGCATAGGTAGCTGACCTTCCCTCCACTTGAGGATTGATGGCACCTCTCCCTAAAACACTCTCTCTAGATTTTGCTCACGTGGACATTCAGAGAGTAAAATACAAGCAGATCATCCAGGCAGTGGTAAATGAGATTTCAGAATGGGAATATGCCAGAAACGCATCCCACTTTCAAGGAGTCAGTCAGGAAATGCCTCAGTACTCAAGCCCAGACAGTTATCTGCAACCATAATTCAGACAAATATGTGGGAGCTCGTCAACAGTACTGTGAACTGATGGCATGATGTAACAAAAGCCTTCAAAGGTGGCCAAGTCTCCCTTTACAGGATTACTCCTCTCCTCTCCATACCCTGACAAATGAATCTGAAAAGTTGTCTCATTCATAAGGTCAGCCCAGCTCTGAAACATCACAGGGACTGTACCACACTCTTTCTCTCTCTTCCACTGAGAAAGAAATGGGAGGTGTAGTAAATTCTCTCCATCATGACACACTGGTATAGGCAAATTTTCTTCCTAGAAGTGCCACCTTTCTTTTAAACATATTTGTGATAAGTAGTAAGGGAGAGGATGCTACTTAACGATAAGTCAGACCCAGGCAAAGTTCTCATGGAAGACAGTAGTCAACCACTCCCACATCAAAATGTGGGTTGCTCAAGGGCAAAGGATCAAAAAGAAAGGACATTTGGAGAAAAATAGTGTAAGATTAATAAGAAGCAAAAATGAGGAGCAAAAAGGTGAAGCTGTTGTGTTCCCCATCAGAGTAGAGAAATAGCAAATGCCAGCACCTTCACAAGTTCACAACAAATCTCAGTCTGGGAGCAAATAGTTGGAAAGAGAATACTTAGAGGTTACAAAAATACAGTGTGATGCATGAGGGATTATAAAAGTAGGAGACCTCCCAGGCGTCCACAATACCTCCCAACCAGTCAGGATTATTTCCCACCATTCATCAGTAATGTGCTGCACTTAGAATAAAAAAAGAAGTTTTGAATACCGTTATCTTTATTGTAGGTTTCCTGAATAGTTAAGTTCACAGGGGAGAGAGTGAAGAGATTTAAGTAAATTAAGTGAGCAGAAACTATTATAGTGAGTTTTAATTGTTCTTAAAGGCTTCTGCATCCTACTGCAATGAGCATATCTGACACTTAAGAGGTAGCTGCTGCTCTTTGGAGGACATTACATTTTGGACAACTGGCCTCTTGAGGGAATATTGAAACAACTGGACCTGAAATAGCTCTATTGTGTCAAAGGTTGACATATCACTGACCAGATAAACCTTAATGTTTCCAAAGAAATCATTGTGTTCTTAGGTTGCTGAAGCATGCACTGAAAGTTTTCTGAACAGGACATGCCCTTTTTGGTTTCAACAGCACTGAAGAGCCCAGAGAAAGGTCTCATGCCTTTCACTTATATTATTGTAGCTTTTTGATTAAACTACACAGAATCATAGAACTGTTTAACTTGGAAAATACCACTAAAATCATTGAGTCCACCTGTTGTTAACCCATGTCATGGTTTAGGAATGGCACTCCCAAATTTGGAGTTCCCACTGAGAATCTCCAAACCACATACTGCTTGCTTGCTCCTTCTTAAGCTCTCCACTCCCCCTTGCGGGTGGCTGGAGATGAGAACTGGAGACACAGAAGGTAAAGATCATGAGTTGAGATAAGAACAATTTACTGGAAACTGCAATGAGATAAGAAAACAAACAGTAACAGCCCCAATGTTAATAACATTAATTAAGGTGTACAAAAGAGAGAGTGATTCACCCGCAAAAATGATCACCATGGAGCTCAACCTGACTGCAGCCATGTCACCTTGACCATTCCTTCTGGTTCAGGGCAGGAGCCACCCAGCTGCTCCCTCCAGGACAGAACTGGCATTATCCAACTGCTCCTTCTGGGTCAGAACTGGCACCGGGTTTACTCAGCTGTAAGGAACCCCTTCTCCTTGGAAGAGACTCCCTTCCCCTGCCCCCAGTAGTGACATGAGGTGGTACAGAATAACCTCCAGGACCTAGCCATGCCTCCTTCTGGCTACTGCAAAAATCAGCCCTGTCCTGCCCAGAACCAGGACAACCCAGCACTGCCAAGTGCACCACTAAACCATGTTTCTAAGTGCCCCAACTACAAGTCTTTTAAATACCTCCAGGGATGGTGACTCAACCACTTCCCTCAGCAACCTGTTTCAATGCCTGACAGCCCTCCTGGTGAAGAAATTTTTCTTAATGTCCAATCTAAACCTCGCTTGTTGCAACTTGAGGTCACTTCCTCTTGTCCTGTCACCTGTTACTCATGAGATCAACCCCACCCAGCTACAAGCTCCTTTCAGGTAGGTGTATAAAACACTGAAGTCTCCCCTGAGTCTCATCTTCTCCATGCTAAACAACCCCAGCTCCCTCAGCTGCTCCACATGAGACTTATGCTCCAGACCCTTCACCAGCTTTGTTGCCCCTCTCTGGACACACTCCATTACCTCAATGTCTTTCTTGTAGTGAGGAGCCCAAAATGGAACACAGGATTTGAGGTGGAGCCTCACCAGTGCCAAGTACAGAGGTACAATTGCTCCCCTAGTCCTGCTGACCACACTATTTCTGATACAGGACAGGATGCCATTGGCCTTCTTGGCCAGCAGAGACACTGATGGCTCATGTTCAGCTGCTGTCAGTCAACACCCCCATGTCTTTTTCATGCAGTTTTCCAGCCTCTTTTCCCCAAGACACTAGCATTGCATGGGCCTGTTGTGACTCAAGTGTAGGACCTAGCACCTGGCTTTATTGAACCTCATATGATTGGCACCA